>VZRM01000619.1:305152-339286 GCA_013397955.1 Grantiella picta
GGGTGGGGGGGGGGGTAAGGGAAAACAATCACATTCTAATTTCTAGAAGAAAAGCTAGCTTGACACTTCACTGGAAAACAATCAGTGATGTTACAACATGCAAACAAAATATTTTCCGTAGACTTTCCAAAATTTGCCAGACTCAAATCCCAAGACCTGGGCCATGTTGACCAAAGAGGGTGCACCCCATTTAATCTACCACTCTTTTGCAGAAAAAGCACAAATCAGCCTTTACCAATCGACACTGTAGGTGGCAAATACCTTCAGTAACGAGGTGAGGTATTTAAGTATAGGTAAAGACTCCCTCCTGTGGAGCTTCTGAACTCTGCAAAACCCTATCAGAATTTGAGGCTGCTCTGCAGGACAAGTGGAAACTATTAAATTACATTTGGGACAGCCATTAGCTTTGGAGGCAAATCCCTAAAAAGATGCAGACAGACAGTTTGAGTCAGTTGTGTCTCACTCTACCTCTGTTAGCCTGAAAAAACAGATTCAGCTGTGGCCACATCAGTAGGCAGCTGAAGCAGGGTGGCTGTGCATCTCTAAACCATTTCCAGAACAATTTATGATGGCTGTGATGTTGTCACCACACGCCTGACCTCACTTTTGATGTCATGAGAGGTGTGGGGCTAGGGGCAGCTGTGGGCATTGGTGACTTGTAGGGGAACTCTGCCTCATGTTCATGCTTACAGCTGCTTGGACATTCACAAAAACCTTTTCTCCTTTAACAGGTACGAAGAGCAGAGAGCGCACTCAGGAAAGACTCTGTGGATGAAAACTGGAGGTCGGGATGAAGGCTCAGCTTCAGAGACAGCTCTGGTTTTCACAGTTGAAAGGTTCTCAGGTGTCTCAGTGGGTGTGCAGATCCCACTCCAGCACAGCCCACATGGCTCAGTGCCCACCAAACACCAAAGCCCTCCCTCTGCCATTGCCAAGAGACTCTTGCTGTCCCCATGGCGAGATGCCCTGAGGCCCTTGGTCAGCTTTTAAGAAGAAACATGAAATGGCCACAAAGGGCTGGAGAGTGGCTGAGGGAAGAAGCTTTTGAAATAGCTCTGGCTAGAAGCAAGGACATGACTGTGGGAAGCCCCAAGGGGTGCTGGATTGGGGAGAGTTCAAGACACATGCATTTCAGTAGCCTGAGGGAACCATCTTCTCTAACTCCTTCCTGATCCACAGCTGGACGTTAAGGCTCTCCAGAGGCAAAGGAGGTCTCTGTGCATTACATTTCTCCCAGAAGACTTGCAGTCAGCTCTACCATACACTTCCCACCCTGCCAAAAATAATGTAAACAAGGTTATTCTTTTTAGTCTGCAGCCAAAGAAATCCCTATTTTGAGCAACTCTGGCCCTGATTATCAGGACTGTTTGAACGCTTTTATTTTTTCTTTCACTTGTGCTGCATTTAATGGCTGGTAGATGGTGTGTTCTTCTGTATTTGTGCACAGCCTCATTTCTACAGGTCAAACCTGTAAGCATGGCTTGAAGAACTACAATGCTACCTTTAGGGGCGTCAGAGTTTTAAACCAAAATGTGCTGAATACACTAAGAGCCCTGCAGCAGTGTAGGTGCCTCTTAGAGACAATGTGTGTAGCTCCGTGAAAAGAGAAGGAAGGATGCTTTTACTGCTTTCTTCAGCTACCTTCTTTAGGTAGATGATTATGAGTAGCAGGGGGACAGAACAGCAGCCAGTTGGTAGAAGGCTAAGTTTTAAAACATGATCATTTCTTTTGCTGCAGAGAATTGTCTTACTGTGATTTAGGATTAATTTCATATTTCAGAATTCCTTCATTTTATTGTAAATTTTTTTTAGTATTCATTGATTAAAAAGCATCTAAATGCATCATGCAATGGGAAACCTTTTTCACTTGCGTAACTAGGAAACATACAATGAGCTTGTGGTCAGACTTTCTAAAACATTTTACCTCCCGAGCTAAGACCATGCACTGAAATGGGAGATTATAATAAAGGTCCAAACATAACCTTGATGATAGCTTCTGTTGTTTTGAAAGCTATAATATAGGGTAACTACTTGTACCAGCCCAGCAAATGGAGAATTTCTTTTGTCCCTGACATATACAAAAGCTTCCTTTGGGCTAGGAAAACATCTTTGGGTTCCTTAACTGAATCACCAAAAGAAAAGGAAAAAAAAAGGGGGGGGATATAAAATTACAAGAGAAAAAGACCTATTGACTCCATCTAGTTCAATAAGCTCCCAAAATAGCAAGAAAACTCTGCCAAACCTCTAATGCCACAAGGTTGATTCATTCCCTGATCTGATCTGGTGTTTTTCATTCCACACTGGGATAGAAAATTTCACTAACCTCTCCTGGAGCTGCACAAATTTTTGTGCATTGTCTGCTCTTTCTGTGCTGGGAGCAACTCTGGTCATAGGAAAATAAGAGCAAAAAAGAAGACTTGGGGAAGGGAAAGAAAAAGAATGGTTATGTGGGAAAGCCCAAAGACAGGAGAAGCTGAAGGGATACACAAGCTGAGAAGGAAAATACAGGCAAGAAGAAGAGAGGAAGGTGATGAGAGAAATAGAGGTGGCCCTCAGAACTAAAAGGAGATTATGAAGAGGTATTTTATTTTCCCATCCATCTGTTAGAAGCAGAGAAAGCATACAACAGCACTCCTCATTTCATTGTGTATTCGGTGGAATTCTCCCATCTGGTTTGACATACCAGCTGAATCTACAATCCACCCTGAAGCCTCTACAAATATGTCAATCAAAATGACCTGCTGTGAAAGCTGTGAGAAGGCACTCTTTTGTGTTATCCTCACATGCATGTCAGACCCACACAGAAACCCTGCTGTATCTTAGTTTCAATCACAGGACGTTGGAAAGCTCCTGCAGATGTTATTTCTGCCATGCAAGTAAAGGAATATTGTGATGTGACTAAACCATGAAAGATGAGGAAAAGCCATGAAATGGAGTCTGGTGTGTGAGCGAGCAGAGGGGGATCAGTCACACATGGGAGGCTCTGACACAGGACAAGCTCAGCTCTCTTTGACATGACTCAGCCTGGAACCATGGAGACAATCAGCTCTGCAAATACTGCTAGAGAGACGATGATGAAATTGCTACAGTCAACCCAGATGTTCCTATAAAGAAGCCCTTCAAGAAACTCCTGAAGCATCAGTGATGGCCAAAGAAAACTTCCCCATTATACCACAGAGCAATTTAAACAAGTTTCACCATCCAGCTGCAGGAACTATCTCAGGGTTCTGATCTTTCTTTTGTTCATTTCAGATGTTCTTGGACCGACAAAGTTGGTTCAGTGATTCAATAACAGGTCTAAATCCTTTACCTCACAGGAAGTTTGAGGAATAACTTCACTGCATTGCAATTTAGGTTTAGATTTAGTTAAATTCTGAGGAAGCTGCCAGACACATGCTTGGTCTGTCATTGCCAAGCTGGGCTTTATCCAGGCACTCACAGTTCTATATGCTTGTCCTGGAGCTGTCTCTTGCCAGTGTTCACAGGATGTGCAATAGATTAATGATAGGTGTGCAGGTTTGCACAACTATTCAAATGACAAATACTTGGTCTCCCTGCAGGTAATGCAGATACCATGAAACTTCAAGCTACATTAAAGTAATTTGAGGAAATTGCCCAGTAAAATATCAGATTTTTTTTCTCACCTCACAACCAAACTTTCAAAGGAGAGACAGAGAACGAATAAGAACCTTCTGTTTTCTCTTTCTCTGTCTTCATTTCATGCTACTACCTTTTCATCTTCATATGTTTCCTCCATATTTCTGTTCTCATCAGACATAGTGGTAAAGAGCCCCATTTTATTTTTTTTAAGCAACTAATGCAATGAATTGTAATCGCATGCTGTAAGCTGACCTCAAGTGAGAAATTCCGTGAAATTGTCTCAAGTGAGACATTTCTGTGAAAAGGACCAAGTCAGTATTTTCACATTTCTGGTACACGGCTGCACAGGTGAAATCAGAATTATTTTGTGAGCATGCTGAGAAGGAAGGGCTGCAGTGGGACACCCATCATCTTGTGGAGCAATGATGTAGAGTGGTAGAGTGGGGACTAACAAATATATAATGAATATATAATAAAGAGGCATTATTTGATACTTCCAAAAGCAGACAAACTCAGGAGCATAGTTTTGTTTAAGTCCTTCATATTGTCTTAGAGAACAGCATAAATGCCCAATAGCCTTGCTCCCACCTCCTAATTCTGAACATCAGATGTTGACACCTTTTCATTAGTATTGTACAATTGTACCTGGCCTTCTGCAAAAACAAACAGTTCCATTTAGGGCTTCTTCTGTGAGGAAAGGCACATTATTTCAGAATAACCAAAACCTTAGCAGAGAAAGCCTTGGGAAATATTGCTACTATTTCCTTCTGACAGGTAGTCACAACTTAAATAAATGTGTCTGGGTGGAAAACTGATACAGCAATGATCACTCATGTATGACCCCTGATAGAGAGCCCTTGGATGCTTCACTGATTAATTCATTTCATCTTTAACCACTGGCACTGCTGAAGTTAGTTAAGTTTTCAACTGGCCTGCAATTGGATCTTAATCATCCATCTCGAAGGTATGGGGAGACAATTTGAGCCAACCTGATGACTCACTGTCATGCTAAGCAGGTCACACTTGTCCAGGAGGGTTGTGTAAGGGTGGGGGAAGGGAGGGAGTTCTCCAGAATGATGCTAAATTGCTCTATGTTGATCTCAACCAAGCCTCTGTCCAGCAGTAAATCACATCCTGTGACAAGTAATCAAAATAGAAATCTGGTGTCTTTGTGAGCTGACGATGTTCCTTTCTTTAAGTGGCAGATTGGTAAAGTGATGCCTCATGTAAACTGAGGTGGAAATAGTTTTACTAAGGCCTACTGTACCAAACAGATTTTCAGTTCATAGTGAGAACATTGAAAGTACCACTGGAATTGATTTTGTTGTCAGGTTCTGATAGCAGGAATGTCATCTCTCTCACGCATCTTCTGAGAAAACCAGGAGCCTCTGTTCTAGAAGAAATAAAGAAATCGAACAAAGTTCACTGAGATTGTTTGTGCTTTCTGTATTCATATTGGCCATTTGAGCATTGGTTAAAGAGGTTTTAAAAATCTGAATAAATGAACAGCCTCCTGACTTTTGCTCCCAGGGTATGTTTCATCTTCTTCAGGTGCCTTCCTTGCTACCTTGCTTGACAAAATTCCACTCTCCATTCCCTTTTAGATAAGCAAGGTGCAGTTTAAAATAGGGGAAGCATGGGTCCAGCTACATAGCCTCACATGGGACAGCTGCTCTCCCTTTTCTCCTTTCCTGTCATATGATCAGATGCACAGAGGCCACATGCCAAAAATGCCAGCATCCCACATCATGTGAGGGGGACGTATGCGGTGGCATAATGGGGAATAACATTCAGTCATGTGCTCATCTCCCTCCCTGCCACTTGATGGAAGGAAGGGCTATGGGGACTTTGGAAAAAATGATAGCAAAGTAAAAACTAACAGAAAAATTTATCCAGCCTGCAGCACCCTCCCTCTCCAGCCACCTCCAAGAACAGTTTCAAGTGACACTTCTTACCACTAATGGACAGCAGGAAGGCTGTCCTAGCAGAGAATGCTTTGGCCATGTCTTTGTCATCATATGGCTGAACTATTCCAAGATCATAGATTTTGTGAAGCCTTTAACAAATGAGAAATTCTGGTTACATGCAGAGGGGAACAGATTATCATTTCATCCATACAGGTTGGTGAGCCATGAGGTCTGTGCTCCAGGTGTGTACTCTAAAGATGTGCAAAATGCAAATCAGTATATAGGAAATTAGGACAAACATCTTCTTTACTATCTGCTCCTCCACATACCCACCACACTTTTTGATGCATTCCTCTCTCATTTAAACAGGTAGCAGAATATTCTTCTTGCATTTTAAAATCATAAAAGTTTACAGTAAAAGGGTTTCTCCCCTTGAAGTAACCATTTGCCTCCCAGCAGCAGCTTCTTCCACTCCTGTCTCCATTGCTCAGGATCACTTCCTTCACTTCTGCATCCCCTTCTGCATCCCCTGAGCCATCTCAATTATAGGTCCTACCTGAACAAGGTGCAAAGAGCGCTGCATATGCAGTGAGTAGTATGGCTGATGCTAACAAAGGGGAGAGCACAATGCTAAACACATACAACTTGTATCAGTTAAGATCCTTCTCCTGCCTCCACTCTTTGTCTCCATCATAATTTCATTTGAAAGGGGATTATTCTGTGTCCTTTGTATGACATTTAGCATAGAGAGATCTTTATCCCATCACAGAGGCCTCCGAGGTTATAAGCACAATGATGATAGTAATATATATTGGATGAAGTCTATTGTGATGGTCCTGTTATTTTGCATGTTCCTAGACAAGCAATGGGAGATATTTGGGAGCCTCTGTATTAGTAGATAATGCAAGGATGATTGTTACTTTGAGGCTTTGTTATGTACAACATTAGCCACCTCAGTTCAGTATTTTTTTAATTGCATTTCCTCATCAGCCCATTGCTTCTTTGAACTCCCAAGTGTCTGTCCCATCAGTCGAGTTCCCTGCCAGTTACCTTCCTCTTCGTGTCACAGTGCTTCCCTTTTAACAAAAACTTGGTCATAGGTGCAGTCTGACAGCTGCAATCCAGCCACTGAGCTGCACTCAGAGCTGAGGGGCATCAGCCAAGGAAATCCCCAGACAGCATTTGCTGTAGTGGGGAGAACTCACTGTAATATGGGTTAATGTTTCACAGAATGAACATCAGGTCACCAAAACAGTGTCATCAGTTTTGGGGATTTAGCTTGGGCCAGATATTAAAGAAATATATAAATATTTACTATTTCTGAGTCACTTTCTTTTTTTCTAAGGAGAAATTTTGGTTGTTAATTTTTCTTAAGAGAGCATCCAAAGGAAGGCCACAAAGATGGTGAAGTGCCTTGAGGTGAAGCTGTATGAGGAGCAGCTGAGTTCACTTGTTCTGCTCAGCCTGGAGAAGAAGAGACTGAGGGGTGACATCATTGCAGTTACAACTTCCATGTGATGGGGAGAAGAGGGTCAGGCACTGATCTCTTCTCTCTGCTGACCAGTGACATGGCCCGACGGAGTGGCCTGAAGTTGTGTCAGGGGAGGTTTAGGTTGGATATTAGGGAAAGGTTCTTCACTCAGAGAGTGAACAGGCTCTCCAGGGAAATGGTCACATCACCAGCCTGACAGAGCTCTGGAAGTGTTTGGACAATGCTCTCAGGCACATGGTGTGATGGGCGTCCTGTGCAGGACTCAATGATCCTTGTGGGTCCCTTCCTACTCAGGATATTCAATGATCCCATGATTTGTGTTTTGATATGGGAACAAAAATGGATGTTGAAATATTAGAATCTTTCAGAATGTCATGCAGTATAGATAAGTTGTGTCCTGTTACAGTGCCTTCTGATGGGAACTGTTGACTAGTAACCAACTGAGAAGCTCTGCTGAATTTTGCTGAAGTGGGAGGACAGGAATTTTGTCTGCTCTTACCACCCATCACAAAGTGGCTTTGAAGCTTTTGGGCCAAGCTGAAATGCCAGTGTGTGAACTGCAGCATTTAGGCATAGAGGTATTTCCTATCCTTGCACTGCTGCTAAAACAGGTGATGCCTCCAGAAAAGGACCAAAGCAGAAATGCCAGGGGAAAGTGGTATCTTTGGCCATCTCAGCACATGAAGTTCTTGTGCTTGCTCTGCTGCTGGACTTGCATTCCAGGAGAGACATATGATCCCCTCACATGAAAGCTATTGCCAAAATATTTCTGTGGTTGGCCTTTGGTTTTGCAATACAGATTTCTTAGTCCTCTTTTCACCTGGCAGTGTGTGCCTTTTTGTTCCCTGACATCTGGCAGAGCTCTGTGATATAACTTTATGTAATATAAGTGTGATTGAATGCTAATAAAAGAGGAATTTGGGTTTGTGTTTGTGTGGGCATTCCAGTATTTAGCTTTTAATTTCTGCACAAATGTTTGGAATGAGCTGAGGTAGGATACTTCCAATATAAATATAAAATATACCTGAACATTTTTAATTAATTTACTGACAATAAGAATGTTCTCTTTATAAGCAATCATGACATGCTGAAGTGTTACTGTTAATGATAATGACAGTTATCTGCATATAAAATTAACTGAATAGTCAGAGTTTATATCAGTACTGAATCACTTTTCTGTTGGCCATCTTGTGCACCACATTTCTTTTCCTTAGCTGATCATTCTTCTCAGCATCTTTTACTGTGATCTTTTACATAGGAAGTAGAAAAATGCCTTGATTTGAAGAATACTCTTATATCAGCTGATCAAACAAAATTACTAAAACCAAAAATGAAATAATATGTTCCAAAAACCTGTTTATAATTTTATTTTATTTCATTATATTTTTAATATTTTTATTTAAAAAAATATTCATAAAAATAACTTTTGGGGGGAAAAAACCAAAAATGGGCTACTCAAATCTCGCAAACCATTTGCTATTAATGTTTTCAAGCTTGAGATCAGACATGTAACAGTTAATGTAGAGTGCATTGAGAGATCTTAAAGGACGGTATGACAGAAGAGCAAAGTAATGTTTCTTTCCTACTGGGACCTTTAGCCACAAGCTGATTGAGTCCAAAGTAGTGTCAATGAGCTGATGTTAGAGCTGAGATTGAAACTTCAGGCTTCTGTCTTTGAATCCACCATTTGAACATTATTGAAATAACGAATACAAATAATGAAACAAAAATTAGTGTTGTTCTTCTGCCAGGCATCCCAGATTAAAAAAAAAAAACCTAATTATATGAAGATCTTCTGTATTATGAATTTAAGCCCTTGAGAGCATCAGTGTCTGGAGACAGCACCAGAAAAATTCCCTCTCTGTCTCAATACCTGACCAGGGTGAATTGTTAAAACACTGTCTTTTGTGAATTGCATTAGAGGCTGAGATTCCCAAAGAAACAATTGTGTGTCCAGCACTCTACAGCCTGTGATCCAGAGAACGTGTCTTTGAACAAAGCAAGGTACATGCAGGTACTGAGATATGGAGATCTCTCTCGTGTTTCCAACCCAGGTGGGCAGATAACCTAGGTGCTGTTTCACCTGGAAATGCCATCAGCACTTGAACAGCATAGGTTTTGGAAAAAGAGGGAACAATATTCTGAAGAACTCCATGGATGAAAGAGAGCAGCACATGACTATAAATGTTACTTAATAGCATGAGTATTTAAACCTCTATTTTTTCTGCAGTAAAACTGTTATTATCTGAACTCTCCATCTTGATTCCAAATATCTGGATTTTATCAAACACAGTCATTTTTGAGAAATTACAAAATAGCAAAATCCATTTAGAAGGAGACAAGGAATAAAATCCTTCAGGAAAGTTATAGTTCCCTTTAAAAACCTGGAACGAGGCACCAATCTCCAGTGCCAGATTGCAACAATGGCAAAGGAAAAAGTCGTCAAGGAAAATGCTGACTTCATATCACACCTGATGGTAACAAACCCAGCTGCAGTTTCAAGCAGGGGAACAGTACTTCTCCCTCATCACTTTAAAGTCTGATCTGTTTTAAAGTTCCTGCTCAATTTGACAGTTTAAAGGGACATTTAATGGAATTGCTCCTTGTACCTTGTGTTATGCTTTAGCTCTGGAAGGAAAAACTTGCCAGTTTTGCTGAAGTCCTGCCAGGAGTGCGGCAATGTGCGCTATGCGTGATCATCCATTTGGGACAGGAGCAAGATGGTCACTTGCACAGACCTTTTATAGCCATCTGAAGATCGAATGACCTGCTGTGGTTCTAATCAGGGCTCAGCTCGGCAGGAACTGCCAAGAAGAAAAGGCCAAAGGAGAGAGAGAATTCAAAGCTCACATCATAACAGCAATCAAGCGGGGCCATAGTTCCAGGCAAACCACAGAAATGAGCAGGGTAAAAGAATTATCCAACTATCACAGGCACATTAACGCTGGTCGCATTCCAAAGCACTCATTACAGCACTCCAGTGTGGCTCTCTGTACAGCTGGTCAAATAATGCTCATCAAATAAACGATTTGACAAATTTTGCAGAGTTTCAAAAATAAATTATCCAAAAAAGTGTGCTTTTTAAATTATTCCCACAGCTGTAGTCTTGCGAGTCTAGAAATATGTTCAAATTCTCCTCTTTCCCTCAGCTTTCTCACTCTCTACATTTTCTTAATTCACGCTCCCCAGTTGCACTTTCTGAGCAACTCTGTTAAAGTCAGGTCTCTGGGTGCACATTGCAGCTTTCCTAAGCAACTCAAAAGAGCAGCACAGCATACACAGAACATGTCCAGTTCTCCTGTGCACCCCTAAGTTTAATAATAAATCAGCGTGTACAGTACACATGACAAAGCCCAGAACCTTGCCAGTTTATCCCAGACAATTTAGGCATCCAATAGTACTTCACCAGTTAATGGCACAGTGCTGATCTACACTGCATGAGGATCTGTTCTGTCATCACAGTGATTCAGGACAATGCACATTTTAGAAAGGGTCCTGCTGTTTACTTGCCTGCCTGAGTGTGATTCTCTGTTGTCTGGTACAGTGGGATTTGTTAGTAAGTATGATTCTGCAAATTTATATTTTCCCACCATAATCTCATTTGAAAAACAAAAACCAACAAACAAAACAACAAACCAGAGCATATATTTATTGACTCTAATGGATTTTTAAAAAAAAATTATTACTGAAGCCAGGCAAATTGCTTTTTATACATAACAATGCATACTGAGTGCTTGTCCCAAATAAATATAGAAGAACAGGTTCAGCAAATTTTTGCTAGTTCTTCTGAGTAGCTTCAAATGATAACCATGTTCATACAGCCAAGATGGTGCAGTCATCCCTGAATTCTAGATTTAAATCTAATGCTAGATTCAGTTCTCCACAGCTCTTATTTGAAGGCCCTTCAGGTGAGAAACAGGTAGACCAATGTCAGTGGTTTTTTCACTATCATGAGGAGCAGACAAACAGCAGAAAGAAAGTTTATTCTGCATAAACAGAAAGAATTGATATTCCTAGTCCTGCTGGACCAGCTCATGCTATAGTATAAGCATACACTTAATCAACAAAAAGAAGTCAGTGTAGAAACTATTCAAAACTATGCAGATAGAATTTTTACTTCTTTTATTTTGTTGGCAGATTCATAGACCATTTGCAAGAGGTCCCAGATACCTGGCAGATCAGGTTCTGCTCTTGCTTCCAGTTAAAGCTCCCTCCTCCTAAACAGTGTGGTTATTGGTCGATAGAGGGAGGCTTCTGACTATAGGAAGCAGAAGCCTGGCCAGGACCGAGGCCAGGCTGCAGAATTTTGCTATCTGGTGAAACAAAAGTGAGCATTCAGTCTTGCCACTTTTAGAAAAAAATGTAATACCTACCAGTTTGGAAAAGCTTGTTTTCTGTTGGTTTGTTTGGGGTTTTTGGGTTTTGTTTTTTGGGGTTGCTGTTGTTGTTTTTAAGTAATAATACTTTTTGTGATGCATTCATTTAGAATATTGATCTAAACTTATAATTTCCTCATAGGAAGGGAAGAGCATAAATGTTTTTTATCACTTAATCACTACAGTCATGATAATAAGGGATGTACAAGCATCGTGTTTACAAGCAGAATTATATTATATAATACCACGTTTAGATTGACAAGGAAATTACCACTCCAGTGCTGTCCACTAAAACATATGTATCCAACATATGCAAAACACAAAAATACAAGCCTCTCAAAATTTCTCATTTCTTTGTGACTATTTCTTTTTCCAAACTTGACAAAACTACTATGGCTAAGAGATGACAATGGAGAGATGTGCACTATTTCTTTAAATCCAGAGCAGGGGAAGGTCATATGCAATAGTAAGCCTAGAGAGTAACTTTGGAGATAGATTGATTTTCCTTAATCTAATAAAGTTGAGAGGCAGCAGGAGGGTGCTTGTACTGATCCATATCACCTGGTAGTTCAAACCCTCCACAAATACTCTATCAAAATGGGTGTTAAGCAATGTTGCAGTCTCACAGGGAAATTAAGTTGTAGATTTTTCTTACGATTAGGACAGGAAAAGTAGTGTGTGCCAAAGGAGGCTGTGTTGGTGATTTTAGGCACATGACCAACTTATATTTGTGGATCTGGACAAAGACGTGCCAGTTCACTCCATAAAAGCTCCCAAGTGGTCAAAGAAGCTCAGCAAAGTCAGTGGAAAATTAAGCATAAGGAAAAAGGGTTCAGAAAGGGAAACAAGTAAAAATGAAAATGGGTATCTAAAATGGAATCATGATGTCAAAAGCAGAAGTTAAAAAAAAAAAAGCCTTTTGACCTTTCTAATTCTGTGTGTATTACAAGAGTTCTTAAAACTCTTATGTATTTTACCTTTTTTTCTCTTTCCTCTGTTGTGTATTTTTTCACGTTTATAGGAATGGATTCCAAAACCACTTTTATTGCCCAAGAAGGATCTTTCAGTTGTGTCAGAATATTCAGTCTTTAAAATATGGGAGAGCAAGGTGAAAGGAAAAAAAGGTCTAGGAGAGAGGCCAGAAGGCACCAGACTGTTATTTGCCAGATGCAGGATAACCATCTCTTTCAATTTTTATAGGCCAGTCCTGAAACACAAAGGACATGCTTGCATCCTACAGGATTGCAGACTGGGACTGTAAGACTTGTAGATCCAAAGGCTACAGCCCTTTTGGGAGGCTCTCTCATCTTGCTGTCCACATACCCAAACCAGTTGTGCATGGGGTAATTAAGTCTGGGCTCAAGTGTAGCTGTCATGAAACATCGGGAATCTTCCAAGAAGCTGAGGCATGAGGGAGCTGAGCCTGATCTGTGGCCTCAATGCAGCGTCCTGCAATGTTTGTGGTGCTTCTCAGCTGAGTGCTAAGTCACTGCAGGTACAACAGCTGCTGCTGCAGCTTCATGGGCGAGGAAAGCTGGGAAAAGCTTTCCTAAGTCACCTGCACAGTCCTAAGGGAACAAAGAACAGGGCTGAAAACACACTTATTTGGGACAACTAAAGAGTCAAAGGGAAAAGAAGGCAAGAAATATGTTAAAGATGAACGAAGCAGAGTGGGTGTAAGCACAGATGTTAGAGAGGTTGTTAGGGAAGAACACCCCACCAAGATTCTAAAAGGGCGAAGAGCGAAGTGAGGAAGAAATTAAATAAAGAGAAAGAAATTTAGAGACCTATAAGAAAGCAGAGTGTCACAGAAAATGTGCTGTGAGAGTATCTGAGTGGGTGAATTAAGGACATTGGTGCAGCATTGAAGAGGATGACAGCAAAAAGACATCTAAGCTCAAAACACCACTAGTGTGACCAGTGATGTCATTCAACATAATGCCTGGGAATTGAAGGAGAAAGAGGTGGACAGATAAAAAAGTTAGAGAAAGAAATTAGAGAGACTTGAGACAGAGCAAGAAGGTTCATCAACAACAATCATCCAGGATCCTCAGTGCAGCGGCTGAGTCAGTCTTGTCATCAAGGGAAGACTTTGGTCTCAGTGGCAGGGAGCAGGACCATAAAAAGATCACAAGGTCTAAAGCACCATTTCAACAATCAAGCAGGGATTTGAGAGGAAGCAAATAGAGAGAAGAGGGAAGAGGCATAAAGCTGGACAGACTGAGTTGAGGAGAAGGAGAGGCTGTAGCGAGAGCTTGGTATTTAGAATGTGCATATTTCTTCCTTGAAGTGATGAGCCAATTTAATTTGGAGAGGTTTATACTGCATGGAGGGCAAGGGGGCTGTAGATGATCTGTCTTAATGCAAGTTACAATTGAATCATCGGTGTCAGGTGGCACAGGAAGAGTTAACTTCAAGTCCCACCAAGTGGCTGTACAGCTGCTGAAATGCATCTGTCAACAGAACTATTACTGTCATCAGATCAGCACAATGTCCTTGACCCTGGAGGTCAACTGCGAGGCATTAGCTGCTACACAGACAGAGTTGTCATGCTCCTGTGGGAACCGAAAGGTTACACGACCAATTGGATCAGCCCCAGAAGCAAAACCATCCCTCCTTATCCAATAGTGACTTAGAGGCGCAGGTGGAGCACAGTGTGACAGAGTTCCTCCAGCACCTTTTCCCTTCGGAAACCTAGATTTAAACACTCTCTTTCAAACAGGCAAGGAGAGGGACTCTGCTTATTGCCCTTCATAGTCCCCATTTATGCACATCACTAAACCCCTGTGTAGTTTGCTGGGTGCAAAGCCTGCACTAGACAGTGAATGGCTGAAGGCTGGAAAGCGGTGGGAAGCAGATTTGCTCGGGGGAACCCCAGGGACAGCACATCTTGGGGGAAATAAGTAGCATGGGATGGAGGTTTTAGGACTGCAAGAGTGAAGAGCTGCAGGACAGGACTAAGATGTCTGTGCTTTTAACCATAAGGAGATGAACAAAGGTATTAAAAATTCCTTTTTAAAGAATCTAGTGGCATTCACATTGACCTAAAAAATTTTTTTATTATTTTGTTTACAGTAAAATCTACTATAGACTACTGTAAATCTACTGTAAAATTTTACGGAGTAAAATCTCAATAGAAGTTCTCAGCTGTAATAGAGGCAGAGGGCTCTTAATGTCACATTTCTCTGAAGGGATGTGAAGTCTTAAAGCTAAGATTTCATTAGTGAACAATTTCATTAAATCTCCTCCGCTGATATATATAGACACATAATCCAGTACTGTTCAATTTTCAAGCCTGGCAATTTCAACCCAGCTTAACTGAAATATTATCTAAATTGCATTTTTAAACAGGTGATTGGCAGTGAACTGGCAGCATTTCCCTCAATACTAGAACACGGCAGCATGGAAGTGAGATGAGAGAGCAGTAGGAAGGCAGAGGAAGCAGAAAGGGTCAAAGGAAAGGAAAAAATAACCAACTTTTTTTTTTTTTGTAAAATTACTGTAAACTGTTAATCTCACAGCACATTTTTCAGCTTGTGGAAGTGCCTCCCCTCATGCTCTTCCAGTTTACCTCCCCCTCAGTGGTTTGGTTTGTTTAGTTTGTTTGTTTGTTTGTTTGTTTGTTTGTTTTGAGGCTACCCACATTAGCAAGACATGTTTGTGTTACTTAAACCAGGCACAACCTCCTGCTGTGTGCCGAGCAAAGAGAGGACTCTACCCTTTTGCTCATCTCCAGGTTTTGCAAATCCTGCAGCATTTGTGAAGTCAGCTCAGCACTCGCAGCAGGTGGAAGCCCCCAGCCCCACAGCAGCTGTGCACAGACTTGATCTTCAGGTTTTCACACACAGTCCTCAACCTCCCCTGCCCAAGCCTTCTTTCCTTGCTTTTTTTTTTTTTTTTAATGCAGAAAGCAGTAACCCTTTGGCCCAGCTAGCCCCCAGCTATCAGATTCCACCAGAGGAATTCTGGGCATGAAGCTTCACAGAGCAAACAGGTCTCCTGCCTTCTCTAAATGTCTCCCCCTCCCTCTCTCCCTCCCTCTCTGTTGCTGGGAATCTACCCTTATCCAGTGCAGGGGGCACGATATTTTTGAATTGTGTTTATTTGTTGGCACCCTGGTGTGAAAGCGCTTCCCATCAACTGCATATTAATCTTGTCAGCAGTTTGTGAACATTTTCCTCTCTGCCCTAAGTAGTCCATGACTTTTGGGTCTCTTGCTCTCTTCCATCCCCACTTCTCATTGTAATTAAAGATAAATTAATCTTCCTGGTTTTTGCTAAAGTGACTACAACCATGTCAAAATGGTAATACAGGGATTGCTTTAGGCTTAGGAAGAGTGAAGTTAGGAAAGCTGTACATTGGCTATTGTATCCTATTTTTTGGGTACATTGTGATTTTTATTTCAGGGCTGTTTTGGAGAATGAATTGAGTGCTGTTGCACTGAACAGCTGAACACTATTCCTCAGGAAAAGGCACTATTAAAATCTCTCTGACTGATGATACAATGTTGGGAATGCATGAGGACGTTGCATAGTGGGAATTATAAAAGAGATAACTGAGCGTGCCCATCACAGAGGGACTGCACATATCCATCCCTCCCACCCCCATCAGAGAGGAAGGTGGTCTCCCCTCCCCACTGGAAGAGTGGAACTAGCAGAAATCTTGTACTTTTTTTTGCTAGTGAAGATTCAGATGCCCAGATGGGTCGTGGACCCACTACCAGAACACCCAGCTATATCCAGGATGGATAGTGCCAGCTTGAAATAAGCTCTAGCTGATTAAAAGTGGAGCTGCTTGCTACAGCACCCCAGGCTAGATTTACCATCTCATTTTCCCAGGATCCTTGCTAAATAGCCCAACCAAATGCAGAGCTTTGGGCAATACCTTCTAGCTCCTCTGTGGTAAGAGACACAGGTATTTGGAAAACTCAACACATGTGGTCTCATCCTTCCAGATTTAAAACACAGATGGGCATAATTCAGAGAAGCCTCTGAACTATGCCCATCTGTGAGCTAACTGTCTTCTGTAGCTGTTTGGCATTCATATGATGGTAGTAACTCAGCCTTTCCACCTGCATTAGGGTGTGACTTTTGCAGGGACTTAGCCACTGTGCCATTTCAATCCAAGCTTCCATTATTTCACAAGCAAATCACTGTTATGTACCAGGGGTGGGCTTATACTTCAAGTAAATTCTGTAAGGATGGGAGTGGGAAGTACTGGTTGTCTTCTAAAGGAGCATCTTCCTGAGACAATGTGTCCTCACATCGGGGGATTTGTACCACACCCCTATTAGACTTCAACTTTCTCCTTTTGACCCAAAATAGCCATAAAACATCCCCTCGTCTCTGTATCCTGCCCCCACTGGAAGTAAGGAAGGCTAACAAATCCAGACCCAGAATTTTCATATCGTATCATCATATCATATCACACCTTTTCTTCTTTGTGGTGTCCAAAATTCCCCAGACCTGTTGCCCTTTTTGGTACACCGTATAAATTGTTTACATGATCAGTGTTTCAGGAAAAGAATCAGCTATAGAATGGAAGGGAAAGAAGGAGCTTTTATCTGTGTGAAGGAAAGTATAGCGTGGTCTGAATTTGTAGTGTTGGGCTGTCTGAATACTTTGTGATGCTGGCTGACAGATGTTTTGTAAGAATTTGATATTGCTAAGTACCTTAACACTGCTGTATTTACATTTCTATTGTTGTTACAAAGCATTTCACAGCAGGCAAACAAATATCCCAAACAGAGAGGCCAATGACTTGGCTAAAATATTAGCAACCTGCTTCTTGTGGACTGGAAGTTAATTTTGATTTTTCTCTTTGACAGACAGGTTGTTTCTACCACACCGTGGGGCTGTCTGCTTCAAGGCAGATTCTGCATCCCTTCAAATATCAAGAGAAAGATGGTGCTAAGCGCTGAAAAGTGCAGCAAAGTGAGTAATCCTGTACTGGTTGAAGGCTAGGAATGCAACAGGCAGAGGGTACGTGACCCTCTAGATGCTTTAAATTCAACTAATTCTATAACTCAGCCTTCTTCCTGCAATATTTAATTTGCAAGAAATAATTAATTTACTTCCTGTCTGAATACTCATCTTCTTGTTCTGCTAACAGAGCTACATCTTTCCATTCTGAGCTCTGACAGTGCCTCCACTACCAAATTTACATCATATGCAAGTGTGCCACTTTGTTATTTATGTTAACATCACTCTGGTTGGGACTAATGAGGCTTTGTGTGGCCCAGGGCTGCAGCTTTTTCTTTTATTTATGTTAATGAGTCCTGCATAAAAGGTTTTGCCAAAGTCTAAAAACGTGCAAAACTGATGACATAATTGTGGGAGAGTCTACAGGAATATGAAGCAGGATTAGGATACTATCAACAAATCAGAATTTAAGTATTGTTCCACTGGGCAAGGAGTGTTTTCAATTAATTTGTAATTAAATAAGGGAAGCAATTTAGTGAACTCAGAGAGATATTCCAGCAAACGGTTTATCTCATCAGTCTGAACCACACATTCCTCCAGAACAGGATCATTGTTTAGATCTTGGGCATGTTATATGATCTGGCCTATAGGAGTAATTCAATAAAACATCAATATTTTCCTTCTATTAACCCTCAGTGTCATGCTGAATGGAGAGAGCTGCCTCTGCCTTCCTTCACAGTCCCCATTAGATCTGTACCCTCTCTAACTGGCTGGACAGGTGTTATCACTAAGCAGCCTGGGGCTTTCAAACACAGTCAAACCAGACACATTCTCCAGCCAATTTGCAGCACAGCACTGATGTATGGAGGAACAGAGTTGAAGCAATGGAGGGACAACTAGAGAGGACAGAGAAAAATGAAGGGGAAACACACACTGCTTTCACAGTGGAAAACATAGTGTCAGTTGAAGAGATTTCCAACTGATAGGATTTGCTATTTTTTTTCCAAAAATATTCTTTATAAAATCCTTTTTCAACCACACCCAGAACTATAAGGTAGTTGAAGAGGACCTGAGAAAAGACGAGCAATTCCAGATGGAGTTCTCTGCATTAATATTATCAGGGCAGGCAGAACAGGGATTTGTTGATTGTTTAAAGGGCTTAGTGCAACAGCTGGGCACATTTTGTGTATGACCAAAAGTAAGAGCACAAATGAATGCTGATGTCCAGACATCTGGCCTTATAGCTATTGTTCTTGGCTTTTTCTGGTGGTTTTTTTTTATAGCCAGAGTTATTCCATGAAGCAGATTGAGGGGGGGAAGAAAATTATGACATGAGAGAGGAGCCAAGAGAAGAGATTTAGAAGATAATTAAGTGGTAGAGTAAGAAAGACAGACAAAAGGAAGTGCAAAGTGAGTATAAAGAGATACAGCAGGAGATGAAACAGGTACAGAACTGAAGAATAAAAATGTTGGGGACAGAGAATTAGAGAATGGATTGAATGAATAGGAGGAGACAAGACAAGCAGAAGAGTAAAAAGAGTACTATAAAAATCATATGCTGTTAAAGACTTAGTGCAACTGCTGCTAAAGAAAGGAAGATGTAGACAACTTTGGTATAGGTTTCTTCCTTTTCAAGTCTCCACTCACTTTTCCTTCTCCTCTCTCTTCTGTTCCTAGCCTTCCCTGGTGATGGTCATATTCACGATAAGACACTTGTTTGGAAAAAACAACTTAAAAAAAATTAATTTATGGACTTTTTTCCTCATATTGATCTTTTTCTGAGGTGTGGGGTTTTTGTTGGGTTTTTTTTGGAAACTGTAGTACTTCAGTAGTACTAATGATCATTGGAAAATATAGTCCTGTCAGAAAAAAGGCTTTTGAGTCAGGACTGTTCCTCATTTTCTCACTGTGAAAACTATCAAAGCTTGGCCAAGTTCAAAGGTCACATTTTGATATGCACAGGTCAGAGCTGTGCATGTGAAGTCACTGAGGATTTTGTGCATTCTCTGCATGCCTAAGAAGCCAAGTTGGTTGCTTCTTATGGATACTGCTCCTATGGTTAATAGTGGTAGGACAGACTCCCTTCAGGATTGTAATGATCTGCTACTGGCAATCAGAGAAAATGGTGGAGAAGACCTACTGAATGGAAGCAGATGTGGAGGGGAGAGGGAAGGATTAAAAACCAATTGACACAAAGCAGGAAATTGACATAGGAATGCTCAGGACAGGAATCTGAGTAAAAGGACAGGCTACATTCGGAAGAAAAGAGGAGGCGGCATCTGAAAAGGAAAGATTCCACTTGGGAGGAAGGATGAAATCACAAGTTATTTGGAAACCTGTCAGATGAAGAGGTGTGGCAGGAGAGAGATCAGTTCTAGTAAGAGTTGTGTGCAACTGTTGGTCTATGTAGAGCCCCAGTCTGGAGAGGAAGAAGAACATACAGAAGACAGAAAATAGGGTGAATGCAAGGGTGATTGAAGTTCGGAGAAGCTGGAGTGCAGAGCAACAGAGACTGTGAGAAACACAGGTAGGGAGAAATTACCGTAAACTCAGAGTGGCAGAGAAACACTGATCAGTGAACTAGTCAATGCTAGTGACATAAATGAGAGAAGATGGTCAGAGACAAGCTGAGCCAAGAAACTGGGGCAGGGATGGGGAGAAGGGATTAAAATACAGCATGGATCTATGAACAGGAAGAAGGAAGAACTGCAGCAAGGTGCAGGGAACAGAGGTGGGACACAGGGATCACAGCTTGTTTGGAGCTGGCAGAGGGGATCCATTGTGATTGCAGTCCCCATCGGAAGTGAGTCTGCATCTCACCACTCCTCTCCTGCCACGCAATCTCTCCACAATCCAATAGTATGTGGTAGTACAAATTGTATGACCTCATCTCTTTTTCATGCTCCTTCTACCAAATAGCAAACCTCTGCTATTAGCAGTTGTTTCAGTTAGCTCAAGTGACAGGGGCTTCTGAAAGTGACCTTAAGTTATCAGTTGTTAAGGATGTCATTCTGATCCTATATAAGTAGTTTATTTTTCCTTGAGCTCACCTTTCCTCTTTGAGGCCAAGGAACATTATTCAGAAAAATATTTTAAGACAATACAATTGAGCGGTTAAGGTCAAAGACTCTGAAGTTGTTCAAAATAAGAACAGCATTGTGAGGTATGCATTAAGTTAAAACCTCAAAAAGTATGAGGTTATGCTACTGCATGAATTTAACCCTCTTTTTCATACAATTTCTCCTTTGATGTAATAATTTCTATTCTGTATCTGACTGTGAACTCAATGTCCAGCTTGAATTGTTTCAGTACCCTGAGACATAGTGTTAAAAATTCCTGGAAATGGTTCCAACAAAAAAATAATTGTCTGCATCCTACTTCAGCTACACATCCTGCAAAGAAAATTATTATGACAATAAATATATAACTTTCAGAGGTTCTCTCCTTCTTTAGAAAGTCCTCCTTCCCCACTCCAGCAGCTGAGGTTCACCCTGTCCTTCTCAAGCTCCTGCAGGTAGGTCCCTTTAAGCTATAGAGTGGCCTGGGCAATTTAAAGTTAAATACTGCTTGAAAAATCTGATCATATTTTCCAGTTTCCATTTATCAATGGATCATTATCTGAGTGTGGCTCAAGCTTCTCTGCCCATTCCTGAAACAACCACGTGCTGTTATATCTTATTTGCCTCAGAAACCTGGAAAGATACTGCTTTCCTTGTGGAGAGACCAGGCAGGACTGGGTTACAGAGCAACACAAAACTTTGGGCACATAAGAATTGCCTTGGTTGTGGTGCTGTGGTTTTGTATTTATAGTCTGCCCAACTACAGGCACGGAACACAGCCACAGACTTGGCTTGTTCATCTTTGTTTTGGTTGCACCAACACCTATAAATGAAACAAACAACCCAGAAAAAGGTTTCTGATCTTAACCGCTGCTGAGCCTTTGCCCAGCTGTACAATCTCTGGCTTTCACTCATGTAATTATGGAAGGACCAGAAGCTTGATCCTCAGTCATATGTGAACCTTCCCCTCTGCAGAAAGGAAAAAAGTAGTTCTTATGAGAAGCCAAACAATACAGATGATAAGGCCAGAAGAAGCCATCATGATCATCTGCTCGTTTCCTGCACAACACAAGGCATAGGGCTTACTTAAATTATCTTATCTTTGAGTTATAATTGTCTGTTACAGGATAATAAAACATTCAATTTTGCCTGTTCCACATTAAATACATGCTGCCTTGTTTCCAGTCTGAACTAGTCCCTCTTGAGTTTTACCTACTGAAGAGTATCAGGAGCTTGTTAGCTGCAGTGAAGAGGTCTGTAGTGAAGAGATCTGGTCCTCAGTTTGCCTTACCTGTCATGCTTGAATGACAGGATAACTCCACTGAGTGGTGTCATCTCAGCAGTGCAACTCCAGGAAAGACCATGGACTTGAACACCAGTCATGAATGACCTCCCTGGCTCCTCACTGAGAGTTACAGAGCATTGTTGAGAGAGACCATTTCTTTCAAAGCCCGAGGGGAGTCATAGCATGAAAGACATGATGACTTTCAAAACACTGAAAATTGTTTATAATTGAAGTGGTCACTTATAAATAGCTCCCACTTGATCATGTGGCCAGATTAATTAAGTAGTGCAGAGAGTGTACAGTCATTCACCTCAGATAGAAAAATCTGTATCGGGCCTTCGTCCTAATGTGAATTTCCTGACCTGACAGATGGGGATTGAGTGTCTGTTTATGCCAAGCGGAGTTTGCTAACATTATTCCTCTAATTACTAATTATACCAGTGAAAGGGGCTTTACGGCCGGAGTCCTGGATATGTGAAACTCGATCATCAGAGATTTGCAGGAAAGATGGAAGATTGATGGGTGACATCAAACAGCTGACAAGGAGGCCGAGGCAGCCAGACGGACAGCAGCTGCTCCAAGGGGGTTTGAGGGNCTAAGGGGAACAAGCCATTTTAAAATTTTGCATCCCCCTGTCACATCAGATATGAATGGGGATAATCTCCCCGGGCTTGAGGCTGCCTGGGAGAGCGCGTCCACCAACAGGTGGCAAGGCAAAGGCAGAGCAGTGGGGCTGAAGGCAGTTGCTGCCACAGAGGGACATCAGTTTCAGCTACCGCAGAGGGCTCCACAGGGTGCTGCGAGCAGTGGACTGAGGAAGAGGAGGGGGAGAATGTAAAACAGTTCCTCTGGGCCTCAGGTTTTTCAGATCCAAGCCTAAATCTCAGTGTATCCACTCCCTGAGGCCTCAGTAAACCCCTCATCCCATTCAGCTACAGAGTGGGGCTGAAGACACTGAAAAGCTATCTTGCTGGACAGCTTCCTTCTCTGAAAGAGACAGGAGTTGCATAATCTCATCAAGCTTCATCAACATCTGTTTAGGGGATCAGACCTAAATCATCCTGGTGGTCTCTGTCTCAATGGTGGCATCAGCATATTACCTGATTTTCTGAAGGATCTTTGGGCCAGGCTGGTCTGTGTTTCCCCTGCCCTGCCAGCATCCTGTGGGCTGGTGACTAGTACTGAACTGCAAGGCTTGTACAAGTTCAGTCTCCAGTGATCCTGCCAAAGTTTACTTTATGTGGTCTGTAAACCACTGGTTTTCTTAGCATTCTTGAGAATCACAGGGAGCAGCTGCCAGAGCTTCCCCTACATGCTCCCTTGCCTAAACTTCAGATCTCCCCAGCTGCAGCCACCCTGCCCATGGAGACTCTGTGGAGACATGGAGACTCTCAAGCCAACAGGAGCCTTCTTCTGTTGGAGGGGTTAAACCATCATTTTGAATGACATTCCCTGAGTGAACACAAAAGTCCTGGTGCCCACACAGCTACTCCCATGCCCATCATGAAGAGGATTAATTACGATGCCATGAGCCCACATCACTACATTAGCAAACCGAAGCTCAAACTCTCCATTGTACAGAGCAAGCAGAGGGACCACTGGAAACCCATAAACTGGGAGTCTGCTGGGTAGCTGAGAGAAAACAGTTTTTCTTTGCCCTGGAGAAATAGGCATTGATTTGTATAATGTTAATTAGAGGTATATTCTTGAAAAAGAGCCAATTGAAGAGTGTTCAGTTTTGTATTCCATGAGTATGAAAGAAGTATGGAGGGAAATAGTGAATTGTGCTTATGAAAATCCTTTTTGCTGGATGTAGCAGACACACAGCAGCACTAGAATAGGGATGAGTAGATCTGTGATACTGGAAACTTTTCCAGTAGTACAGCAAGCTGCATTTAAAAGTGGTGTAATACATAGTGCACATGTGTACCAAACATAAATAACCTCTACTGCCATCTAGCCAATAATTAAGGTCTCTACCGTAAGTTCCATCTTGGGTAACAAGTCTACCTTTCCCCAGATTTGTAAGAATATTGTCATAATTTGGAGTGTTTTCCAGAACTTTAGGTCATGAGTATGAGTTTGAAACAACCAAAGATAGGAAATACTATAGTTTCATGGTTCAGCATGTAGACATATCCCACTGTTTCTGCTCCAGGTGAAGTGCAGCGCGAGAGATGGCACAGAGGTTAACTCTGTAACACTTATATCTGCTCTTGAAGGATGGATTCCCGCACTGATGTTTGCTTTCCTATGCTTGTACTTTTCTTCTTGTAGATACAAAAATACTGAGCATCTGCTACCTTAGAGAACAGTCTTGCTCTTCCACTGCTATCAAGAATCTCACCTGAGTTTTGCAGCTCCAGCTTTACAAATGCCTACTGAATCACACTGAAAATATGGATATTTAACAACTAGCTTTGCTTTGCCTTGTTCTATCTTTCTTTCTTAAATTTATGCTTTAGACCTACTACTATACAGAAGTGTCTTTTGCACTTTGAAAAAAAAATCACTCAAAAAACACCACATCAAATTCTCATACATAACCCAGAAAGCAGCTGGGCAAAACATCCCCAGCTTGATCTTTGTCAGACTGATAAGCTGTTCTTTGAAAAAGTCTAATGCAAGTGAGTTCCAGGGCTTCCCATCTAGGTCAGAAGCTTTCCAAAACTCAGTTAAAACATTCTATTTCCCCACTGACTTGGAAAACAAATGAATATAAGTGTGTGCATAATGTTTCTTCCTTTTAACAATTTCTTACATTCCAAATATATAAGTGGAGATCTAAATACTAGCATGGCAGGATGGGCAAATGAATGGATTAATGCAGATCAAGACATCTCAGTTTAAAAAGACACTGAACACATAGCATAGTCCCAAACGGTAATATTGCCATGCCCCAGTTGTGTGTATTTGCATTAAGATAATTGGAATTATTTTCTTCCAGCTTCAAATGCCTGCCTTTAGTGCATTCTCACCCTTCAGCACTCTTTGAGCTGTGCAGACCGTTTTGTTCGTGTGTTGGAGCAGTGATTCAGTGGCTCCCGGGGTTCTGAGCTCTGTCACTCCTGTTTTCTCCTTGCCTTCACATTACTTCTATAGACAAAATCAGGATCAGGAACATACTTTTTTTTCCAGATCACTCTGTTCCTAGATAGTTGATGAAATATTGATGATGGAATAAATGCAGCCTTGAGGAAGGCCTCCCAAAGCCAAGCTGCATCATCAATAGTCCTTTATAATGAACACTTGGGGGAAAAAATATTGGTTTATGGCACTGTGAAGCTTTCCATCATTTTGCCATATTCTGAAAATTATAAAAGGACAGTGCTTTCTACAGGGGACTCCACTGTTCCTGACAGGAAAGATGTCCAAGTCTCTGATTTGAACAGAATCCCAGTACATGTAGTGAATCAACTAACTAACATTTCCTTAAAATCTATTAGAACCACTGCATGAGAAGTGCTGCCAATTGTATCTACTGCATGTTACTAATCCACTCGTTCTGGGCAGAAAAGAAGGGTAAACCAGCTCAGTCTGCCCTGTTTTTTCCCTATCAGACAGCATTCTGATCAGATATGAGTATACCTCCACTGATGCAGGGTGTTTGGGCGAAGGTGTGCAAGGTGTTCAAGGTGTTTGGGGAGCTAAGTGCCTACAGATCTGGGCCTCAGCCTCTTGTTCAAAGCATCTAGAATCATTTGAACTGTGATAGCAAGGTCTGAATGGTAAGTGTTGAGCTTTAGTAGTCAGTCATTTCCTTGCTTCAAACTGATCAGCTTTTCCTGCAGCTAACTTACTGCCCCAAAATAACAGAGATATATTTGCTTCAGCTTGGAGTCTCAAGTACAAAGCCCTAAAAAGGAACATAAAATGCAGATTAAACCTTTTGTGCAAAAGCTGTTATGATCTCCAAAATAGAATTCCATCACCTCTGAAATGAAAACCACTCTAGAAGTGATTCAGTGTTAGAGTAGCCTTTTATTCCAAGCAACCTCTCACACTTTTTGGTGGCATAGATCTGTCTTTCTAGTGTTGTCTAAACAACATTAGACCAGAAGACTTTCAATTTCATTTAACTAATCTTCTGTCCTGGAAAACAATATTTGATGTTACAAAATAAAGAACAAAAGTTCAACTAAGTCTTGCAAATGTTAGCTATTTGTCTAAGTGGAAACAGACAAGTTGCAGTTCATTGATCCACACCGGTAGTAATGGTACTCAAGGTTTACTGGTGGGAGTTTGCAGTAAAAATAACTAATTCATCAGTGTTATCTTTCAAATATTGTTTAGTCATCAGAGGATAATTCAAGGCAAGTGAAAAAAGATGTTTTCACCAAAAAAAAAAGCTTTCTATTAGCATTTAACTTATATTTTAAAGAAAACTAGGAAATTCTTCTCTCTTTCATTTTGCTCACAGTCCTACTTTGACATACCCAATGACAGTCACAATGACTTCACAACATTTACATACTCCAAGTATAAGTGTGTAGTTGAGTATTAGACACCATAGCTGGAACATTGGGCCAAACTGCTGAGCTCAGCTGTTTATCTCAAATCTCTCCACGTTATTTTCAAATGCTGACTACCACCTCTCTTAAAAATCACTGGATACCAAGTAAGTACTAAGGATGGCTTGATCTGAAAGCATTGGCACAAGCAAGTCAATGCATCTGGAGCATGGCTGGATTTTAGTAAGGTACTGTTCCTTTTACATTAATGGCCCTCCACGTTTTGCAGCCCTGCCACAGTAAATGTTTTGCTTTGTCTGAAGTAATGAGATGGAGACAAATGGGAAAAGGCCTGCTTTTTCATTTTGGCTGCTTTAATGTGAGTTAAGGAATTTGACTGATGGAAATTGGTGCTAACACAGTTTGTTAACTGAGAAAAGTGCTAATTAGAAATGTCTTTGAACTCAATCTCTGCAATGATATAATATAAAAACTTGCTGCATTTTATTTGCTTAAAGATTACTGAATCCATATAAATGGCTGGTCATGGCAGAAGCTGTACAATGTTGATGATAAAGTGTTACCAAATCTTATTCGTAACTTTTATTTATTATACAACATCTGCCAGTAATAAGTGGAGCTTTTACATTAAAGCAGGTGTTAGCATCTGATAGGGATGAAAATATCCTTTTTCTTTCCTAAAATTACTTAATTTGCTTTCTAAATAATTAATTTTCTGATAATTTTAAATTAAATCACTCTGACAGAGCCTTGGTTTTTCTGTCACTTGCAGAAACATAGACAGCAGAAATTTCGACTTCCCATATTGTTAAGGCTTGCTAAAATCTTGCACAAAGGATATATGTGTGGACTTTGGTGGGGCAGAAAACTGTCTAATTTTGTGGTTACTTCACATTACTGCGCAGTGTCCCTTCAAAGAAGCTAAAGAATGCTACTCCGTTACAGGTAATTCCACAAAGTTAAGCCACATTTCATAATAATTTCCTACCCTCACTATCTTGGTCGGAGGGTGCAAGGTGAGGCCCTGGCAGGCAGAGACTGCCAACAACCTGCTCATCCCCGTCACCTGGTTCTTGCCATGCTTTTCCTAGTAACAGCTAGGGCTACAGCAGTTGCAGGAGACACTACACAGGTTCAGGGCTAGATCCTGATGGCCTCGGGAATAAGTAAATTCTGGAATTATGTAGAGTTTCTATAGGATGGCTTACAAATTTTAGGGTTTGAACTCATCTCATTAGCTATCACAGTAGCCAGCCTTCCTAAATTCTTTTATTTCATATAATTGCCTGGGAAATGGTGGTAGAGGGGTGCCCAATGAAGAGCAAGAGAGGAGGCATTCCAGCACAGCTGATGAGGAAGAGAATCACACCTGCATAAATATGTTCATTGGAGCACTCACAGGATGAGTTCTTGGCAGGTGTATCTCACATCACACAGACCAAGGACTGGCAGGACAGAGGTGCTGGTGTAAGATGAGCTCCTGCTGACCAATGCTGGATTTGATTCTTTATGGTGCCACAGTGTGGGGTCCAGTTTGAATTTTGGAGATGCAGAATAAGAAAAGGTTGTGAAGTAGGAATGACACAAATGGGGAAGTGAGAAGCACAGGATCATTTTCTAGTCTGAGGTAAGGAGACAGTAGTTACACTTCAGTTTTATGAAAGTAAAGGATTTAGTGGGTGATACCTTAAGGCATGATAGTGTTTTGTGACATAGTCCTAGGAGTGGGAATTTTAATCATGGCTGTTCCATAAAGCAGATTTTAGGCACAAGTATGACTGAGAGCCAAAATAGAGCAGGAAATAGGCATTACTTCATGTACTTCTTTACAAGACCTGCTCTCTGAACAAGATGTATTGGGGAGTGTAAATGCTCGAGAGAATGGTTTAGAAAGAAATGAGGGGGAAATAAAGTCAAAGCAACAGTTTCAGAATACTATATAATGTGGCAATTTAGTTATTCAGCAACTAGATATCACCCTCAGAAAATCAGTTTAAAACTATCCAACTAAAAGTTCACTGAATGAGGCTGCTAAGGCCGAAGAAGTATGGCCCTAGCCATTTAGTTACTCCAATACTAGTACAGCTTGCACTCATTTTTAAAAATAATGTCTTGTTTTTTAAAAAAATAAACAAACACACCATGTCTTTCCACCTCTTTTCATCAATATTTTCATTGCAAACTCTGGCATACAGCTGAAGTCTGTTTACCCTCCATGGTGTTAATGTTTGTTTTAATGGATTAGAAACCTTTTTTTTTTTCACCAATAATGGCATAATGTTTCAAATCCTACTTATTTAGACTTTGCTTTGTTTGGCTGTTGAGAAATGTTAGCAGTTAGTGCTCAGCACTACTGAGCTAGTCACCCTTTCTGGATGGTGGTAGAAGTGAGGACTGAGGTTCGCTGCAGAAGCAGATCTCCATTAAAGATTTTATAACCTTAGGGAATCTACTCTGTTTGTGCCAGAAGAAAGCATGCTATGATGCAGGATTTGAAAATGTAGGAGAATGGAGTGGAGATGGGGAGTCTGGCTTTCTGGAAGGGTGGGAGATTGTTTTCTTTGGATTTCTTTCTTTAGAGAGAAGAATTAAAACTTGTGATCTCTTTTGGGAAGGGGCAGGAATAAAGCCTGAGATATCTGAATTTGGACTTTTTTTGCTGACTGGCAACACTGAACTACTTCCAAATTCAGTTACCTAGAGACAGTAGAACTCCAACACCAAATGCAGGGGTCTTTCTTTAAAGAGACTGTTGCACAGCATCCAGCTGGAATTTGGAAGTCATTTTACTGACAGATGATAATGGATTTAATTTTGAGGTTTGCCAGGAATCCTTATACCATTAGCTACAGGGAGGAAAAAACATTCTCCTTGCACATGCATGCACGTGGGAGAGCAGACTAAGAAAGCATCTTTTCCAAAATCAAATACAGGTAAGTTTTGAGGTTTTTTCCCGGTAAAACAAAGTTGGTGGAGTCTCTTAAATGTAAATTTAATTGTATAAAGAAATTTTGATCTATTCTGTATGTTATACTTGTGATAAACAACAGAGGCTACAAAGCACTTATAATTCAGCTTGACTGGAAATATTTGAGGGAAGAGAAAAAATACTGACTGGCTAGGCACCCACTAAAGGCAAGAGCTGGAGGATGAAGGAAATATCTACAACTTGCTTTGCTTTTGGCCATGGTATTAGATGGACCAGCTTAAATAGGTTAGGCCCAGAGTGTACACAGCGTGGCCCAGCAATGGAGGGCAGCTCCTGCCATGTCGTGGATGGACTTGTCTGAATTGCATTGTTTTTACAATCCAGGTGTTCCCTTTCCGTCTAACCATCCCTGCAACTTCTCACAGTTTAGCAAGCATCTAGCAACCCTTATTTTGTTAGGAAGTCCCATTACAGTCTGAGAAGGAGAGTTTATTTTATCGTTTCATGATAAGAACTCAGTCTAATGAAGAAGTGACTAACCTTTTGCACTAGAAAAATAGGAGCACCATGTCATATTCAGAAGGACAATGTGTTAATATATTTACACTTTGCTTAAGCTCTCTCCCTTTCAGGGCACATGCACTTACAATTTACTGATGCAGAAATAAGCTTTCTAGATCCTAAAGCCAAAACAGATATTTGGTCCACATCCACAAGGCCAATGCATCCCATGTGGGAAGCTTTATGCAAATTATGTAAACAAATTTAGAGACTAAGAAATAAATTATGAAAAATCATTTGGTGGCCAGAGCAGCAACTGTAGGGAAAGACCTCCTGCATCCAGCTTGGTATGTGAGAGTTCAGGGAGGCTGTGGTAACACATGCTATAAGCTGTCAAATCTGTGTAACTTGTGAGATGCTTGTGTCCTGGGGGGGGTTGCAAACTTCAAGCAAAAGCTGTTCCCAACCCAGATGCTGCAGTGTTGTGAAAGTAAAAAGGAAAGAAAAATGAGTTTTATGTTCCTCCCCTTCTTCCTTTCTGAAGGGAAAAAGGACTGAACCGTGTTCTCTTAGGAGGGGAGGAAGTGTGCTTTATCTTTTTTTTTTTAATATCTTTCTTCTTCTTTTAGAAATATAAAGAAGATGAAAGGCTGTTTCCTTAGCAGTGCTGAAGGCCAGGTTAGCTGTTCTAGACAACCTTTCTGGCCAGTTTTCTAAAACAGAAACAGCTTTCTGAAGACATAATGTTTCAGAAACATTTAAATCTTACGACAGCATTATAAAGCAATTAAGTGTGTCCTTAAGGACTCAAGCAAAGAGACTGCTTACTTCCCAACAAAAGCTAAGAAGTTGATGGTTCTTACTGAATGATCATTTTTTTCAAGTGTTTTTCAAGCATTTAAATAAGCACACTTTAAAACAAAGCAAGCACAATTAAAATTAATCCCCCTCTCAGTTAATCAGGTTTTAATTATTAAGATGCAAACCGTTTACTAGTTCTTTAGTCAACTGTAGTCTCTCAGAAAATATCAAGTAGAGAAGAAATTACATGTACTAGTAATGCCTTTCCACTCCCCACACTTTACTGAAGAACAAGTAAGTGCAAATGTTTTTTAAGTTACCCTAAAAAGAAAGGCAACCAATGTTTCTTCTTCCTGAAGGAGGTGAAGAATATACTTAATTTTTAAAAGCTCCTTCTATACTATTATTAAAAGTGTGTGCATGGGAACGTGTTATTGTGTCTAACTACTCCTCAGTATTAACCACGCATGCTTTGTTACCATGCTGTATAAACTCATAATACATGGGTTTGTTAACCTGTCTCCCAGGGAAAGGTAAACTATGCTTTATTTACACAGAGTATTATTCAAAATTCCAAGTGTACTGTAAATTCATGTCTTAAATGTTTTGAATACACAAGTATTCAAAAGCAGTTTTTTAATAAGCCAAGAAATAAAAGGCTAATTTTATCATTTTTAGGTTGCCACTCTCCCTGAAAATCTCACCATAAATATTCCTGTCATACACAAAGTCATCACAGATAGTCCCACTAACTCTTGCACTAGACCAAATTTCACTACTTGGAAATGTCAAGTAGTGACATCTTACATCTGCACATTCCTGTTTTGTGCAGAAGGTACCCCAAACTGCATATTGCCTCTCTGAATCTGTAATTTGCCTATTCCTCTAAGCAGAGGCTTATCAGTATAGCTGAATTACATTCAGTTTTGCTAATACAAGTTTTGAGATTGCAGCAACTTCATCTTTTAGTTATCAGAAGGAAGCTGGAGGTTTTCAGATGGCTCAGCTGCAAAACATGCAGCTGGATGTTTTGCAGTCCAGACTATTTGGAGGAAACAAAGGTTGTAGTTTCCCAGTATTTCTGATTTGTCTGTCTGTTGAGGATTTAACCAAGGGGGTTTCAGTGATCTGGTTCACAGCTTGGCCTACAAGCATCTTTGGCAGCACAACTCAATGGACAGGGACAAGCAGCCAAATAGGAAATGTCTTCAGCTGACTTCACTGATGGATAACCCATTTTAGGACTACAGGCTACAACCCTTTGTAATAGAGCATAAATACAATTTCTTCCTCTGATTTTTTTGAAAGAGTGGTGGAGGTAATTTTAAATGAACTGGTATAAACTCCCAGTGATCAGCTGTCCTACTTTAGTTTGACTTGCTATCTGCTGCAGCATCCAACAATAAACGAGTTATCTAGATGCATTTACTAAGGTGGTAAGCAGCAGAACAAAACTATTTCCTTCAGATAATCCTTATGCATCTAGCAAACACACAATAGATATAAACAGGCCAGTTCGTGGTTCTCTCAGCTGTTGTATCTGTTCTCAGAGCTATTTGTAGGCTGACATTGATCTCTCTGGTTTTTAACCTTCTAATGATCTGAGCATACAGATCCAGGTATGGGCATAATTAAGCAGTTATCATCTCCCACCAAAGTCATGGTAATGCACATTTCCAGCCACGCCGTCAAGATCTGGGTGCACAACCATCTCCTGTCACTCCTCCCAAAGTGTATATTTATTCCTGAAAAGGGAGCCATGAAAGTCTGAAGGGCAGTTCATGATTAGGATATTTGGCACTTTTATCTGTATATTCTACCCCAAACCTCTCTATTGTTCTGCTATCTCAGCTAGTGATCCTCCCCATTCCTCCTTTCCATATTCTCTCAGTGCATCTCAGCAGGCACAGGCTGTGTATCCAAGACTTTCGTGAAGAACAAAGGTATGGTGGGAATGTCATGCAGCCTGTTTCTGTAAACAAGGGAAGCTGGATTTTTTTTTCTGGAGAATAAAAGAAAAACTCAAAAAGAGAAAAATGGACACCAGCCAAGAGATGGGCTGGGGGGAAATGTTAACGGATGTTGGCAAATCTACTGTGCAGTTTTCCCATGTTATCAACTGCATCACTATCTACAAACACAGGGAAGATACCCTTCTGCAAATTAAAAATGATGAGAGAACTTGCCTCTTACATTCCCTATAAAGCTAAATTCCTACTTCTTCACTAAACCCATGTAATAAAAGGTGTTTTATACAGCACACACACTAGGTCAGTATCATCCCAGAATGAAACCCTGACTAAGGCAGTAACACACTGCACAGCAGGGTTTTAAGCTCTGACGAAAATAAAACAAAGATTTGGAGGCTCTAAGCAGCCCTGGTCGGTATAAGGGGGTGGGGGAAGGGCAGCATGTGGTTTGGGGTATTTTCACCAAATGTTAAATCACACAGAATATTTCACTCGTCTCCAGTGTGAGATCACAACATGACTCCTCTGTAATGAATTCTTTATCTTGGCAGCTCTCCTGTTTTCTCCCAACAGTGCCTCCCTCTCTCCTTCTGCTCCCAGCGCAGTAACATATGGTAGTATTTGGAGAGCCACTTGGGCCTGGGAGCAGGCCTGGCTGCCCACACCTGTGCTCCCCCGCCTCGCCACTCGGGTCACACTGCAGCGCCGGGCCGGAGCTTGTTCCTTCCTTCGCCCCCTTCCCAGGGCATGCCAACAGCTGCCATGGGTGCTGCCGGGTGGCCCTGGGGATGAGATGTGGCACTTGGTCCCCTTGGGATGAGCTGTATCACTTGGTGTCCTGGGGATGAGATGTGTCACTTGGTGTCCTGGGGATGAGATGTGTCACTTGGTGTCCTGGGGATGAGATGTGTCACTTGGTGTCCTGGGGATGAGATGTGTCACTTGGTGTCTGTGTGAGCGTGTCCGGCTTTAACCCTTCCCACGCAGCCTTGGCGATGCCTCTCCTTCGGGCAGCCGCGCTGGGGGCTGCTCGTTGTCTCAAAAATGATGAAGGAAAGCACCCAAAAGCCCCATGAGAATGGCACAGAATCCATCATGTTGGAAGAGATCGCAGTGGGTCAACTGGTCCACCCTCCCTGCTTAAGCAGGGTCGTCCTAGAGCCCATAGCACAGGGCTGCATCCAGACTGTTCCTGAGTATCTCCTGTATGGGAGACTCCCCAACCTCTCCGGGCAATCTGTTTCAGTGTGTGGTCACCCGCAGAGCAAAGTTCTCACCCATATTCAGGCGCAACTTCCTGTGCATCAGTTTCTGCCCGTTGCCTTTCTCCTATTGTTGGGCATTCCCTGGCTCCACGCTCTGACAGCCCCTCTTTCTATGTTTACAGACACCGCCCGCGGCGGAGCGCCCCGGCTCCCCAGGCCGGGCGGGCGCAGCTCCCTCCGCCGCCAGGCGCCGCCCGCGGGCTCGGGTCTGTCTCCGGGGCGACGCGTGGGGCCGCGGGGCTGCCGGGGCTGCCGCACCGCCATGGGCCCCAAGGGCCCCAAGTCCGGCCGGGAGTCGCCGCTGCCCGGGCTGTCGGTGTGGGAGCCCGAGCTGGTGTCCGCCTGCCTCGAGGAGGTGAAGGCAGCCGAGGGCAGAGCGGTGGGAAGGGGNCACCCGCAGAGCAAAGTTCTCACCCATATTCAGGCGCAACTTCCTGTGCATCAGTTTCTGCCCGTTGCCTTTCTCCTATTGTTGGGCATTCCCTGGCTCCACGCTCTGACAGCCCCTCTTTCTATGTTTACAGACACCGACCGCGGCTGAGCGGCCCGGCTCCCC
>VZRM01000619.1:339446-371074 GCA_013397955.1 Grantiella picta
TTGTCGGTGGGGGGGCCCGAGCTGGTGTCCGCCTGCCTCGAGGAGGTGAAGGCAGCCGAGGGCAGAGCGGTGGGAAGGGGCAGCGGGCTGGAGGAGGCTCTCGCCGCTCCCCGGCCCGGGGGTCGCGGCTGCCGGGGGCTCCGGGGATGGCCAGGGTGGTCCCGGGAGGGCCGGGAATGGTCCCCGGAGCCCCCCTGCCCCTTTGCCCCCCGCCACCCAGCGGGTTTGCGCGCTCCTCCTTCTCCTCGGCACTTCCCTTTCTGAGCTCTGGGTGCCAATTTTGGGCTCGGAGAGAACTTTTTATAAACTGCTGAACAACGGGGTTTGATGGAGGTGCTGACACAGCATTAACTGTAGCGTTGAAAATGCGAGGCTGTAATTTTCCTGCCTCAGTGTGTGCAACTAAAAGGCACTTCTTTAAAAAAAATTTTTTTATTTCTTTTTCTTTTACAGAGTGTGAGGATCTAAAGGCATATTTGGGTTTCCAGGTTCTGTGTAAGCAATGTAAATCTCATAAATCTTGACTTGCAAGAGAGAATTTGGTTTCAAAACAGGGTGGTAGTTTAGCAAACACTAATATTTATCTCGCATGTGTTTATCTAGCGCTGCTTCTGCAAGTGAGACAAATTGCTTCCGTGGCTTCCTTGTTTTTTGGGTTCCTGTTGTGCCCTATTAAAAAGAAAAAAAAAAAAGAAAGAAAAAAATAAGCAGTTTTTGGGTTTAGCTGCTGTGGGTTTGTGTTTTGTTTGTTTTTTCATATGCCAGCAGCACTGGTTAAATATGAGGAACTTTAAATTCAGGCAGAGGCTTTTAACCTGGCTAATTGTTTTTCCCAAAAATGCCACAGATGTCCAAAAATCTCTTAAATTTTTACTTGCTTTTACTTTTATTTGGTTGTAATCATATAGTACAAGTTTGGCCAAACAAAACCACTTTTTAAATAGCTTGGGATGTTGTTTCCCATTTTTCCCTAGAACATAGATTTTTCAGTAGAGTTCTAAGGCGCTTGAGTCCTTTCTTGTCAATCTTGTCCCTACCCTTGGAAAACCTCCCTGAAGCATAAGAATGGGGTGTAGGTTCAGTCTCCATCACCTACTCTGTTCCTGGTCTTTCTCCCATGCTTACTAGCAAGGTGCCAATTAGTGATTGTGTTTTTTTATGGTGTTGTTTACTGTGGTTGTGGATATTGTGCAGTGAATTCACTGAACAAAGTGCTTTGTATGCTCTGCTGCCTCTACACGTAATTTATTACATTTCTTAAATGCAAACCATTATATTGAAGTATTTTTAAAGGTAGGAAATAAAATGCTCCAAATTTAGGAAATGTCAAAGTTGGTATTATTCAGGACCACACATTGAGGCAGATGGAAAAAAAAAGGTTGAATGTTCACTGAATGGGGCAAGAATTCTGTAGGAAAAAGTATGTGATCACCTAATTAAAGATTATCGTAATGCCTATACCCATGGGGGCTGACTTGAGATTCCTTGTTTCCGTAATTCTGGTATCGTCTAACTGCTTTCTGTTCCACTTCAGCTAATTTCACTTTCTCTGCCATGCTGTTCACAGACAGAGCCTTGGGAACTTGGGGAAAACTGTCTCCTTGCTGCGGTCAGCTTGAACTCAGGCTTCTGAGATGCTGGGTAGCCACTGAAATTTCTTACTGCAGGAGCATTCTTATGCAGCTCTTACAGTCATGGGCAAGAGCACACTTGGTGCAAAATTGTCAAATGCCAGCAAATCTCTTCTGAGCATGTGTGAATCAAGATTCAGCAAGTGTGGCCAAATGTGGGTGTACGTAATGTAAATAAACATGCTCTGTAAAAGCACATCTTTGACAGAAGTGTGACTCTGCTGCCAAATTTAATTCCTCCCTCTTGAACACGGAGGGCATTGAATAGCTTAACTACTTAATCACATGGGGGTTTTTATTAAAGGGTAAACATGATTTTAAAAAATCAAATCTCATTCTGCAAAGAATCTAACCACACTATCCTTCCCCCCACCCACTCTACCTCAGTAATCATATAACATACAAAGTTTAAACTCAAATATATGAAGCTCAGGAACTGAAAGCAGTCTGTAAAAGAAAGTGTTGAACAACTTGAATTGTAGGTGTCACCAGACACAGTGCACAAAACTTATTTCTTACTCATTCTCGGTGTTGTATGTGAAATACCGTATGAACCTGAAAATGTTTGGGAGATGACAGGAACTCCTATCAAGTAAATAAATGTCTCTCCTCATAATTCATAATACATAATAGTATGTATGTAAAGAATTTTTAGATCTTGTATCAGTTTAGAAAATATTATTTCCCTTTAGTGGAGGTAAAGGGAATTTACCAGAACTGGTTTTAAATTGTACCAGATAGACCAAGTGGTGAAATTTCACTTTTTAATGTGTTTATGACTTACACTATTTTATTAGTTCAATCTATGAAAAAAGAGTAATTTTACCAGTGCTGTTAAGATTTTTATGGATGGGTATTCTAACTAAAATATGATTTAAATGGTATTTACTAACCAAATAATTGCTTTTACTAAGTGCACTGTGAAAACTGGCAAACACACAACTTAAAAACATGTACAGACGAAATATGGATTTTCCAGAGCCTCACATTTTAGTTTATATATATTTTTCCTGTTTCTAATGTGCTATGCAGAAGAACATTGGGCTGCAAATTGTATTTGGCTTCAAATATTTATCATCTGTTTTGATTGGGTTCACTACAGAATTAAATTGCAAAATATAAATTAAGATTCTTAGGTAGTTTTAAACTTTGTATGTGTTAAGTAGTTAAGGGGTGATATTTGCTGAGTGAAACTTGAATTCTCTAGGCAAATACAGTCCTTAATTGAAATAACTGTCATTTATTATTTGTTGTTATTAACTAGTATAATGAAACATAGCAACTGGAAGCCAAGCTCTGTGCTGGCTTTTCATCTCTATGATTTTTCCCCCTTTATTGGCATTTTAGGGCCTGAAAATTGCAATGAACTTAAATCTTGTAAAATCAAAAAAATTTCTGGCTCCATTTTTGATTGCTACTCATACTACATTTTTAGGATGGCTCCATTTTTGATTGCTACTCATACTACTTCCTCTTCAGAGAAAAATTAACATTCTGTTGAGCTTTGATATTCTTTCATCTGCTCATGTCGTACAGCAAAAGGTCAGGCTCTTAAAAACAAAATCCATTAGTAAATGTGGGTGTGTCAATCAGCAGGTAATGAAAGCGGGTCTGCAGATTTCTGAGCAGTGATGTCCTGCCTTAAGGCTACAAAACTCCTGATAAACCACCTTTCCCAGTAATGCCAGCTGTATTTACTGGTTTACAAGCCCCCTCATTGTTGAAAGTAAAGAGTGCTGGAGTTATTACTATTCATTAGTATTAGTATTAGTGTTATGAAACAGTTACTGTTGTATACTATTAGCGATTTATAAATCACTTATAAATTTTAAGGTTTCTGAAGTATTATGTAAAAATCAGGGGATTAAAGAACTCTTTCGGTTTGATGTTCAGATGTTTGGAGTTTGAGTTTTCAAATGTTTCTTCTCAGCCCTTCTCAGCTCCCCTTACAGGTAAATTTGAAATTTTGCCATAATGAAATGAACTTCTTGGTTGTTGTCCTAAAGAAAAAAACCCCAAACAATCAAACAAAACAAACACACAATCCACAAAAAAAACCCAAACAAACAAACCAAAAAAGCAATCAAACAAAAAGCTGTAAACCCCACAACATTAAATACCACAAAAATAAAATTACACCTATTCAGATTGTCTGGAAATGGGAGAAGGCTTCATGCTTTTCTTGGCCAAAAAGATCTAAAAACTGGCACAGCAAAAATAAACTATATACTTGACTTGTTCAACTGTCTTCTCTAGAACAGCTTCCTTTTTGTGTCTAGGAAATGAAGCAGAGAAAACAAGATATATTTAAAAAGAAAAAAAATTGTTTTGCTACATCTGCTTTTTTAATTGAATTAAAGTTAGATATTTTCTTAACATACCTATACTATTCCAATACTACTGTGATGAATAAGATATACAGGCTATGTGTACTGGTTTTTAACAGTTGGGTAAAAATTGCATTACAGAGGAACACAATGGGGGCTTGAGAGCAAAATTGTGAGAAGATGAGGCACATTTAGTGTTTTGTGAAAGCAAGGATTTTGGAAAACTGTTTGCTACTTACATGGAGCTTTCAGAATTAGGTTGATCTTTCAGATTTGGAACCTCTCCAACTACGGGCCATAGAAGTTTCCCACACAGATGGATATTTCTAACACCGAGAGACTTTGCTGCATTTCAACCCTTGACATGGCCAGGACTTTTAAAACCAGGAGGACAGTGTCATTTGTAACAATGGCTGTCACTGGATGTTTTCCAGTGAGAGCAATCTGGCCTGCCCTTAATTGGAGCTTGTTTCAGATTGTTTGAACAGTATTCGGTTGCCAATGCCACATTTCCAGCTTCAATTTACTTTTTTTTTAATTCACATTTGAATCAGCATTGTTTATTCTGTGGGATATCTGCTCCCTGCATTTTGGTCTTCTTTGTGCACAGTTTGTAGTGCTTGTGTTATATTCTCAATGGCAACCTTCCTAGACTGTTTCCATGATTTTCCAGTAGTTATTTTTATGGTTTTTTCTATCCTGTCCATTAAGCTGGGAACGTCATTTGAGGTAGCTTTAGGGTCACTAATCTATCCTCTTTCAGATCCTTTCTCAAGCCTTGATACTACAAAAACATTTGAAAGAATAAAACTAAGTAGAGGAACAGTTGTATATTGAGGGAGAAAATATTTTTAAAGTAACCATATACATTTTACTACTTTTCCTTCACATTTTTATGTTGTGATTTTAGGTGGTGAGCTGTAGAAGCAGGGTCTGTTTCTTCTCTGTCCTTTCAGTGCCTTGAACATTAGGGATACTGTTACAGGATCGATAATATAAAGGCAGTATTGCAAAAATATTAGATTTTTAACCTCAGCAAAAGTATAATCAATTAAACGCCCTAAACTGTGTATTAATGCTGCACATTGACTTCAGTTCATGTTCTCAGTGTGCGACATTTCTGGAAAATTACTTTTAAGGACTTCAAAGCCTAGAAATAGATGACATGCTATTAATGACTCCAGGAAATCTCGATCATTATTCCTTGTGAAAGTGTGTGTAGCTGCTTTGCATATTTATCTAGCTCCTATTACCAGATATTGCACTTTTTTTAGAAAAGCAATTTCTAGTCTTCATTTAGCAATCAGGAGGCATAAGCTGTCTAATAATGTTTGAAATTTTGTGCAAAAGACCTTGCATCAAGCTGCATATACTGTAGAATTAAGTTATAATTTTCACTACCAATTCAGTTATCTTGTAGAGGCTCATTCAGTGTATTTTATTTTTAATGTATTAGCCAATGGTTTGCGTATACTATAAATATTGTCATAGCTGTTCTGTGGAGAAGCTTTTTCACAGCATTTTCAGTGGGGAGAAGATGTGGCCCACTGATGATAAAATCTGCTTGGGTAACAAAAATTTGGGGTTGGATCATTTTATTTGTGTAAGTCCTCTTTTTTTTTTTTTTAAATACTCATTTTGCACAAGCACGACCCACCCTGATGTTTTGCTTTGGTGCTTTGTCACAGAGCGATGTGAAATTGGGCACCACAGTGGAAACCAGGAAAATTCTCTTCTCTTAGAAAGGCTTGTAGTACCTTTGTGAAGGAGAGTGTCATTCCTCAACCCTAACTCTGAAAGCGCCTGGGAGTTATTATAGGGGCTAGAGGATAAGGATTTGGAGAAGGAATCTGAGGATGATTGAAGTGGGATCAGATATTGAAAGCTTGAAGTGGGATCAGATATTGAAACTAGAGACTAGCTGAACAAGGAAAGAGAAGACAAGAGCTGGGGAGCAAGTCTCAGGTAGGGGAAGCATTAAGACATGTGGTGTAACTCAGATAAGAAACAAAGAGTGGAAATGCAAGGAGAAATTAAGTAGGGACAGTTGTGACCAAGGGGAGGAAAAATCAAGAGAGAGGACTACAAGGAAGATAGGTTCCACAGATATTGTTGTTGCAGTGATATTGATCACTGCTAAGCAGGTTTAATTTGTGGACAGCAAGCTATCAGCATGTTTTAAGGAGGAACTAAAGAAGGCATAAGGCAGAGTTTTGGAACTCTCTGATAGACATTTTTTGTATATCTGAAGAACTGCAGGAAGTTGTGGGAACAAGCTCTGTATTGCTGCTGGACCATGCTTACCATAGGCTCCTGAGTAGAACGTGACTTTCCTGATTCTTGCTGCTCTTGTGCTTTCAGCATCTCTCTGTGAGACTTACTGCACCTTGTTTGCCTCTCTTGGTGGTCCACACTGAAGTGGGCAGTGTAGTGATAACTGTTGCTCTGTTAGCTCATGCCACAGTTAGATGGTTGTTCTAAAGACTCCATGTCTGCTGGTGAGTCCAGGGAACACCAGGATACTGCCACATGAGAGCTTTTCAACCTCAGTTCTGAGAGCCTTGAAAATCAGACATTTCCACGCAAGCACAGACATCTAAATACTTACTGTTCAAAGAATGCTGAAGTTTTACTGTTCAACTCTTGGCAAGTATACAATGATAGCTTCGATCCAGATTACTGCAGCTCCTGTACACATTGATAATATTGGAATATCTAGAGCTCTTTCACAGTGCTGTGCACCAGTAGCTATCTTGCAGCTTTAGGCAGAAGGAGTTACTGTGCACCATCCTTCCCACAAACTTAAAATAGGAAAAGGAAATTCAGTGTACTTGGTGCAATCCCCGTTGCTGCTGTTACTTCTCCACTGAGCAGTGTCTGCTGCCCCAGGGCAGCTAGACACTCATAAATTCCACCATGTTTGTGTACTCCTAGAGCATCAGTGACATGCTTTCACTCTCTGGCACTTTGTAATTTTAAAAACTTGAGGGTTTTTGTGCTGCAGTAAACCATCAAGGAAGTTCATGGTGTATGGAGCTGTAGGCGTCCTTTTGGATTACTTATCTGATCTGTAGCTACTTGCAGTTTCACTTAATGACTCAGGTGATCTTTACATTTTTTTTTCTGAATATTCTGTGGTTAAAAAAATGGGGCATACTCATGTGATAGTATCTTTTGTTACCTTAAGAGTTTGACAAGCTGTTTCCTTCCATGCAAGCATGTACTATTTTAAAACTTAGGTCAACTGTAGCTTTCTCTCATCCCAAGCCATCAAATTGCAGACATTTAGATAGGCTTTTTATCAGCTAAGAAAAGGATCAAATGAAGAAGTGTACTGTAAAACTGGAAGAAGATTATTCTCTTACCATTTTAATCTTTTTCTTAAAATGGTCCTTTTCCTCACTTTACCACGAACTCCACTCAGGTTTTATTCCTATTCCACAAGGACTTTGTACATAATATAAATATATGAAAATATTCAATGTCCTAAAGTTACCACCCTCTCTTAAATATCTTAAAATCTTTTCTTGCTCTGATGCACACTGGGTTGTGATTTTGCTTAGCCTGATCATGATTCATGTCACTGTCCTGGAACTGCCTTGATCTGACTGAATCCCTTTCCAAATTTACCTTTATGTAGCTGTCTTGGTAACCTTGCAGTTTACACATGTAGATATGCATTGAAAAAAAATAAATTTGGTGAATCCTGTACTGCAGAGCCATTGCAAATGTTTATGGTTCAGCTACCACTCGTGCTGATAAAGAATACTCTCTAGAGTGAGATGTAGATGTGCTGGAGACAGTGACTCACTCTGTGAAAGGGATTCCAGTAGGTTAAAGCAGAAATGTGAAAGAGAGGAACCTGTAAAATTTGCCTAAATTACATAATTTTCAAGCTTTTGAGGATGTACATTACGAAAAAAATAGTGTTCCCATCTTCTCTTGTTCTGCATTTTTTAGCGCTGAAAACATTTTTCCATTGAAATAATGTGTGTGCTACTGTAAACATTTGAAAACTGGTAGTGTTTTTTATTAATTTATATTGTAGTGAAATACAACTTGCCACTGTAAGTAATTTTTCTTGATTCAGAATATTTAGTGAAACCATGCAAGAATCATAATATGCATAAATATGCCTTCATAAAACATCATAAAAATAATGCTACAATTTCCAGAAAATAGTATCTGTCTATTAACTAATTTCCCGGATGAGGGAGCTGAAAATTGTCATTTTTTTTCTACATCAAATAATCACAATAATACATTTATTCAAAATTCACTTTTTTTTTGCTACCTGAACTGTCCAATCTGCAAATGCCATTTAAAGTCAGTGCATCTTTGCGAGAAGTAATACAGCGTTTGCTTGCGAGAAGTTTTGCTAAGGAGTCATTTGTGTTTTCCATAGCATCATGCTGCCACCTGATGGCAGAAAGAATTGGGACAAAGTAGTAGAGGCTTTTCTGGGCTGCATGCAATTTCAGTGTGATTAATACAATTATGTTTAATATGTCTTAAAGTGACAGAAAGCCATCTCTACAAGATTGATCTTTGAAACTGCAGAGAAGCACTTTTGTTGGCGCGAGTTTTAATACCTTAAATATTTTCTTTTTGAATGTAGGATGACTGGAAGCCTAGCATTACTTTTGTTGTTGGGACCAGAATTGAGGATGAAATCCACACCCAGGCCCTGTGTCTTGCTGTGCAGGTGCCACTGCGAAAGCTCTTCAGTGTGGTAACGCGTGAAGACATTTTCAGACAGGTATTCCAAGAAAGGAACTTTTCATAACAAACCAAGCTGTGGATGTCACTTCTAGATCCTGCCTTCTTTGGTCTGTGGTAGTGATAAACTACACTGTGGAAGTTTCAAAACTTACACTAATTCACAGAATTATTAAGGTTGGAAAAGACCTCCAAGATCGTCGAGTCTAACCATTGATTGAACACCACCTTATCAACTAAAACACTGTGCTAAGTGCCGTTTCCAGTTGTTTCTTGAACACTTCCAGGGATGGTGACTCTACCACCTCCCTGGGCAGCCCATTCTAGTGCTTGACAACCCTTTCTGTGAAAAAATTCTTCCTGATCTCCGTCCTGAACCTCCCCTGGCACAGCTTGAAGCCTTTTCCTCTTGTCCTGTCACTTGTTGTCTGGGAGATGAGACCGATCCTCCCCTTGCTACAACCTTCTTTTAGGTAGTTGTAGAGAGTGATAAGGGCTCCCTTGAGGAAAGGATTTCTCCAGACTAAACAGCTCTAGCTCCCTCATCCACTCCTCATACGACTTACTCTGTGATACTTTTCACCAGCTTCATTGCTCTGATTCATAGGAGTTAAAAATGGAAAAAGAAAAGCTTACTGTATGAGTTGCTCTGCTCCCTGTAACAGAAGTTTTGTTGCAGACTTTTTTTCAACATGCTGATCACAAAAACTCCCTCCCTAAGGTACAGGGGTATCATAAGATGATTCTTCACTGTTTTGGAGTGTGAGTGTATTGTTTGCAAAAGGGAATAACAAGTAAAATAATTTGTGTAAATATAAAATCTCACAGTAGAATGCTTTATTTACTTGCAGATCGGAGAATCTGGGGGTCTAAAGGGAAAAAAGGCTAAGGATGCCCCTCTGTACCATGAGGTAGGTTAAAACACATATTGTAGAATCAGTGCTGTTTTACACTGAAGTAATTAGAGCTGTGTGGTTTTGTTATGCATTCTTGAGTAAATGCAAATTTATTGGGTCTACCTGGTAAAAGCACTCAACCATCTAGACACTTAAATTGCTTTCTTTTTGTGATACCAACAATATTCTGTTGGACTGCTAATTAGGTGATGATCAAAATGTCTTTTCAGGGATATGAGGGGTTTTTTTTTGAGGATATGTTATGTGGTCATATTTTGATGATGATATCTCAAGTTATAGAAAACCTGTCAGATTCTTCTCTCTCAGTTGCTCCCAATAATTTAGAAACTTATAGCTTCATTTATGGGAATGCAATCCCCTAAATGAAACACTATTCTGTGGGCTACTACCCATTATGCTCTCAGTTTGATGTAACCTGATTCATCTAGTGGGCTATGTCAGCAGGATTTGGACTCATGCTTAGTACAAAGAGTACTTCCTCCTGCCCTGTTAATGTTTTACTTACAGCTTGTGAGAGGCTATAAAATCCTGTGATTAATTAGAAGATTGTTTAAAATTTTCTCAGGTAGAGTTTTATGGTCCTACAGACCTGGAGTGTAAAGAATTTTGGATCCCTCTAAAAAGATCTTGTTTGCGTTTTATTTCTGCAATGACTAATAAACTTTTTATATGTCTCAGGTTTTGGTGGACTTTATAACAGTTCTTTTTAGTTGTGATGTGTTTTTTCAATAATGCCAGGCTAATATCTGAACAAGTCCCTTTGGAATTATTTACTACTGACAGCACTGTGAATTTTATGCAATTAACCCTCTTCATTTAGGGCTAGCCTCCCAGGCAAACCCACCCTCATATTATCTGGTATGTAAAACTTCTTCAGACCTACTTGGCAGAAGGATTTTGAAGTCTAGCTCTAAGCAGAAGCTTTGTATGATACCTGTATTTAATTACTAAGAGCAATTTTCCTTGTGAAGTGGACACTTATTAAATTCCAGCTGTCAGTGCTGTGTCTCATTAGCTTCTTACTTTACTCCTCAAAGACATTTTTTCCCTCCCCTCCTCTAACACAGAATATAAAATGCCTGTTCTGACCTTTTGCTTGGACTCAGTTTCCGTTCAGGCTGTAGTGAATTAAAAGATCGATCATGTTGCCACAGCATTAAGATCCCGCCTTTCTGGGCAGAGTTTGCTCCTGAACATTCACATAGATTCCATGTGCAGTTTGTGCATTCAAAGCTTTCACTGCTTCCACTAGCAAAGATAAACAAGTACCAGGTTGGTGCAGAGTACAGGGCTGTGAAGTTTTTCTGAGAGGAGCATTTCTATCATTACCACGTACAGTTCTCTGTGGAAGGATTCAACATGCTGACATTTCCACAACTTTCCATATTCATCTTTAGAGATAATGTGAGATTCCTGACATTTAATGGTCCTTGAACATGTGACGTGGACATGTGTGAGAATTTGGAATTAATGACATGCATAGTAATCTGATCATTGGTATTAGTAGTAATACCCTTACCCATGTCATTGATCTTACGCTTTGCATCCACTAAAATGCAGGGGTTTTAATAAGTTTCAGTGCAGCAGTCTGCAGTGCTTGGAAGACAAGAACCTTTAATAAACTGCTCGTGATATATTGCAAATTAATTATATAGCATATTAAAATAATTCCTGCTGTTTGTTCTAAGTTACTCCCCTTCAGGCTTTCTCTCATTTTACTGGTTTGGTATTTCATATCACTCTTACTGTACAAAGTGAAGAGAATCAGGGCAGGGTTTATAAATATGTAGCTAAAAGATTTCCAAATCCAGGAGAATCAGGTGTCTCACACCTTTTCTGACTCTTACATTGCTTGATGGGGGTAGGAGTCCTGCTTGGTAATTTTGTACTAATTCCAGCACTTAATTGAATGATGATAGGCTGATTCTCTCATAAAGATGCTGAGGAATTAATTTTTTCCCTGATGTATTGAAGGGAAAATGTTACGCTTCCTGTAATATATAAACAGATTTCATAATTCATCATGTACAGTTTTTCCAACAAGACCTAAAACTAAAAATATATACATTTTATCAGCATTTTATCTTTTATTGTTTGTGCACCTGTTTGTTGGGTCAGTTTTCTATTGAGGTTAATAACGTCATGTATAATCAAGATACTTTACCACTACTAAATGTGATAATGTCATTAAGATGTGATTATTGAGAGGTGCCTCTGCCCAAATTGAGGTGCAAACAAGACCATATGCCGCTTTTGTTGTACTCACTGGGACAGGGTAAAGAAAGTTGCCTTTATGTTACCTGGGAAATTCTGAGAAGGAATCATGTCCCATACTAATAAGGGAACAAGCTGGAAATGAGAGGTAGTACCATGGTGATTATGAAAGATGATGGAGCCTCATGTGGTCCCTTCACAGGAGATGATTGGAAGTAGATGGACAGTGTTGCTGGAAATAGTTGAATAAGGGTCATGGCCGTGACAGAGAGAGGGATAGAAGGGAGAGAGATGTGGAAGAGTTTTGTGGTTCTGCCAGCTAAGCTGAGGTGGTTGGGAAAACAGTTCATGGAAAGACAAAAAAGGCACAAGTGGCAGAGATGACAGCAGTTCTGTTTGGTTGCAGATCCTAGAACACTGCCTTCAAAATATGTTCTTGTGCTTGTGTAGGCAGCGAAACTAAAATTTTGCAACAGAAACATCCTTCCATGCTGCTCTGCCTCATCTCTGGGACAAGTCATTCTGTGCCACCAAAAAGGTATAATTGCAATTAAAATATTAATCTTTATTCCATTACTGGTCAAGAATTAACATATTGATTTTTTGTTTCTCCCAGCAAATCTCCTACTATAGTTATCAAACTGACAAATATTATCAGATCAGGTGACAAATCCAGATTGTGTCCCATTCTCATCCTGGAATTCCATGAGACTGAAGTAGAATAAACCAGTTGTTTATTTAAGTTTATACTTATTTAAGTATTTCTCAGCTGTTAATCACAAAGCTGATCGCTAACTCTACTGGCATCTCTTGCATTTTCAGGATGGGAAACAGCATGAGCAGTGTGCAGTGCATTTCAGTATTCCTCCCTAGGTTAATACAAGTTAGAAAATATCCTGGGCATAGCAGAATTACATATATATATGTGTGTGTGTGTGTGTGTGTGTGTGTGTATAATTATTATTTTATATGTATATATAAATATAAGTATATATACATATATGTGTGTGTGTGTGTGTGTATATATATCTATCCTGTAACTTGCAGAAGGTAGGAGGAGGAGGTGATTGGAGAAGGCATTCATATTAGAAAGAAAAAGGTAAATGGATTACCTAGGCTTTGGACCTCAAATGTAGTGAAATTGTTTTATACAGTTGAAAGTTTCTATCAAATTATTTTTTTCTTTTTTTTTTNTATAGGTTTAAATGATGCCAACACAATGATGCCGTTTTTCCCCTCTTTTTCTTTCCTTCCTAACCAAGACCATAGAGCTTAGGAATTCTGCTTTTCACTGTATCATATTTTCTGTTTCAAATAGAATTGCAGCCTTGCCATAGAACGTTATTCTCTTTGTGAAAAGGCCACCTTTTTTTTTTCTTTAAGGGAACAAAATCGAATTGTTAATTATTTTACCTTCCTTTTATTTATTGTCTTTTGATTCCTCCTTTAGGACAGTGAGGAAATAACAGCTCCTTTGTTGTTCTGCAATGATCAGCCAGTACATATGTTATTCTAACTTCCCTTTTTAAAGTGTTGGTGTGATATTTTCTTTTCTTTTCTGTAAAACTGCCCTTGTTCTCCAAGAGTTAGTTAAAGTCAACACTTGTAATCCAAAGAGTTCCTCAGCTACCTGTTTTTAATAATTTGATTATCTTGTCCAGGTCTACTGATTTTTGGTATTCCTAGCTTTAAAAGCTGCCTTTTTGTAACACTCTGTTGATAGAGTTGGAAATAATTGTTTTTAATAAAATGAGACAACCATATTATCTGTGGATGTTTTCTGAATATAAAGAGAATAATCGCTGAGTAGCCCTACTTTGCTGCTTCTATATCAACTATTCTATTGTTTCAATTCAATACCAGACCAATGCCTTGTTAATGATTTTTTTTCTCTGATACAGTTAAAAAATAAGCTCATCCTTATCTCTGCTAGCATATGTTGTCTCTCTTTTATTTCTTTTTCTTTCTTCATTGAATCTGAAATAGTGATGACCTTTAAATTAGACTGCTGAGGATCTTGTAATCCCACCTGGTTTGTCTGAATTATCTCTGATATTCACACGTGACAAGCAAGCAAACATTAGATTGCAAATCACATGCTGGAACTGTAAATATTTGAACAGAAGAGAATATAAAACTTTGACCACAATTCGTTCTACTTTTTGTCATCATTAGGTGAACACAGGACCTGTTTGATTCTCATGTTCCAGATCTGCACAGCAAATTGTTTTCATACAAATCCTCACTTTATTTTTACCTCCTTGCTAACAGGGAAGCAGTGTCAGCTCAGAAACTTCAAAGCTCTGGATGGATAAAAGCAGAGAAGCTCCAGGCTTACTGACAAGATACATAACAGCCAACCCTTATCACCAGGGTTACTGAGATATCAACTAGTTGTGCAGTTTCAATAAAGAAGCCAAAGAGATCCCCAAACTAGATCCTTCTATTGCCAAGCATAATATGCGTAGTTTTGCAATAAAAATCCAGTTCAGTTGAGTGCTTGCATTTAAATCTTAATTAGTTCATGTTTTGTACAGCCCATTTAGAGGACTAAATGGTTATTGGTTAGAAATAGATTCTTTTTGTTTTAAAATTATTTATGTCTTACATGTTTTGGTTTTTTCTTCAGGTTTGTTGTTATTGTTGTTTCTCCCCACTAAGATTGTGCTGCCATAATCCTTGGGGAATTGTTTAATGTTCACAGTACTTTTGGCCTTAATACACAATAGACTGTAGCAGATACAGAACAATCCTTAAGTTTTCTGGGTGTACATGAAACAGAATCCTCTTCTGTAACTTCCAACCTAAAATATATAAGCAAGATATTAAGAACTTCTGTAGGACAGTAAAACATAACAATTAACAAGGCCAAGTCAAAAAAGTGAAACAAATTTAGCCAGGAAGCAGTAGATGTAAAGCAGTTTTCTAACATTACTGTGAAATTTATGGTTTGCTAGAAGTGGAAAGAGTGTAGACTTATGAAGTAAGGGTTGCTACTGGTAAGATTATTTGAAGTGCTGGTCACATCATGATGTAAAAAGAAGGTCCACTTTAGATTGGAACTGAATGTGTGTTTCCTGGGATAGGTGCTCCTACTATATTACGAAATTTTATATGTATTTGTATATTGTATTATATTTATTTTATTATATGTAGTTATAGTTAGGTAGTAGATACATTTAAAATATATAATTTTTATGTGTATGCATGTGTATAATTGTTCAAAACTACCTTCTATTGCTCATCCCAATGGGCATGAATTCCAGTTTAAAAAAAGTTAAGGATGGATATTGTCTTTCTAAATACCTTTCATGTCCTCTCTTCTACTGAAGAAGAAGTAGAAGAAGAAGAAGTAGGTATTAAATACCTTATACCTTTCTATTACCTTATATTATTCTGCTGTCTGTGTCCCTCTTTTAGACTCTCTCATCATTCTGTCTAATAATATCTTCATAAAAATAAAATTAAAAAAGAGGGCAGCACTAGGGACAAGGAGTATGCATTTATTTGTGTTCATTGTAGTACATTCCTAGGTTGAAAAATCAAAAATATTGGGTTTAGCTTGATGTGAAAGTGAGCTTTCAATGTCAGAGACATAACACTTATGGAAAGGAATATTTTCACCCATGTACAAGCTCAGAAGAGTTGTCTGGCACTGGGAGAAAAGTAAATTTAGTAGTAGCCAGGATATGGGTCACTGAAGAAAAAGGTTTCAAATATAATATTAGTCAGAAGTGTTTTTAAGAAAGCCTTTGGATTTCTGATGAAAACATATAATTAAAGCTATCATACTTTTTTGGAAGTGTATAAATGTGTATAGACAGTGTATAGACACAATACCACAACAAAGGTTGTGGTCAACATTAGGCTTTCTCAAAAGTAAAGATAACCCTATTAAAACCTAACCTTCTCACTCTAAATATGCATGTCAATAGAATTCTATTCCTAATAAAAGTTAGATTTTGTTTTCATTCCACTAGAAATAAATTTATTTTAGAAGTTGTTGTAAAATGGAACAGCCCAGGAGCCAAAACTTATCTAATGTCATCGTTTTCATGAGAGGATTTGACACTAAAAACAACTTTGGCAGCTGTTCTGAATGGTTAGAAGGATAGAAAGATTTTGATTTATTTTTCATTCCAGTACAAAACAAATTTAATACTGCACTCTTAAATGTAATAATAAAATGGAGCAGTTCTTCAATCAGCCTTTGTCAAGTGGTATTGTGTGGATGCAAGTTAAGAGAATTTTATTGCAGAATGACTTGGCCCTTACGCTGTGTGCATACGCAGAGGTTTGAGGTGCACACTTGGGAGTTGTTGTAAAATGAATATGCCTTTTAGGGAGGTACTGGCTTCAGGGAAGGTTAAGGGACTTTAAATCCTGCTGTGGCAATTATCTACTCATCTGTTGTCAGCTCTTTTCTATCTGTAAGCAAGCTCCCACCAGTTTGTAGTACCGATTATAGTATGTTTTATAAATGATCCACTGAATGAGGTGATATATTTACCTGAGATATTTATGTCTTGTCTTCTGAGGAGGGTTTAACTCCGCTGCCTGCTAGTTCCCAATATTTAGGTCAATCTACTTGAAAGGATGTTAGGTAAGGAATTTGTTAATTTAAGTTTAGCATGTCTTTGCATCAGCCTTTGCCATTGTCAGAGCATCTGACACCACTGCATGTTCAAGTGGCCTGTGTAGTCCTTTAAGTTATCAAATTGTATGCCTTCCATTTGGATTTATTTATTCCATGAGACAGAGCCATTGTTGCTATGAACCAGTCAGTTCTATAAACTGTAGTTGTTTGCAGTGAGTTTCTTAAGTATCTCCAGTTCAGCATCCCTTTCCAGGAACAATGTGTCATGTTAAGGAGTACCAGCATTTCTAGATGTTAAAACTGGGAAAACAAGTCTCGATCTTGAGCAGGAAAACAATTAGTGTTTTCTAATTTCAGTTCCTAATATCTGAGAGGTCAGGTTGCCTTATTTACATGAGGCAATTGACATGTACATCTTTTATTTTCATTTCAGAATAGTGACTCACTATAGTTCTAATGCTAGGATTTTAGAAACATACAGTATTGTTTTATTACTACTAGTTGAAATTATTTCACCTGATTCATAATACTCAAATTGTTGGCAATTTATTTTCTAGGAAAGAGAATTGATACCTTTTGAAATTCATCTACCTATTTAAAACATGCATTAGAACACTGGTGAAATTTTGGTTTTGCTTCACAGATTACAAGATTTCCTGCATACATGCAAACTGGTGTAAAATTTCTGCTTTTTCTGTGCAGGTTTTGTTGAAATGTCTATATAATTACAGGAAACAGCAGTTAGGTCTGTAAGAATGTCATTCTTGAAGTGGTAGAGGGACTCTCTGAAGTAGCCAAAGGCAATGCTGTCTTCTGGTTTCTTGTCTTCAAAGTTTTCAGGGGTCTGTAATTGGTTCATTAAGGATGATAAAGTGTATGACATTTTTCTCAAGTACAGCAACTAATCCCAGATGTCACCAAATTTAAAAAACCAAAAGCTCAAAGCCCTGTTGCAAAGCTGGACTAACCAAGGTGGAACGATCCTGCCCAGTTTTGCGATGCCAAGTCCACAAGAAACTACGTGGCTTGAATGTTCTGATGTGGCTTAGAAAACTCTGTCAAGATGTAGCTGGATGGGTTCTGCCAGCACAAGGGTTAATGAGGCAACTTTGCTGCCTAAGTCTTTTTGTTCCACCTCGGATTGGGTTCTCTTCCTAGCCAGATGCAATGTTAGAGAAGCGTGACTAAATCTTTTAGTTTTGTGATGTTCATTGTGTGGATTCAGTTGGCTGAAATTGCTGGAGACAATTTACTTCTCAGAAGCTTAAAATATTCTGTGCCATAATGGAAAGATTTGCTGGGCAGATTCATCCCGCTGAAATGTAAACATTTCAGTATTTGATCATAGCAATATATCTCTTCATCTGAGCACAGATCACAACAGACTGGTCTGTCCTCTCTTTCTAAAGGGTCTGGGTTCAGTAGGAATTTTTCAGAAATCACTTAAATGCTGTTTCAACTATTGCCCCTAGTCGGTGTTAAAAGAAAAGAGATACATGAAGGATCACGGGAGAAAACCTTCCCTATGCATGAAACTCCTTTCTGAGATAGCAATGCTAATGCTTGATTTTCCAATCTCTGGGTATTTGTATCCCTTAAAGCAGTTTGGTTTTCATTGCAGCTAGTGGTCAGGAAGCCATTGGATATGTCCTAGATGGTGAGAGCTCCTGTATGAGCTCTCTAATAAAGCCAAGTGAATAGCTCTTCTAATTTTTATGTAATGTATTTTCTCATTTTTACTGAAATTAGATTATTCACCATTTCCATTTTTCTTAAACCATTATTTAAGTACTTAGCATGACATTGTACATATGTGTTAGAAAGTCCTCATAGAGCATTGCTGAGATGAAACTAGTTAAAATATCCCCTGAGGTTGCACATTTTCTGTAGAGAGAGGCTTAAAGAACAGACTTTCTTACAATTGATATTTCTGAGAGTTTTCTGCTAACCAGATCAAGCTGTGTTGTGTTTTGGCAAAAAACAGACTCACTCATATGAGTGGCAAGTTATTTTTCTAGAGTACAAACAGCCATTTGCTTCTGCTTTGGGAAATGTTCTCACAATAGAAAGGAAGATATTTAGCACATGAACAGCATTCATATTTGCTCAGTATTGCTTCATTGTAGCAGGTTTATTTGAAAAGGACTCTGTGGGGTAGAAGGAGTCATCAAATCCACTTTAATTATTTTCATTCTCTGGAATACCTATTGATATAATCTTCATTGATTAACAAGGTTTATTCATTTGGCTTATCTTAAGTTTTACAGTTTACCTTGTGGATAGATAAGCTTGATATGTAGTTCTGCTCAGATATGCAATTGATATACTGATTTCTGTGAGTCATTAATTCACCAGTGAAGAATAATGATTAAGCAAGTGAACTTTTGACATCATAGGTAGGAAGAGGTTCTGAGAGTTAAAATGAAATTAGGTGCATGGTCTGATATGAGAAACTAAATTGTCTTTCAACACATTGGAGTTGTCATCTGAAAAAAAGTTGTTAGATCCTTCCTGGTATTCTTTCAAAATGATTGTCTGTAGTATGCTTCAGTCAAGGAAATTAAATCAGCAGAGTCAGAAATACTTAATAGTATGTGTGAAGAAGTCTTCTTTGGAAAAAACAATTGTCAGTATGACACATGCAGCTTTTGTCCCCTGGTCTGTCTTGAAAGTTGCTTGTGAAGGACACATAAGACTGACAGAAGATTATAAAGATCCCTTTTTTCCCTCTGCTCTTATTACTTTGCTGAGGAAAATACAACTAAATAGTAATTAACAACTTGGTTGTGTAATTCATGTAGCCTCTTGACTGATGACTATCCTGCTTCAAATTGACTTGAACTGTGTCAGCAACTAAGGGATTTTACTTACTTGATTCTTCTAGGAACTATTATGTTTCTTTTAGGAAGGGTTATATGAGTCTGAGGCATATGTGATGGTCTGGATTTCTCATGGTTTCAAGAACAAGAGGGAAGACAAGGCTTTAGAAAGCTCACTCAGGGTATGGGAGAACAATCCTATGAAGTGGGTGGACTACTGTTCATAGCAAGCAATATTACTGCTTCCAGGTAGTAATAAAACTGTGAAAGTTTGTAATCTATCTTTTTGAAAGATTTTCTGATTGTGATATCGCAGCCAAAATGGTTTTGTATCTTGAAAAAGAGGCATTTCAAAGAAAGACAGCACAAAGACTCTGGCTTTAAATGCTTCCCTAACTTTTAAGACCTATCTCCTATCTCAGTGGTGCTGACATCTGTCAATAGTATAGGGTCACTTACAAGCACTCATGCAGTGTTTGAATGGCTTGAAATACATGCCCTTTGCACCAGACAACTAAATCTCTGCGTGGTTCATACTGCCACCATATGAGATCAAATACTGCATCACCAAAGCCTTTCTGCACTTCACCAGTGTGACCCCTGCTGTGTGAGGAATGCTAAGTTTCCTCTTGCTTTTAACGAAAAGAGGCCCTACCTAACTGAGTTTGTCCATCCAAGTTTCCATGGTTTCTCACATAAGAAAAAGATCATCACTGGCGGGATGAAGTATAGCCAATCTGTAACAAATCCACTTCATATTATCCAAAAAACTTCCTTCTGTATTCCTACCAAGTTTTTGTCTTGAGCTTTTTCTTCTCTTCTCTTCTCTTCTCTTCTCTTCTCTTCTCTTCTCTTCTCTTCTCTTCTCTTCTCTTCTCTTCTCTTCTCTTCTCTTCTTTTTTTTTTTTTTGATTGAGGCTCTGTAGATTTTTAACTGTTTGTGCCAGTTGCCTGCTTAATTCACAGGAACACAGATGAAGTGAATATGGATCTGTAGTAAATTTAATTTCTTTTATCTATTGTGCGTGGATTGATCTATGTTCTGTCATTGGGATTAGTTTTAATTTCCTCATGTATAAAACAGATTTTACATCTCTGTATGAAAAACTATTTGCTTTCTTTGCATTGCCAAATGTAGAGTGCTCATTTTGTCTTTGTCTTATTTGTGTGACCTCTCTCCACAGTCATGGAATGTTAAATCGTTTTGGTTATACTTCTCTAATGGCTCACATAAGCAAATTCATCCCTCCTACCCACTCAAGTGTTGTCCAGCTGACTACTTCATCAAGCCTCTTCATTTCTGCATTCTCTATCTACAAAATAGGAATAATCGTGATGCATTGCTTTTGACTGGTAAAATACTTTGAAATTCTCAGGAAGAATGGGGTTTAAGAATCTAAGCACTTTTTTCTTCTTCCACAAACAATAAATCACCAACTGCCATCAAGCTGGGTTACTATATATACACTTTTCAGAAATCCTTCCAGAATCCCTCCATTTCCCCTCTATTGTGTTTCAAGAAATGTGCAACTCATCTACATTAGGCCACTGAGAAGCATCACTTTCCATAGGCTGTTAACATCAATTGTGGAAAAAAACCTGTATGAGAATTTTTCTCTCTGAAGGAAATTACTCTGATATTTCTATCAATGTCTCTTTCTTTCAGAGCACAGGTTTGTGTGCCTAGCTCTGAGTGACTGTTTTTTGTTGGAATAACTAGTAGTTCCTAGTGTGCTTACAGTCTGTGGGAATTTTTATGTCTTGTCCTTAACATATCATTAATTTTCTGCCATGGCTCTGAAGTCAGTGGGTCTTTCCAGAAGCCTTCTATGGTTGGCTTGTTGAGATAGTGACCAGTAAGTAATCTTACTTTGAATATGAAATATGCAAAACAAAATGAATCTTAATAATTATGTATCTTCCTTTGTATATGTTAAGATCATTAGGTTTATTTGTGTTGGAGGAGCAGGATTGTTTTGGAAGGGTTTTTAAATGCATATGTTTTGGTTTGTCTCCCTGTTATGCAACTCGGAAAAAATCTGAATTTTAAGACATTTCTTTTTCTGCTTCCTGCTTTCATTTGTATGAAACAATGATTCGGTGTATAGTACTCTGGATTCCATTTTGCCTTTGTTTTATTCAGAGAAGCACTTCTGGCTATGTTTGCTTACCTAGGCTTTAGGTGAGAAGTAAAAATTTCTAAACTAGGCAAGAATCTATGAAAGCTCAAAGCTAATGGCAGTGTTTGCATTAGACAAGACACAATTCAGTGAGATGCAGTGTGCACCTTCATTGTCTCAATGTTAGCAAGCAAAATTGACACCATATGTGCCCAACTGTAATTGCTCCATGAGGAGAAAAGAGAAACATGTCAGAACATTTGAGTAACACCTAATTCAGCCCGTGGTTATAAATAAAGCTGATGGTTGCTTAAAAACAAAAGTAAGAAAATATTATGGTTATATTATTCCTCAACAGGGCTTCCTACATAGGTGAACTTTATTACAGAGACAACACAAGTGAAAAGAAACATATAACAACTTTTTTATGGTATTTTTATGTTATTTTATTTTTTTCACAGTAAATAAAGTAGTTATGAGGCTCCAAGGAAAACGGCCCAGATGTTAGTGAGTTGTATGAAATTTAGTGGAAACAAGCTGTAAAAAACATAGTCATAAAACAGCCTGTCAATGCCACACATCTGGACAATGCAGCTGTATGTTCCTGCTGCTGTCATCACCCTAAGAAAACTCAATAGCCTTATTTCACCCCAATTAGTCTGCATACCAACAGAATCAGAATTACACAGGGAGGGGGTGTGTTTTCACCAAGACAGACCCTCTCAAATTCCCTTCGAGAAGTTTTTATCTTTCATTCAGGGCTTGTGCCTCAGACACTGGTCACTTTATAAACAGCACTCCAAATTATTCCCCTTGATTTGCTATCTGTTACGTGCATTTTAATTTACTGCTTTACAATATGTAGTTGCTTAATGTTGCATCTTTGTTTAAAACCTAAAGAAAATTACATTTTCCCATGAGAACTCTTGTCTGTTGACATTTTCATAAATCATAAAAGATTTTTTCCATTCTAGTTTTATCTCATACTATAGCCAATATAACTTCATTCGAGGTCTTTGTCAATAGTCAAAGAATAACTGTGTGTCTTACTGATATGTTGTTTTTCTGGAAATGTGGCCATTTTGATCCACACATTGTACAATGTGAGGTGTCTTACTGATATGTTGTTTTTCTGGAAATGTGGCCATTTTGATCCACACATTGTACAATGTGAGATAGCACTTCCTCATTCCAGCATGCAAATAAATATCTGTCAAGTGCACTATTAAAACTATGCAAGTAATAGTTTTGTTGTGATTTTTTTTTCCTCTGCAGGTGATGGAATTAGCCAAAGTCTTTCTGGACAGGGGTGAAGAAATTCCTGTAACTCTAATTGGAAAACTGTTGAAATTTCAATTGCTTTGTCTCAAAGAGAAGGACCTGAACAGAAGAGAAGAGGAAATGAAGGTACTATAGTATACCCAAGGAACATTACGTTTTTGAAGACACTTCTATTCTAGTGTTATTTCCATAAATTCCACTTTCTTCACATATTTGGCTTTCCAGAACTGTAATTAATGAGAAATGTGATTAGAAATATCTTTTAAAGTTAATTAGATTTTGTGGATGAAGTTCTCATTTACTCAAATGTCAGTGAGAACAAGGAAAAAAAAAAGAAAAAATACTATACAAGAACTCTTTGCTAGTAATGACCTAGCTGAGTCTTAGGACCTGTAGAAAACAGAGCTAGGAACAGGCTCCACCTGAATGTATCTCTGCTGAAGTAAAGGTAGGAGAGGTTGTTCCTTGGGAGGTATCAAGGATAGATGCAGAGCAGACTATGAAGGAGTTACTGTTATGAATCTCATCTCTGAAAGGAATTTGGAGATGTTATCTCTTCCATCCTCAGGATGATATTTACATAAACTATTCCTGGCAGATGTTTGTTGAACCTTTTATTAAAACTTTCCACTGCTGTGACTTTGCTTTTCCATGGCGATCAGTATTATTTCTGAACCATCTCTGCAATGCACCCATTTGTAAAAGGTTTCTGATTTTACAAACCCTGCTATAATTTAAACCCATTGCTGTTTCACTTCTCACTGTGTATGGGGACAACATTACACTCCATTCTACAGAAATCTATTACATGTTTAACTAAACAAACTCAAATATATGTCATGGTTTCTAATTTTTGATTATGCATGTTCCTCTCCTCTGAACTCTCTCAAAACAGTACATATTTTGAAGCCTGCTTCTCAGAACTGGGTAACACATTTTCCAGTGTTCCCAAAACATGCTTCCATATGTTCTCCAAGGTTGTCACTACCAGCTCCAAGGTTGCCTCAGTTCGATTGCTGATGTGTTCTAGGAGGAATTTCACCAAGCTTGTACAGAATCACAGATCAGAGCTTTAATTTATTTCTAACATCTTTTGGAGTTGTCAGTGGTACATTTCAACAACTTACTGAACAGTTCGTTTTGCTACAGTCTTTTTCCAACAAATGTTCATGAAACTGAAGACCGTTATCAGAAAGTCATATTATTGCTTCAGTAAGTTTGCCCTGTTAATTATCAAAAACTATAATGTGAAGTGTGATGACATGGAGACAAAGGCAGTTTGTGCATGTACAAGGTGCAAGAAGAAAACTGTTTAATTGCTTTTGAATAGTTAAAAAATCTGTAAATTTTTTATCAGCAGTTTTATTTGTGGGAGTAGTTGGTGGATGAAGTGTCGCACGCAACCACAAGAACATTAAATGCTAGATGATTAAATTAAAATTGTGTCCTGTTCCCACAGAAGTCAGCTTATTAGGAAATGATACTGTAAACCACAGACATACATGAAGAGTATGAAAAAAATAATGTGTTTTCAATCTGAAAAGGAATTGACAGGCTGAAGCTATAGAGTAGATTGTTTATACTGAATTGAGGAAAAAATGGCTTTTCTCTTAGGTAGCAGTCAGTTTTCATAAGTAAGCTATAAAACAAAAATTTGAAGTTTAGTGGCACTTCAATAGTAAAATGGAGTCTTTAGATTTTATTTAACAAGATTAGTCTTGTAACTGTAATTTTATTTCTCTGGGTACTTCAAGGATAGTCTGTGTTGAAGGTTCTCTGGAACTTCCAGTTTCTTCTCTGTTTCAGCCAAACTGTCTGCAAAAGTTGTTGCCTCCTTTGAATTATATCTATTTCAAAGTGTGACAGGCAAACATGAGAGCAGCAATTGAAGGACAGAGTCAAGAGATGGAGGGCTCTTGGCTATGAGGATGTTCTGCAGTACCAAGTGGGCAGAAACTGATTTCTAATTTAGAGTTCTGCCTCTAAATTGACTGCCATAAAATTTTTAATCCTTTCCAATTACTTGTACAATACAAGTTCTGTTGCCAGCAATTTGGGTGTTGAAACGAGGATTTTACTCACAAATCAGTTCTCAGGAAAAAAACATATCTGTCCATGGTTTGTTTTTTTGTTTTTTAGAATAGACATCAGTTAATAGAATGGATCAGCAGAACTAATACAACATGTAAATAAACAAAAATAAGGCATTAGGAAATTTCTGTATTTCATTAGGAGCAGGAGCTTGTCATAAACTGACAGGTGTATGTATTTAAATTAACATACAGAAGAGAAGAAGTGTCTATGAATTAGAAAACTGTTTGAGGTAGTAAAATTCTGTAATATGAAGCTTAAAATAACAAAATTGCAGAAGTTAATGGAATAATAAAAACTTCACAAAAAGCTGAACCTTGTAGGGAAGGAAAAATATGACATTGAAAGGAAAAGAAAAGAGTCCTAGAAAGGAGAGACTTTTACTTTCTAAAGTATTAATGTCAAGTAATGTTCTTTGTTAGAATCTTGGCAAGCCCAGAAATGTCTCTGCTAATTCGAGAATTACTTAAAATGATGCAGATGCAGATGCAGATGCAGATGCAATAGATGAAGTTGATAGTGGACTTTGTGCCGTGATGGTTGTATCATCTGTTTGGTGTGTTCATCAGCTTAGAATTCAAAGAAATACTGTCAAAAGCTCTAATTTAAAATGCCAAAAGTGGGAAAAAAAAGGAAAGAAAATAATGAAAGCTTCCAAATCCTTAATTTCACAGTTCAAATAGTTTCAGGAATCTGTCAAAGACATTTCTAAATTTTACAGAAAGGAAATTCGGGAAGGAAGGGACAAGCAGGAAGAGGTTTTCTGTTTTGATTTTGAATTTGAACGAAATACAACTTCCACAGCTGGAAAGTCTGGTTTTTAGCTGGATCTAGAGAAAGCAACTATTACGAGTTAACTGCCCTCTCTCATTTTCATGAAGGGCTTTTCTCATTGCTTTAATAGCCTTTAAAGTGACACCAGCAGCATTGTCACTGTAAGTTAAGTTAATATTTTTTTATTTTATTTACTTTGGCTTTATAGTCCTGCAATGTAATTTTTGCATAGTTTTAATTTAGTATTTCTGCTGGGCAAAAATAAGGTGGAGGCTTTCTTACTTTACAGAACCTACTTTACCTCAATGTATTTTGGATTGTTTTAATTTTAGACCAATTCTCGATTTTCTGGATTTATAATAAACATGAGGCTTTGAGATACTTACAAAATCTTTGAATGTCCTATACTCCTAAATTACTGGGAAGAGCTATATGTAGGTGTTTTTGTTTGAAAATAATGAGAATGGCTGACTAATATCCTGTGTGAAATGAACACGAGACTCTTGGTTCTAGTTTACATTAGACAGGTATTTGCATCAAAGGAAAATAATGGTGGTACCATTTTACACCGTACTCAAGAGTGTTAACAGAGATGTTATAGATATTAACAGATATTGTGGTTTCACCATATTTCTCCTCAGTCCAAGGACAGTTTCTGGCTGATGCAAATGTTGTAGTGGAAGTAACTAAAGCACAGGGATTTTTTACTCATCTTTCCACCCGTATGCATTTTGTTAGTTTGGTAGGTATAATGTCTACCTACCTCTTGCAGTTCCTTTTAAATGGGAAGTCTTAGCATTATGATTGAGTAAGAATATATAAATAATTGAATTATGTATTTGAGCAGGAAAAAGCAGTGTGTTCAAAACAGCTCCACCACATGAATATTATCACAGCTGAGAGGGAAAAGTGTTGAAATAAAAAATCGAGCACCTAAAGTTTTACAACAGTCTGACCTTTGTTCTGCACAAAGGCTACAATGACAATTACATTTATTCATCAGCAGGCAGAAAAGAAGCAAAAAGAAAAAGAGAAAGAGAAAGAAAAAGAGAAGGAGAAAGAAAAAGAAAAAGAAAAAGCTAAACCTCCTGATAAGACACCTGGAAAAGAAAGTAAAGCGAAAAAGACACCAGCACCACCCCCTGATAAAAAGGACACCAAATTGAAAAAACGGGGAGAAGTGGAAGCGAAAAACAAATACATTGGTATGTAAAAACTGCAGATATACTCCTGATGAAGTTTTGGAGTACTTTCTTTTGTTCCATGTTGAAACATCAAGACCTATTTGGCAATATCAAAGCTTTGCCACTTTGCATTTGAAGAGGGCACTGTGTTCTGCTCAGCGTTAGGATGGATTGTGCAGTCCAAGATAAGATATATGTGGCACGTCGACATCAAAATGTTTTAGCATAGGTAAAACTAAAAGAAAGTAGCTAAACAAATCCTACAGAAAACTTCTCCTACAGGAAGACTTCAGAATAACTATATGTGTCAGTATCCAAAGGTGGCTTTCTCCTTATACTATAAATTTAAACAGAGCTGACAGAGTTGTCAAGCCTGCCAGTGATGAAATTTTTCCTAATCCAGTCTAAGCTTCCCCTCTTTATATTTGTTTTAATATAGCTGTATAAAAAAATAAAAAAGACCATGCCTTGAATTCAAATACAGTCTATATCTGTTTCTGATAGCTAATAGTCATTTTATCATTCATCCCTAATATATTATCACCTTTCAGAAAAAAAAATATTTCTCCTTTTGAGTAATCTTGGAATTACTTGCACTGATGTCTTCCCTCTCTTGAATGTGAACTAGTCACTGAGAATTACAACTGATTGTTATCCAATTGTCATGATTATTAGCATAATCATAATTATAATTTTTAAATGGCAGGCAATCTTTAGCATGTGTGCATTGGCATTTCTGGATCTCTGTAAGTGACTTTGCAGACACCTGTCTTTTCTGCTAAAAATTATTAATGTTCAGTAATTTTATGTGCTCATACCTTTTCTTCCTGCAGTAACTGAGACATAAATTTATGTACTTCAGTTTCAGTACTAGGAATGAAATAATAATTTTGTTGTCTTCTGGTTTTGATTTTTGTTATATGCAATATATGTGCTGGACTGCTGGCTCCTTCCTCAGTCAGTCGCTCTCTAAATTTCTATGTTATTTTATATTTAGCTAATATTACAAGCAACAGAGAGACTGCTGCTCCAGGTGGTAGCAGCATTTGCACAGCCCTGGCTATATATCTGAGCACAGGCAGATGTCAGTGCCAGGCTACCTTTTTTCCTCCCTTGGATAAATGAGTCCCACGAGCTGAGGAGTCAGTAAAGCACTTAGACATGTGATGTGTTAGTAAGCGTGAGAAGGGATCTTATGCCTCCTTTTTTTTGCTTTTAGGCAGGATAGTTTGCACTAACTCTTTGTGTTTCAGCATTGATGGAGAGATATAGGACCTGCAGCAGGCAGTTTTTGTTAACATAGGGTAAATAACTGTTCTGAATTAATTAAATCATTTGATTCCTGTATTACTACCTATATTTCTCCATAAGCCATAAAGGGAAATGACACAGTTCCAGAGCTTCTAGAGAGTTAATTTTTACTTATATTATGCTTAACCTTTTGCTTTGATACTGAAGTGTTCCTATGCATATTTCTATATAACTGATAAACCCAAATAGAACAAGGACTCAGTCAAACTTCTCATCTGCACTTTAAGATGATTTTGGATACGCCCCTGCCAACTAAAAGGACTAGAATGAGATGGTATTACCAGCTGATGAGGATTTTGACAAGAAACACATCTAGTGAACATGAACCTGCTGGGTACGGAAGAGTCAGCAGTGAGTCAGCTAATACCTGCAGCTAATCCTTTGAAATTATTACAACTCATGTAATCTTTCATGTAAGACACAGTAACTTACTCTGTGTATGCTCCATATGCAGCTTTATGCAGGATGAAACAGGATAGCTTCAACTACCATTAGAGCATGTGGATATGTCCTGAGACTAAACTTAGAGAAGAGCAATTACAGAAATGCTGCTACAACATTCTGATTATAATCAGCTTCTGCAGTTTTTCTCCTGGTCCTTCTCCAAACTATTATTACTTCTGTCTTGTATTCTTCCTTCTGTTCTCTAGGTGGTTTGGTGTGGAAAACTTTAGTCTAATGCACATAATATTTTTGAATTTACATGTAATTTTTCCAATGAGATTATAAAAGAACTGTTTCTCTGACCTCAATTTGCATTACCCCATATAATCAAGAAAAAGCTAACTTTGTTTAGCTGATGAATGTCCTTGCTATAATCTGTTTTTGTTGTGTTTGAACAGATGATGAACCAGAGGATGGTGCTCATCATTACTTTATAATTCTGGGTTTCCCAAATCCTCAATTATTGCCTGTGTTGACTGACCTTGGGATTAACATTTCAAGTGTAATTCAAATTTCTTCTGAGAATTACGAGCCATTGCAGACATACTTGGAAGCAAGTAAACTTGAAGCAAAATCTTTAATTTCACCTGAAGGTAATCTCATCATAAAAAAAAAATTGTGGAAAGGAGATAATTTTATATCCAGGGCAAGACTGTTCTGGTTGTCTTTTTCTCTCTCTCTATGTCTTGTGTTTGTGCATGCTACATATGAGCAGCTGTGTTTGCCAGTGCCAAAATGGTATTGCCATTGGTTGGCCACCAAACCAAATGGTTTGCCAGTGCAAAAACTAGACAGTAGAAAGAGGGACTGACTAAGCAGGCAGTGTTTGCAGCCACAGTAGCCACCAAAGAACATTTCATCAAATGCATACTTCTATGAATTGTTAGGAAGGTGCACTAGTAAGATAATTTGACTCATTTGATAATTTCAAGGAGAGTAGACAGTTGGCTACTTTGGGACTGTGGCCCCAGCCACAAGAGAATATGCCACAGAATAACAATATGTAATTGTACTCAGCTGTCCCCAGGCTGTAACACCTCTTTTGAACTGGGATCCTGGTAAGCAGCTTTATCCAAGCTAAATATGACTTTATCCAAGTCATCAGTGGTGGCTGACTATACTGAGCTGTAGTGACATAGCCAGTAGGTCAAGGGTAGTGATTATTCCCAGTTACTTGGCTGTAATGAGAATAGAGTTAAGAACTCTACAGTACAAGAAAGATACTAATAAACTCTATTCAGGTGTCCTAGGTTACAATATAGATGTATTCAGTATTCTATTACCACCAGCTGTGGGCCGTTAGCTGTTATCTCCTGCTATGACTCACCCCTGATAACAGTCAATGGGCCATCAAGGACCCACCGCATGATTCATGGACTTATCTCATCCTATTGTGAGAGGCTCCACCCAGGAGGGAGGAGCCAAGCATTTCCACCTGAATATAACCTGGCCTTGGAAGTGCCCAAGGCAGTTCTGTTTACTGCATTCCCGGAGGACAAGAGCTACTACTGTATCTTCAGGTGGAGACCAGATCTTCCATAGGATCACCGCTTCAACTGAACTACTTCATTTGGACTGCTACCACCACCCTAACAGAGTGTCAGGTTCTATCTGACTTTGTCAGTGCTTTTCCTTCTTTATTGCACTTATTTTTAATTTTCCTGTTAAAGTTTAATCCTTACTTGCGAGCTCCCCCTGGTCTGTTTCCAAACTAATACGTCAGTCCAGCAAACAACCTCCCTGTAAGGACTAGCTAAAGGACCTTGGAAGAAGAAAAAGTGTTGTGATCATGAATGGCTTGTGGAAATTTCAAGCCCCAGAGATGGGGGAAAGTCTGGAGCAAGACTCTTGGTAGAGGTGGATCAGGTTAGGGATTATTCAAACAAATTGGAAGTACATAAGTCCATGGGACCTGATAGGATGCACTCAGGCATACTGAGGAACTGGCTATGATGGCACTGCAAGACCACTGTCAATTACTTTTGAAAAACCGTGTCAATTGGAAAGTGTGCCTGAAGGCTGGAGGAAAGTATCACTTCTGTCTTCAGAAATGGCAGGAATGACTCAGGAATCTAAAGGCCACTCAGACTCTTATCGATCTCTGGGAAGATGATAGAACAGCTAATCCTGAAAATGTTTCCAGGCACATGAAGGACAAGGAGTTGGTTGATTGGCATGGACTTGCCAATGGAAGTCATTCTTAACCAACCTGATAACCTTCTATGACAAAATGACTCAGTAGATGAAGAGGGAGCAGTGAATATTGTCTGCCCTGACTCAGTAAGACCTCTGGCACTGTCTTCTCGTAAAAAAAACTGGATAAGCAAACACTGAGTTGGATTGAAACCTGGCTGAACGTCCTGGCCCAGAGGGCATCATAGGATTTTAGTGGTATGAGTCCTGCTCAACATCTTCATTAGTGATCAAGATGGTTCCCTCAGCAAGTACTCTTATGATACAAAACTGAGAGGAGTGGCTGAAACACCATAGAATTGTGCTATTATTCAGAGGGACCTCAACAGGATGGAGGAATGGGCTGGCAGGAACCTCATAAAATTCAGCAAGGGCAAAGTCCTGCACTAGTTCGTGGTGGGGGCTGACTGGCTGGAAAGCAGCTCTGCACAGAAGGACTTAGGCGTGGTGGCACTAAGCTGAGCATGAGCCAGCAGTGTGCCTTTGTAGCAGACAAGGTCAGTGGTATCCAGGGCTTGAACTTTCTTTTGTACTCAGCACTGGTGAAGCCACACCTGGAGTTCTGTGTCCAGGTCTGGGCGCCTCAGTACAGGAGAGGTATGGAGCTACTGGAGAGAGTCCATCAAACAAACACAAGTATGTTCAAGGGACTGGAGCATCTCTCATATAAAGAGAGGCTGAAAGAGCTGGGAATGTTTACCCTGGAGGAGAAAGAGCCTGGAGGGAACTCATCAATGTGCCTGAAGGGAGTGTACAAAGAAAAGGAAGCCAGGCTTTTATCAGTGATGTTCAGTGACAGAACAAGAGACCATGGCAAAAACTGAAACATGACAGGTATGTGGTGCTTTTGATTGGCCCAAAACATCAGTAAAGTATTTTTAACATCTAGGAGAAATTTGGACCCCTCAGAAGCTGTTGTGGTAGGCCTGGGGAGGTGTCTGAGGGGTGGGGGGAGTGGCACGAAGATGGCTCCTGTGTGTCCTGAGTAAAAGTTCTGGAAGTTTTT
>VZRM01000619.1:371297-417355 GCA_013397955.1 Grantiella picta
CCAAAGAAGTTCCCAGAGGACTGTCTCTCGTGGGGAAGACTCCTGGCTAAGTAGAGAACCCCTCTCCCTGATGGACTGACCAGAGAACCCCTTTCAACCTGCCCCCTGTCTGTGTTGCTGGTTTGGAAAGAGAGAAGAGGGGTGAGCAGAGAGACTGCTTCTTAAGAAGGTGGGGGTGAGAGCAGAAAAAAAACTGTCTGGAGGGAGAGAGAGAGATAAGTAGAGATAAAGAGTATTTGTAGTAGAAGAATTGTGATGAATAGATTTATGGACCTGCTCTGTGGACTGAGAAAATACCCCCATACCCTGCCCCCTACCAGAGCTTGTTGGTTAAAAAAGAGGAAAGGGGGTGAATAAAATGAGTTTGTGAGAGGGAGGGGGGGAGTGAACAAAATAGTGTAAGAAAAGTTTAATTTTGCCTTACATTTATACTCCAATTCTGTTAGGTAATTAAATCACTTTTTTGCAACTTAAAGTTTGGAGCCTGTCTGCCCTTTTTTCTTCCGTGCATCCTCCTACCAGTGTCCTATCTCATTTGACTCATGGGATTGGTGTGTATTTTTGCAGTTTTTTTCTTGCAGCAAGAGAGAGTTGAGGTGCCTGGCATTTAGTCAGGGTCAAACCCCGACAAGGTATTACCTGAAGACAAGGAAATACTTGTTTAATGTGAGGGTGACTGGACACTGTCACAGATTGCCCAGAGAGGTCATGGAGTCTTCATTCTTGGAGGTACTCAAAAGCCATCTGGACATGATCCTGGGCAGTCTGCTCCTGGTGACCCTGTTTGAGCAAAGGAGCTGTACCAGATGACCCCCACAGGTCCATTTCAGCATCAATGACTCTGTACTTGAAATAGAAGACACTGGCAAGATATAAGTGGGGATGTTTTTTAATCCTAAAGTTGGGTGTCAGATCATTGCTGGATCTCTGAGGATGGAAATATTTTAATGGTACTTAGAGAAGACTGATATATGATTTGTGCTTTATGTAAAAGGGAGGCATTGTACCATGATTTGTCAAATCCTTATATATTTTAGATGCAGAAGCAGAGGAAAGAAAGAAAGATGAAGCTAACAAAGACCTGGAAATATTTTGGAAATACCTGGAGCCAGTTCTGAACAGTGGAAAGTGTGGATCAAGTCTCTTTGATATTGCCAGGTTTCATCATGTCGTTAAGGAAAGTGACTTTCCCCTTGATTGGTCAGACAAGGAAATGCTGGTCAGTAAATTCTGTTTTTACAGTGCATAGCATGCTTTAGGATTTGTAACTTTCAAGAACACTTTAGGAATTTAATCTCAAATCTTCTCTGAAACAGAACCACAATAGTTAGTATAGTTGTAATCTTAAACAAAAATTATTTCCTATGTATCCAACAACATTATTCAGCATTTTTTCACAAGGAGTCCTTTGAATAAAAATGCCTGATTTGGAGTTTCTTAATATTGTAGGCCACAGCAGAAGAGTTTTTAAATAGTTGGATGTTTTAAATTTATTCAGTATCTTTATAGACCCAGTTTGCATCTCGTTACAGAGTCATATGTGTGTATGAAATAACCCAGACATTATATTTTTGTCCTCATGACATCAGGCCTACTTACTGCATCTTAGAACAGTCACATGAGAAAAAATTAAGATGAATGCAAGAATGCTTTTTGATGCATGTTGCTTTATCATGCTCAGCACTGCTTCTTTTTGTGTAAAACATGGCTCTAACTTAATACTCATTATAGGCTGCTGAGTCAGGACTGTTACTGGGCATTGAAGGAGAAAGTGAATCATTAGGAATTTTTTCCGTCCTAGATTCTCAAGTATAGTGAGGTAAAAGAGTCCAGTATTTTTCAATCTACAATGTCAGCAGTAAAAAATACAAACTGCTAAAGCAAAATAAGGCAACATGCTATAACTTAATCTGTGTATTTGTAGTCTATATTATTAGGGTTAAATTACATTCTTCTAACCCTTATTTATAGTACACTAGATTTTGTATGCAAACAACTCACAGTGGTTTCCAAAGCATTCTTTAAAAATGCCTTAATTGTGGAAACAGGTAAGCTTGCTACTTACAATATTACTTATTGTTATACTCTTTATATAATCTACAGTGGAAAGCTTCTTTTGGGAAAAAAGTTTTTATATTCCCTATAATAACATCTCACAGGAGACTGTTTCTGCTTTTGAATATCCTGCAAGCACCTATCTTATAGCTGGAAAAAAAGGAAAAATGATCTGCAACTGAAAGTGTTTCAACAGATTGTAGTTATAATTTCATGAGGCCTACACAAGTAAGAATGTTTGTAAGTTTTTAAAGAAACAGGTAGGGAGCATGTAAGTTCTGAAATCATAGGTAGAGTAAGTCTGTGCTTGTCGACTTGCTGGAGAATCTGAGTCCAAGCTTGCTGTATCTCTGGAGTGGAAGATACACAGAAGGAAAACTCTTGTGACAAGTTGTTAGACAATTATATAAAAATGACAGAGTATTGCAGACAGCAAGTAGTCTCTGCTCTCAGATTTGAGATCTTTAGAAAGGAAATACTCTCAAAAATATTTGCTTTGTTGAAGAGTCACGAATGGTTAGACTTGAAAAACTTTTGACAAGTATTTACATCCTGAGGAGAGGCCAGGAAAATTTAATCACAAAATTGTAATTACACTGAACTTTACCTGGCCCCCATTGAGTAGCACCAGATTTTGTCGCTTATGACTTTGTAAAAAATCTGGTTTATTTTAAAAACTGTGCATTAAAAACTCCAATATTTTAATTAAAACTTTTACGTGCTCTAGTGATATCTTTTAAGTAATATATGAATGGAAAGGTGTTATACTAACCCATTCTGCAGAAGAGTATTGAATTGGGAAAACAAAGGTGCAAGAATATTAATGAACATTCTGTTTTTGCAAATAGAATTTCTTACCCAAGTATCTCTTCCAGTCTTTAAACGCTATGAAAACTGTGACAAGTATTCCATAACTCATCAGTGATTTGGGGTTGCCTGTTTTCCAGTGTTTTAAAGAGGCACTCACTTGAGGAAAGCAGATGCTTAAGGGTTTGTTTTTCTCAGTACTTAATGTCAGTTGTCCTTCTTTGCTGTGTTTTATTTTAGGAAACTTAAAATTGAGACATTCAGTGTTGTTAGCCACCTCTTAGAGGCAAATTTCTAAGTACAAGAGACTTGCCCTACTTTCACAAGGGTGGAAGAATCACTCAAAGAAGGACTTTTTACAGAAATCATCTGAAAGCCATAATAATTCCATCTTTTCCACAAAGTCTGAGATGTACTGGGGAAGAATATCTCCATTAAAGCTGCTGAAAACTTGAGTGTTTCATGTGGTCTCCAACAGGGTTTTGGTATTTGTACGAAAACATTTAATATGTAAAATAGCAATTGCTATTATTCTTCTTATTCCTCCCAAGCTTTGGTGAAAACCACTGTACATTACCTCAAGAACCATAACTCCTTCCTTGTCAGACTTTTGTAGATACAGCACTCTCCCTTTGGACATTTGGGCAGTTTGCTGACATTCCTTCACTTGCAACTATGGATTTCAGAATGCCATTCTTGAGGCTTTCTTTGTTTTCAAAGGGCAGCAGAAAGAAAATATGAGATGACATTAATTACCTGGTTGGGGGTTTATTTTTTATCCTTCCAGGGCAGGGGAATGATTGACATTACAAATATGGTGCATGTTGCTGACTAGTAAAAATGTACATAATATACTAGTAAATGTACTAGTAAAAATGTATATAAACAAAATACTTTAATTTTCCATTCCCAGTCCTTCCCATCCAGAAAAATATGTTAAGTTCCATTTGCAAGATAGCAGACCTTGAACAGTTACTGTTAAGACAAGTTAGACTTTATAATAACTAAAGCACTTAGGCAATATACAGTTCATACTGTGTTGTGGCAGTGCTAAGGCAAATATAATTAAGGAGGCTTAGCATAACTCCATAAAACATTCTAAATAAGTGGAGGAAAAAAGCTTTTGGAAAATTTACAAACAGATGTAGGTCTGCTGGTTAAAGAGCTGATGACTTCTGTCACTAAGTTATGTGATACTTTTGTATGCAAACTCCATCCTTTCTATCGGATTTTCTCTCACAGCTTTCATTCGGTACTGTGCTGTTTGAACACATTGCTTGTTTGATGTATGACTGCCTGGACTGGAGAAGACAGCATTGCAGCTACTTGGAAAACACTGAATTTATTAATGTGTCTGTGTTACCAGAGAGAAAATCAACACCACCACCATCACCTGAAACTGAGGCAAAGATCTTTTTCTTCTTGTAGGGAATTACTAGTTATAGGCTAGAATTGCCTGTCTTTAATTTTGATTCATAAACTTCACCTCGGACCGTCACTCCATGAATAACTTTCAGTGAATGGAGTATGTAATTTTGTTTCTTAACATTTAAAACCTCAAAAAGTGGAAAAAAATAGCTGAGCATTGGGGGAACAGAAAAAAGTAGATTGCAATGATCCTACAGGCATGCAGGTGTAAAAATTCCTTAAATAGCGTCTGATGATACATTCTTGTGTCTGAAAAATCAATGTGCTTACACAGAGCTATTAGGCAATGTTGCAGATCTGTGAACTGTCAAAAAATATTATTAGTTCTATGCAAGATCAGTTTATTTTTATTCATAGTAGACGAAAGTTTAAGTGAGAAGTCGCTTATTAGAACATGCACTAGTGGCAGAGAAAAAATTGACTTGTTCCATCTGTAGCAGTACAACTGATTGCTCATTTAAAGCATTTTTAAAACTACATTCTTACTATCTTGTTCCATTTAAAAGTTTAGCCTCTAGGATGAGTAACCAAACCTAAGTGAAATTATTTTCTCCCACTTATTTGTGCAATACTCACTTGTTTTATGGTTTCTGATTTTTTCATCTTTATTTTTGTTCATTTAGGAACCACCAGTGCCACCAATGACACCTACAAAGAAAAAAGGGAAACCAGAAGAAATTCTGACAACAGTAACCTTGTCAGAAGGTTTGTTTAAAGGATTGAAGCAGTCATCTGTAGTTGTTCACTCTGTCAAACCATTCATTCCTCTGGCAGCACAAATCCTCAAAATTTTTTGTGCAGTAAGCTGAAGATGTTGTGTATCCTGGTGAATACATCGTGGAAGTGTCTGGAAACTGCAGTGGTCATAACCAAGTTCTTTAGAAAATCACTTTTTCTATCTGTTCCTAGTCACGGTCAGATTTAGAAAATCATAGTAATGTACTTTGTTGGGCTGTTTTTAATAAATACTGTCTGAAGGTTTACAGAATATTCTGAGTAGGAAGAGACCCACAAGGATTACTGAGTCCAACTTAGCCTTGCATAGGAGAGCCCCAAGGGTCACACCAAGTGCCTGAAAGCATTGTCCAAATGCTTCTAGAACTCGTTCAGGCTGGTGCTGTGATCACTGCCCTGGGGAGCCTGTTCCAGTGCCCAAACATCCTCTGGGGGAAGAACCTCTTTCCAATAATCAACCTGAACCTCCCCTGACTTGAGGTGAGGCCACCCCAGTGCAGAGCTGGATAATCTCCTCCCTTGCCTGGCTGGCGATGCTGTGCCTGATGCTCCCCAGGACACAGAGTTGGCCCTCCTGATTGCCAGGGAACTGCTGGCTCATATTCAGTTTTCCATCAAACAGAACCCTTGGGTTCCTTTCTGTGGCACTGCTCTCTCATTCCTCAGTTTATCTGTACATCCAGGAATGCCTCATTGCAGGCACAGAATCCAACACTTTCCCTTTTTAAGCTCCATATGGTTGATAATTGCCCAGCCCTCTAATTTGTCAAGGTCTCTCTGCAGACCCTCCCTGCCTTTGAGTCAACAGCTCCTGCTAGTTTTGTATCATCTGCAAACTTGCAGAAAAGACTTGGAATATAAATTGGCATTTCTGAACAAGCAAATCTTATTGTTTTATCTCTTATTACAGCAGGTGAAGAAACGTCTTCTTTGCCTCCTTCTGTAGACATGAGGTATTACAATGACTTGCTGAGTCAGATTCCTGAGGAGTACTTTTCTGTACCCTTAATGCTGAGCTGCATGTTGGAACAGGTGGGAATGTTCTCTTTTTGATTTCTGTGGCTAATTTGGCCTAGACCTGATATAATAAATTGGTCAAGGATCGATAAATCCATTTGTTTCAACCTAAAATATGAGACTGTGCATGGAGGCACTGAGTAAGAAAGTTCAATACAAAGGAGTCAAAACTCCAAACTTCAGTTTTCTTTCATAGTGTGCACTTACCCAGTATATATAGTGTTATTCCATAATGAATTGAATAAAAGACTACAAATATAATCGAATGAGGATAAAGGTCAAATTTCTTTTCTAAGTCCATAACAAGTTTTCATGTCCTGCAGCAATGTTTTTGATACTGGGCTTTTGCTGATTTACTCATTTCACAGGTCTTACGGCAAACTTTACATAAAAGTGTCGATGCTGGTACTAAACAGATCTGACATCTGTTACACTCAGGCCCAATCCATGATTTAGAAGAGACACAATATGATTTGGAAATCCTCCTTTTAGGAGTAACATTTCAGCATTTTTACTTTTTATAACTTAGTCTGAAAATAAACTTGGGTAATAATACTCGAAGTCCAACACCTAATAGTCAATCAGTTTTTAATTACCTGTGTTCCTTAACAATTCTTAACATTTCAAGTTGGAAATACTATTCTTCTTATCCTTTCAAAAGTAACTAATAGGAAAAACATTTAATTCTGTTTTCTATAATCTTTGCTTTGTGCAGGAACTAATGTGGAAAATTGTATTTTTGCTACTTGTCAAAAAAGTTAGTTTTCTTTCCTAACAGAATTTCTGGATGTGTGCTTAACTTATAGCAGGATTTGCTTGGTAGTCCTGGTACAGTTAAGCAGCAGTCATACTGTAATGAAAGCTAACATATACTATATTTGCCAGGTTATTGCAAGTGAAGAAAACCTTACACCACCAAGTCTGGTGGTACCAGAGACTCAGGCAGATGAGCTACGTCGTGCCATTGCAGATCATATCATCTCTGTCCTTCCTTCTCTTTCACTTCCTATGAGTGAAAAACAGGTTTGTGTTGTCTTTTGTTCATTTCCTAAAATGACAAGTCTCATTATTGAGGTTTAATACCTCTTTCTTTTCTTTTTAAGCAGGATCTATATGACTACTTTTCTCCTAAGTATGGTGCACAAGAGACTGTCACCCCCCAGTACCCTCTCTTATTTAACTACCATGATGCCCTTGCTCAGCGGTTTCACCTGCTGAAGGTATAGTGCTTCCTATCATTTATAAATATTTCCAAAGTTCACAGGCAATAAGTGCTAAATGCACTAGAAGGGGAGGAGTGGTGTTTTTACAAAACAGGACAGCATAGCCTAGATTTTTTCTGCTGAAATGCACACACCAATACATGTTCAGTTCACTTTGCTTAAGAAGGAAATAGTTAGTGACAGAGGACACCTCACAAACACACAGTACAAACATACTGATTTCAGTGATCTATTTGCATTATTATTAAGAATTTTTAGCCCTTGGCATAGATGAGAGATATTGCAGAACTGTTGATTTGCTGTTAAACACTGATGATACTATGGAAAATGAGTTGCTAACTTGCTAACAGTGATTTAGGATGTAGAATAGATTGAATGCTAAAATGTAGAGAAGTATAAGAAAATATGTAGAGGTTGGTAATGAACACAAGTGTATTCAGGTTGGTTAAATAGTTGGAGCATAGTGTGTAACCAAGATACTGCCAATTCTAACAGCAGAAAGGTTCAGGGACTGCAAGGTTTGGGATTATTGCAAAGTAACAGTTCCCAGACTTTCTGAACCAAAAAACTACTGTGAATATCCCAAATTTTTCCAAAGCAAGGTGTAAGTTTTACCATTTAACTTCAAAAATTCACTGAAGATAATACAATTCTAGATTTCACAGCTAAGGTGTGTTGGCCTGGCTTCATGAATTACAAATTATTTGTGGAATGCTTTGACAGGCATTGATTAAAACTATTCAGAAACAACTCAAGTTTGACACATTGGATGTATTCAAGCAGAAGGAAGGACTGAGTAATCAACATGAGAGATGCTAATAGCAGATATATGCTTGAGGTATTTTATGTACTCGGTGAAGAGGAAATTCAGGATAGATCACAATGTTTGAGGAAAGGGTAGAGCAAAAACATTTGGAATATGCAGTTGAAAAAAAGGTACCATAAGTGTGTAATACTAAAAAGAGCGAAACTGAAAGATACCACTAAGTCTGAAAAAAAAAATTCTTAAATATATAGGAATGCTTCTCATCACAGACTGATCAATAAGTTTATAATACAATGAAAAGTAGCAAGACCACCTGAAAAATACATGGGAGGAACCTGCTGCCACTCTGAATAGATCAGTACATATTTCTGTATTTTTAAGTCTAGCTTGCACAGGCAAATTACTTCTAACAAAGGTCTCCTATTATTCTGTCAGTCATTCTCTTATGTGTCTAATGTTTTTCTGCCTACAGTATCTGACACCATGATTCAAAACCACACTGTGAGCACGTGTTCAAATTTATGTCCAACTGGCTTAAGCACATGCTAATGTCTTCTGCTATAGAAAGACTTCTTTATTCAAACATAATTTTTAGAAAGCCAGTAGTGTGAAAGTTTACTTTAACTCTGGTACTTTGATTTTTGTTCCAGGTCCAGGAGAACTTAAATCTAGAAAAGATTGAGCATGAAATGATGATTAAACTGCCTCTTACAGAACTTTTCCATTTCACCCCTCCTTCAACTGAAAACAACACTAAACACTTGGCCACAGTTCATGAGCTCGTGCATTATTTTACTAGTGGTAAAATGATTTTCATTGATATAATTTCCTTTTTCTTTCTTTCTTCTGGTTGATGATCCTCTTAAATAGCAGAAATTTTGGGACAAGATCTTTAAGCGGCAAAAAAAAACCTTTGCAGAATTTCCCATTTTCCCATTCCTGCTTTTATGATTATGGACTACTATACAAGTTAACCCTGCAGACCTCAGTTTCATGGTTAATGGGAAAGACAGTGTGAGTGTTAAATATTGCATTACAAAGAGCTGGAAGTATCTTGGAACTACTTCATTTATTTATATTGGCAAACATGCAAACACTTGCTAATTCTGAGGAAAAAAAAAGCTGTAAAAATTGCAATTTTGATCCTAGGATGTAGAATGCATTTTGAGAGATACTGATGTAAACTGTGTTTATTTATCAACACCCTTTTGGAGGTAAAGCACATAAACGACTTTTATGGAACAATACATGGCTTTTAGAATGTATTTTCTGTAAACCGTTGGTGTGACTAATGAAACTACTTTATGGCAGTCCCTTTATCAAACCAAGAATACATTCACTTCTCCAGCCATAATCACTTCTGCAGTTACCTTTTCTTGGAGTGTGCTTGCCACTGTGACATATACACTGGGAAACAATCCCAAAGACTACATAAATACCCTTAGGTAGTATCAAAAATTGGCTCTAGGTTATTAAGAAATATAAACATCCAAATCCCTTTGGTTACATTTATGTCATCATATAAGGCGCAGGATTTGAAGGTACTTTCCCAGCTCTTTCATCCTGAAGTCCCTTATGTTGGATTAATTTACACTTCGCTGTGTTGTTTCTAGTTGTTGGTATGTTCATTTTGGACAGTAAGTTATTAAAGTATTCTGTATTGCTATAGACTTCCAGCTGATGAGTATTGAATCTGATGGTCTTCATTGGACCATATTATACTGCCCGACTCTCCCAAATGGTAACTTAGCTAGCAAAGCCTTTGGTTTTATCAAAGAAGATGATTAATTTGAACAGAAGATATGGCATGCTTAGGTGCTTAACCACCCTAAAGAGAAAGCCATTTCAAACTGAAGATACTCTTTATGTGATTTGGGCGTTGTACTACCTGTTTTAAACCTCAGTCCTTTGCATGATTATCATTGTTACATGGACACTGATGCATACAAGCAAAATAGGATTTACTACTGCCTTTGTACCTTGCATACTTCTGTTTAAATTATGTGTAAAGTTCTGTCTGAAGAGGAAAAAGATTATATTTGTTTTAGAAGCTACAGATAATGAAAATATTTCATGAACTGAAAATAACTAATTGCTAACTGCTCCGATAAAGCCAACTCAGTATTTTAAAATCAACATCATTTATATAAAGTTAATGAGCCAGAAGGTATTCAGACGTAGGAACCACTTCATTTAAGATGGATTAATACTTAGGCATATCGTTTTGCAATTTGGAAGCATTCAACTTCGAATGCAGTGTAAAATGTAGTCCACATAAGTTGATCCAGTACCATTAAGGAAATTGCTGTTGGCTTTTGCGGAGTTGCCAAGAACAATATACTTAAATATTCTTCTACTTATTTTCTGCTGCGCTGTAAGGACATTTTCAGTTAATGATTATGATTCTTTTTTAGAACATCTGAGTTGGGCTGAAGTAGAAAGAGCCTTCAGAGTGTTTACTTTTGAAAGCCTGAAGCTGACTGGGCTGAGTGACTCTGGTTTCCTGGAGAGCTCTGGTTCTCTGGTTGGAGGTGGTTCTAAAGTGTCTTATATCCCTTGGGATAATCCAGACTTGTTTGCAAGACAACTGAGACAACTCATCCTTATGAAAAAGGAGCTTAATGGGAAATCTCCAAGAGGCTTTGGTAAAAAGCTTTCTATTTGCATTACTCCTGAAGTATTTGAATCCCCTATTTGTCTTACCATATCATTTGCTATTGCAGGGATGTGATTTTTCTTCCTTGTGCAAGTCACCAAATTTTCAAGTATTTTATAGCCTGTACACTGAGTAACTCTGTAGGAATACTAGAATAAAGACAAAAGTTATTTTATAACAATTGTAGATGATGCAGAGTGAAATTTTTGAAGGTCTGCTTTTTCTTCTGCAGGTTCTAACTTAATGGAAAGTTGTTGGCCTGGTTAAAACAGATGTGTTCACCTAAAAGCAATATCAAAAACAAGTGATTATTTTTTGGGAGGCAAGAAAAGTAGAAATTGTCAGTTTAAGCAACTATACCTTTAGGTTCATAGAATCAATGTTTAGGTTGGCAGGGACCTCTAAAGGTCATCTATTCTTGCAATAAGCAGGGACATTTACAACTAGATCAGGTTTCTCAGCGTCCACTCTGACCTCCAGTGCTTCCAGGGGTGAAGCATCATCACCTTTCTGAAAAACCTGTTCCAGTGTTTCAACCACCCTCATTTTAAAAAATTCTTGCTTGTTTCGAGTCTGAATCTATCCCCCTTTCCTTTAAAACCTTTACTCCTGATTCATGGGCAATCCATACTTTCCTAATAGGGAGGTCTAAGCAAGCAGCTTAGATGGGATCCTTTCCTTAGAAGGTTGGAGCAGGCAAAAATGAGTCCTGATTATCTGCTTTTCTTCTGAATATTGGGAACATTTTTGGGTGTTAGTTTATTTTGCTTTTATACTAGTCACAGTATCAAATTTTGCAGCTACAAGCATAACAATATTTCAGCACTTCTGCAGCACAAAAGCAAATACCAGGAAGATAAAACCTTTGCTTTCAGGTTTCTTCAGTCTTCTAAAGGTAGTCAGTAAACAGAAGTGATTTCCAAGAGAAGCAGAGCCTAAAGGTATATGTCTGGAAGCTGAGCTGGTTAAGACACTTAAAAACAAATACTATGTGGTGTATTTTCCACCAAAAAGAGTAACTTTCTTGTGCACGTGAGTTTTCATCAAATAATACTGACCTCTCCCCTAACTTTGGGAATAAAGAATTCTATTTAAAGTAAGTTATTTTTTAAAAATTGAGAATACAGATGTTAAAGTCATCGTGTGATGCTGTTCATATCAGGTGCTCATTGTAACAATGGAATGAGTGGTCAGTTCCTCAGGAGAAGTAATATTCTGTCAGTAGCTTATGGATCTCTATAAATCAAATTAATTTAAACTTTAAAATTTGCATTTGTCAAAAAAGTGTGACAATATCAGAGCAATTGATTTTACCCTTTTTTAAAATATCATCTGTGCAAAGGACTGTTTGTTAAAGTATGAGGAAAAATGATTCTTTGTTTATGAATCTAAAGGATACTTCTGAGAGTATTTTTAGTGGGCCACCATAGGTCAGATAGGATGATTTGAGTAGGTTTTATAAAGTGTCCCTTTTTTCTTTTTCTTTTCTCTTTTTTATTTTATTTAATTATCTCGCACTTGTTACTGGATTTTAGTGCTCTTTTAGTAAAGAAGGATAGCAGAGCTATCATGTATTTATAGGACAAGTGTGATAAAAGGAAGCTTCAACTGGATGTTGATCTCATCGGGGAGACTAAGGAAATTGTGTTACTCCAACTTTAGTAGGGTGGAAATATCTGTAAAAATTATTTAAATTCTGCTTTTAATTTCCAGGGCATACAGAAATAAATTACGAAGATGAAGGAGTTGGTCTGGTTGATCCTCTCTTGAACAAAGAATTGGATCATCTTCTTTCTGACATGGCAAGTGTGAGAAATGGAGTCAACTAGGCTTTAACATGAGGCGAGAGAAAATACTGCTCAATATCCGGACACGTTACTGGGGATTCCTTTGCAATGCTGCATGCAAATGTTAATTTTGTGATGTTTGGCATATACTGAGATGACTTTTAAGCACTGTGAAATCACTTTCTTTGAATTCCAAGGTGACAGGTTTTGGTGAAGCTGCTAATGATAATTCTGTGAAATGGGAAAGTTTAAAAGAAGTTGTCAAACTGTGTCACACTAGTAAACTGTGTAGTTCGGCATCTTCAGAATCACCTGTCTGCCATACATCCCATAATAAACATAGCAATTTTAAAATTACATCATAGGACATGTTTGAATACTCATAATTGCTTACAGAACTGAAAAACATACAAGCTAATAATAAAAGCATTTAGATTATTTTGTCATAAAATCCAAAACCCCTTGGGAGTAATTGTGTTTTTTATTAAACAGTGCCATACAGGTCTGCACATATGCATCATTATGCAGTTAACCGTGAGGCAACACGGGATGCTGTCTATCAATCCAACAAGATTACCGTCAGTTTAACACGACTGACACTGAAATGTTGATATTCATTATTTTGGTTTATTGTATTTTGAGATGCGTCCGGAAAATGATGGCCTAGGACCAAGTTTAGAAGAACTAAAAAAGACACAGAGGCATTGCTTGACAGACTGGAGTTTGGAAGAGCATTTTCAACCACATATTCTTCTTCAGGTATCTGTGAACTAACAATCTCATTCATGCATTCACCCCTCAGAAAACTATATAAAGTGTTAGTAGTGGAGTTCAGGATATTTTCCTGCTAGATAATTTATTCAGTTTTATCTCTTTTTTTCATTTTTACCAAAACTCATTGTGCTTTAGCTACTTCTCAGTTCTTCATGTGAAATTTTGTTCGTAATGCATTTTTATTTCCTGATTTGGCCAAACTGGAGCTGCCCTATTTGGTATCAAGTCTCTTGGCTAAATCTGTGATGAAGACAAAGCCACCTTGTGCTTAGGGGTGATCCTCCATGGCAGTTTTGGGACTCATTAGCGCAGTGTATGTGAAAATACACTTTGCACCTATGCAGTATATGTTTTATGAGCAAATAGGAGATTTGGTTGTTACAGTACTTCACCCTTTAAAGGCTAAAAACATCATTTATAGAAATATTGCAGGCTAAACACTAAAACTTAACTTTCAGAAAGACAGCAATGTGAAAGATATGTTCAAGTGTTGTTGGATTAATGTGGGAGGCGTCCTCTTGGACGGAGTGGATTGTTAGGTCCTCTGCTGCCTTGAGCTTCATAGGCTGAAATTCCTATTTGTCACTGACACATGCTATACATGGGTGAAGGAAGTGCTGCCTGGAATTTTGCAGCACCACTTCAGTGTCACAATTTTAAAGTGGGGAATCCCTTCTGATGCAACATGAATAGCTAATACTACTTCAACTGTCAATAATTAGTGAGTCTAGTAAAAAGATATAGATGGAAAATAAAAGTAATAAAACCAGCATTTTATTGCAAGAGAAAATAACCTTCTCCCAGAAAATTCATGGCAGTCAGATGAAGTTCCAGGTGACTGGATAAAGGGAAACATTGTATACATCTTTAAAAAGGGTAGAAAAGAAGACCCTGAGATCTACCAATTTGATCAGCCTCACCTCCTCCTGGCAAGATGATGAAACAGATCCTTCTAGACACTTCAGTTGCATTGTTCTAGTTTTAAACTATTATTTAAAATAATAGTTTAAAAGAAGGCTATTTTCTATCCATGACTATAAAATAAGTTTCAACCTGATGACAATGTAAATGTTGAAAATGATGGGGCACTGCAGGGTGGAGTAGAATAATGTAGATCACAGTAAATCTCAGAGATGTGCAGGTCATAGCACAGCAAATTGAATACCAAGTAAACTCAACTGAAATTAAGAAAAAAGTAAATTTGTTTTCTTATTATTTGGTATATGATAGTTTTCATTTTGTTTACTGTTTATTTAAATACTTTATTATTTAAACTTGTTCAAGTGTTGGTTTAATATTTTAATTTATTTGTTTTTATGTAGCTGAACTTTTTCATTCATGGTCAGTCGGAAGGTGGAGCATAGTTGGTGTCTCTTCTCAACATGAATAGCGATGCAGTTTCAATTTCCACCTAGCTGAACAATTCAGGTTGCTGGAATCCAAACACTTTGAATACATCTTGTAGGAGAGTGCAATTCTGGAGCATCTGTTGCTCAAAGCTGTGCTGTGCAGCCTTTGTATACATGCTACTGTTTGCAGGGAGGATGAACCTTTATTTTTTTCCTTTTCAGGTTCTTCATAGAGCATCCCAAGAATACAGATGTATTGATTCTTTCTATCATACTCAAGATAAGTCTTTATTAATGGTTTTTCACAATCCTATGAATCAACATCGTCTGTGCCAAGAGACTTGGGGTATTGCCCTGCACTCTAATGTTGGGTTCAGGTAATTGATTTTATCTTCTATGCCTCATTCACAGTCATTTTCAATTAAAGCTTCCCTGGGAATGCTTGGGACAATGCCCTGAATATAAGATACAGCTATGTGACACATTCATGGGAAAGCAAGTCATACAAACAGGGTCGTATCAAAAGAATTCTGTTTAACCTTTCTGAGTGAGAACAATGCAGTGTGTAGCTCCTTACCACCAAATATAAAAATGTAAATAATCCACACATACACACGAAATTGTATAAGGAATACCATATCAAGAAAACTGTACTGGGGACATTTCAGTTGAAGGATGTTAAAAAAAATTCTGTCTAAGTATATACTTACCAGGTTTTTGAACTTCACTCATAAATTAAGTGATTCAGTGGGAAAATTATTTTGAGAAAACTTCAAATCCCTTTAATATTAGAATTTCTTTTTACAGAATAATACATTCTTCTTCATTCCTTGTAATTATCTGCTCACCAGTTAGAGGCACGCAAGTGGTTGATATGTCCATTATTAGCTCTTTTGTCAGGGCACCTATTTATTTTGGAACACATTTTGCACTGAAGCAGTGACATAAATGGTGATGTAGATCCAAGTGCTGTTGCAAATAATTAACTGACAATAGAAACAGTGTGCATGTACTAATATGTAAAGAAGTTAAAATGCCATGGAGAGACAGCTGAGCTGTCTTCAACTATGTCATTTTGGTGCTCTATAGATTAATTGGATTTATCAAACAGAATTTCAAGCAAGTTATCCAGTAGAAAACACCACATTTGGCATTCCTTTCTAAGTGTAATGCCGCATTTATCAGATTATGGGAATTTTTTGATGGAAACTTTTGTTGATGCATATATTTGAACAGGTTTGAATACTAAATAGGGAAAATGTGCCTTCCTGAAGATGTATTTTTTATTTTATTTTGTATCTTTGCGCTCAGTCAAGGAACTCTGTGTAGGTACATCTCAGCTTTTCAGGCACTTGGACTTAGATTATTTGCCATGAAAACAGGTAGTTGTGATTAGCAGTGACTAGGACCAGAGCCAGAAGCGATTTTCCAGCAGATATTCAAAGTTCCTTGGAGAAAATGCTGACTGTTTTCTGTTCTGTTGGGCAGATCCACTAAATGTCTGGTCAGCAGTTTTGCATTTAAATAGCAACTAAAATCTTTCCCCCAAAAGATAAGTGAAAGATAGTATGTTCAAGTAAAGCTGGGTGTTGTGTTCAGATAGACCCAAGCAGAGGGTCTGTGGTCTCAAGGTGTGTTACACAGAAGTGTGTTGGAGCCCAGAGCTCTTTACTCTGCCAGCTATTCTCACTCTTCTTTGTGACACTGGACTTCAAATGCCTGATTCAAGTTTCTTAAACATAAACAGTTGGTGTCAGTTTAGCTGCCTGGTGTGTTTGAGTTGTCTGGGCAGGGTTGACACATATGACAGAGATCCAGGGGAGAGCCATACACTTTTGGAACAAACAGCAGAGAGCAGGTCACACACCCCAATACATCTAACACGTCACCTGGTGTGGGCATACACTGAGTAACACCTCAGCCCAACAGCATATTGGTGCTGTAGAAGCCAATAAGGAGGTACCAGACTTTCTCAGGAAGCATTTCTCCCTGAAACAGCAACTGTTCATCTGTGGGATATTAGAATAATTTGGCTTGAGAGGGCATTGAAATAGTTTAAGGCCAACTGAGAAATGGGAAAAGCTCTTGGAACATGCAAAAGAAAAGTTGTTAATTTTGCATCCAAAGGAGAAATGACACGTTATCTGGTAGATGCACCGTTATTCAGTTGGGGGTGAAATAGCTGTATGCTTCCTCCTTCTTACTCTGCCACATCCACTGGGAACAAGGCTTAGACATTAGAGATAGCTTCTGCTTGGGGCATGCCTTTGTTGTCCAGTGACACTTCATCAGGTTCTGTTTCAAAGCAGCAAGGAGTTCCTAAAGAAAATGGCATGAACAGTAAGAAGATGGTTTGGCTTTGCTCTTGTTTCTTAGACAGATTCAACATCACTGCTATAATCACTGCTTATAATTTTTGAAGAGCTATAGGCCCTCTTTTGGTTCTGTTACGTGGCATTGATACCTGCCCATACTCTGCAAACTAATCAGGACATTTTCAGACCTTGTTCAACCGTATTGCTTAAAGATCATTTCAAATTTCCAGACAAAGTATCATAAATATTTGCTAGTGTATGTTTCCAAGCAACATAACACTTCTGTGGAAGACACTCATTAAATACCTGGAGAGCTTCAAGCTGTTGCCTGCAATTAGCTTCCAGATCCTGCTGAGTTGCCAGAAATGGGCACAAACTCTACTTATTAATTAAGTGGTAGTGTTACTTGTTTTTACCTTTCTATGAAAGAACTGACTCCTGATGATTTTAGTAACAATTTATTGATTTTTATTTTATTAAAATTACTATTATTCTAATTTTTGGAATATTTTTAAGAATCACACTGTCCTCACAGAGGAGTCACAAATGCGCAACAGATGTGGTGCTTGACAATCTCTCTGATAGGAGTTCTCTATCTGTGTTCACTACTTTATTGTGACATCTTGTAGAACATAGACCAGGTTTGTAGGACGGTTTCTTAGTTGCTGTCTGGAATATAATTCTGTTATCTGATAATCAGTTGGTTACAGAATCACAGAATAATTTCACTTTGATTACAATGAGTCCTGTTGCAGCAAATTGTCATGAAAAGAGGAAATTAAATTTCTGACATTGCAGCAGGTTTTTCTCCTGGAGATCCCAGTTACCTTTTTTTCTTCTTTATGGATATCAGGTCCTGTACTTCATGTAGAAAATGCAAAAAATCAGAAATTATACTGTTTAAAGGGTAGGCAGCCAGAGGCTGTGTGTGAAATCTAAAGGATGCTACTGAGTGAGGGAATCCAAAGGCATGGACACATGTACCTGCAGTGATAAGTGTGTATATAAAACATTTTAACTCTGGTTGGGATAAGTGGCCACTCTATCAAGGAAGCCAAATAAATTCAGGCATTATCAAAATGTTTCTTTTGTTCAAATTAATCTTAATGACATTTGTTTACAGTTTCATAGTAAACACATTACACAAGTTACTGGAAAAGAATAATCCTTTCTGAGAAATGCTTCTGAGTCAGACATTGGCAGTAGTGACATCAGAACACATATTAATAGAATGTGTATTTTAGACTTTGAATGACTGTTTCATTGGCCTAAAATATTTTCCGCACGAATAATCTTTTTTATTTATAACGTATATTCATCTTCAAGTTATTCCAGTACTGGCAACTCTATGTTCCAGACTAGTTTTGCCTTTTGTTTTCAACACCATAGGTTTTTAGAGCTTGTACGCTTTTCTTCAGATACAAGCAGAATAACCTCCTCCCTACTGAGTATATATATGATGAACAGTTTCTCCGTGCAGGTTTCCCAAAGCAGACTCCACCTACATTGCAGAAGCTGGAGAGACTTGTGTATCTTGAAGCTGTACATGAACTGTATACTCCAGCCTGTGTACATGGCATACATATTAATTCTCTTGGATATACAATGTAATGCTGCAATAAGAACTTTAAAACTGTCATGAGGTCAAAAATTGATTGTGTTGTCTACATGTTCATACCCAAAGCCTCTACTCCATACAGAGTTTTTGAATACAATTGAATCATCTTGAACTTTTAAATACAAAATGTCATGAAGACACAGCAACTGAATCTGATGCATTCTTCAAAAGCTCCTTTTAATTTTGCACACATGAAGGATTTTACTTTAAAGAATTGTGATAACACTCTGAATGAGGGGTTGAGTAGCAGCTGTATATAAGATTCCCAGGCTTCCTCCTTTCTTGAAAGCAGTTGTTTACAGTGAGCTGCTTTAGCTTTTATTTCAGACATCTTTGGAAGATGAGAAAATGCATCAGAAGAAAATGAATCTGAAGTTGCAGATGTCAACTTCAAACTCTGAATCAGTTTGTCATTCAGTTCTCACTTCAACTTAATTGTTGAGTATTAATTGTGACTATTCTTAATTTATGCCAGGTTGTGGTACACTAATTCTCTAATCTGGATTTGGATAACAATTTCCAAACACCTTTCTTGTCACACCAATAAGGAAGAGCTTGACATTATGTACAATAACCCTTCAGTTTCTGAACAAACAAAGCATATTCTAAAAGTCAGCATCAGTCAAGAGGATCTAAGAAAATAAGTTATTCAGTGATAAAACAATGAGGATGAGAACAAGTCTGAACCTTTTTGAAACTGAATGTCTTTAAGTTTTCTAATTTCCTAGATTTTTCTTTAGGAGCAGGTGTTCTTTGGCAGACAAGTTTCTTGTATTTCTTTGCAGAAAGGATAACCAATATTCCAAGTACAACATGTACTAAGCAAATACCAGTTCCTGTAAAAACTGAGAGAATCCCTGTCAAATACAAGCATTGTCTCAAAGATTATAGAATAATACTTGTATAAGAAACTGAGAAGCCAAGTGATCTTGTTTGACCTGAAATCATATTAGTGAAAACTGTATTATGCTAAATAGAGGGATATTTTGCTTTTCAGGAACTATCTTGAGCTGGTGGCCGACTCAATTAAAGACTGGGTGAAAGAGGAAGAAGCTAAATGCCAAAAAGAGGAGATGGGTAAGGAAATAGTCTTTTAAATTGGAAAAAGCCGTGGCAGAGGGCCCTCTTGGACTGTCTACCTGTGCTGTCAAAAAAACTGGCTTTACTAAGAAAGCCAAAAGTGGGTATCTTTTTATTGTATTCTAGAAAATTAATTTTTCACTCTAAGTGCTGAGCCACGTAGTTGTTCAGAGCACAACTGCATAGGCTTTTTCATAGGATGACCTTGTTTTGACACCTATATAGGCATAAATATGTTTTGGAATTACTTAAATATATATATTTATATATTCTGTATATTTATCTGTTCTGAAAACTGAGACCTTTAGTATCAATTTACATTTTCAATAGCTATACTTACCTAATGAGATTAAGGATTACATACAAATATGGATCTGCTCCGATGACTGAACATGTGAAGCAGTGAGTAGTAGTTAAAGCTGGCAATACGGTTCAGGAAAATTCCTTTTTAAAGGGCAGGATAAAAGCTGGAAGTCAGAAGCTAAAACTGGAAACTTGAATTGACAAGACTGCAGAGCAAAGTTGAATTACAAGCAACATTTTGGGTACTGAAAATTGTAAGCAGTTCATACATCAACTGTTCAGCAGGCAGCAGGATCTAAAAAACTCCTGTTGACAAAAAAAACTTTTGTCAAAATCATCTGCTTGTGTATTTAAATGGTATTAACAACGATTTGTTTATGCTTAACCTTTGCTTTTTTACCTTTTTTGAGAATGCACTTTGAAACCTCCCAGGACTAGCAGCTAGCATTTACAAAATAGAAACATTACTCCTCAACCCAATTAACACCTCTGATTATAGTCGGGAAACTAAAGGTACAGTTATGACTACTAAATCATAATTTGTACATATCTAGCTGTCACAGGAGCTAGATTGAATCTTGCCCATGTGGTGCTTCATGACAAATATGATTCATAGATTAGTTCACTTGCTGAAATGAGATAATCACCTCTAGCTGGAACACAGATGGACAACAGTGTCTTTAGGTTTTCAATTTCACTGACTCTGCAATTTCTACTTTATCATACAAATAATCTAACTAGAAGTTTCTGATAGTAGGCTTTAAATTATCTTTTCTAGAAGGTAAACATGGGGTGTCCAAGCATGGTATAAAACTACACTTATAGAAGATATTCTTTTAATAAATTATAGATGCTATAAAGCCATAATAGTAAATGAGGGATATGGTGTTTCTTTAGTGAAGGTTTGAAGGTTCAGATGGCATTTATGTGGCTTTTTTTGTCCTGCAAGGTTGTAATGTCTATGATTCTGGTATTGAGCTTGTTCTGGCTCAGTTAAAAAACAAACAAATATATTGCCAGAGCAAAGCCTTGAACAGCAAGGAGCAGAGAGCTAGTCTTTACATATGTTGATATAACGGACTTTCTATTTTATTTCTAAAAATATTTAAGGTTTGCTTCATTGTACTGTTATGCTTTTACTATTTTTAAATATACATTTGTATTTACTTACACATCTTTCCTTTTCTGTCTTTTAAAGTTATTCAATTTTTCTATATTTATAACCTCACTTATTCTCCCTTTCAGTTGACACTGAAAACATAACAGAGTCTCAAACCAATAATGAAGAAAGTCCCATTATCAGAGAAGATTCTCTAAAGGTGAGGCAAAATTAAATATGTTTCTTAAACTGGCTAAATAGTATTGCTTTCTTAGGAAGGCAAGCCTTTGTTCTTACATAGGCTTGACTAAGTCGTCTTAGTTTTTCTGCTCTTTGTTATTTTTTTGCCATTTTCTTTAATTTATTCCTTCTTGATTGTGAGTTGTGTTATGTTGTTTTCTTAAGGGAAGACTGTTTGAAGACAGACTAGGCATTCCAAAGCTATTTATGATTGCAGTACTAGGAAATGAAAGGTATAGGTAATATCCTACTATTTACTGAAGTTTTCTGACTGTAAAGGTATGAAAAGATCCAGATTCCTGGAAGTACTTGTGTGCCCAACTCTGCTTTCACTGTCTACAGCACTTTGAAATCAGGGAATATAAATATGGTACCTCAGAGTTCCCTTATATAAGAGAATCCCATTTTATAGATGTAGTCCATGACCATTCACTACAGATTAATTGACTTGCCCAGGTTTACACAGTAAGTTTCTGGCTAAGGTAGGAATTAAGCACACAGTTGATTAGGTCTTAGCATTGGCACTATCCATTAATCTGCACAAACCTAGCATTATTGATGTTGTACTCCCCTGCTTTTTTTTGACTCCTCACAGATATAGTAGGTCTCATCTTTCTCAAAGTGTGTAATGCTGTGCACTTACATTCCTGATATGAACGTAGATAGGAAATGGCATTAACTGTCATAGCTCAAGCAAGGTTAACACCTGACTTGTAACTGAATGCTTGGCGTTTCTTCTGCAGAAATGCTTCTGCTTTGGCATGTTTAGACTATAAAGTGCTATAAAACCCTAAATACTTCAGAAAATCTCAAATGTCTTCCTGATGCAAGCTGATAGTTTTGGCATTGATACCTCATTCCTCTTTCTGTAAAAAAATAAGATCATTTTATCTCACAGTTGCATTTGGGGACTAAACTAATACCAGTGATGCATTGGGGTTTGCTGGAAAACACTGTGGAAAAGTATACAACAAAGTCATTCTCCTATGACTGGTTGTGTAAGATATGAACAATTACCTGATTCACCTCCTGTGGTCAACAATGGCTGCTGCTGTAGATTGAATGCATCAGTAATTGTATCCAAAATTTGGTGCACAATATTGTAAGACTTTTGACACATTTGGAAACATGCCTTAGCTTAAAACTTTTTATTTGCTTCTACTCTTTTCAGCATGCACACATTAAATAACTTGTAGTAAAAAGATAAACACAGTCTGTTTAATTCTAATGTTGAACATAGGCTTGGAAGAAGGAGCAGGAGCGATTACAGGAAGAAGAAAGAAAACAAAAGGAAGAAGAACAAGAAAAAGAAGAAAATTCGAAAAGTAAAAAGAAAGGACAGGCAAAACCAAAAGATAAACAAAGAAAAGGGTCAAATGAAAAACCTTCAGAAGAGAAGTCAGCAAAAGCCCCTGGACTTGAAGAGGATCATAGCACTCCAGAAACATGTTCTGAGAAAGTTTATAAAGTAAGGAGTTGTATTATTATACCACATTAGAAAAGTGCTAACTATATATAGAGTCAAGATTACATCAAAGCTATTATCTGTTGTGAAATTTGAGTTCAGGGCAAATTAAGCCCAACTGGGTCTTGTTACCTGTATTGTTTTAGCAGCAGATCGTTTTCTAAAAGTTTTGAAAAGCGGTTTTTGATGTTTAAGATTTTCCTACACTGGATTCTTTATTTTATTTTTTAGTGTATATGACATGAACAGAAACAGAAGTTGATAATGTGATTTTTGTGGGAGAGGATAGGCAAGAGGAACATAAGAACTTGTCCCATCTCCCATATTAGGGGACTGCTAGACCTAGTTGAAGTTTTGACTGTCTACACTGGAAATCACTGTTTCTTCCATTTCTTCTTTCAACATTCATGTTCTTGAAGTGCCCTAATCTGAAATATGGATTTTTCCCACATTTTAGAAAGTAACTCTGTTGGCATGTGCACAACAGGAAATGTAGAGCTCAGCTCACTCTTGGAGAAAGGCACATGAAATCTAAACTGTAATTGTGCTTCATGTCCTTAGCAATCCCAGGAACTCATGTCTGGACAGTTCAATGGAGACAGTAGCTCCCCTTTTTCTGCCTGTTGCACTAACAGAGGGAGTTCTTCACTAGTTTTGCTCAAAAAGTTTTTCAGCAGTTTCCACTTCAGAGTACAAATATTTGCAGAGTCTGTCTTGCATCCAACACTTGCATACATCAATATAACTTAGTCTAAATTTGCTGAAGTACAGGCTTCAAACTCAGAAATAGATGAAATTTCAGTCTGAACTTAGAGTACACTCATATAATTTTTGCCATCTTGTGGCATTTTGGAAGGCATAGCAATCTAATTAGATTTACAGTGTCTGAATTCCAAAACCTACAGGGTAGAAAGCTGAATCTTTACCCGCCCTTTATGTGATCCCACGGCACTGTACTTTGTCTCTTTGTACTTGACCAGAACTTTTCATTGTCTCACACTGTATGTTAACCAACCATCTACTTGCTACTCTTCAGTTTCCATGATGGTTTTCAAATGTAACGAGTTACTTCAGTTAATAACAGAGACATTATTTGGATATGACAATAGCATGCTAGATATTTGCTAAAGTTTTTATTACATTAGTTAAATATCTAAGCAAAAGACATTGAGCATTACAGTGTTATTTTGATGATCTGTCCTTCCTTTAACTCTTTCATGGGTTCTGCCTTTCTAATTTAAACATAATTTAAAACTTGTTTTTTCCAGTTTCATGGCTACAATATGGGGGACGATGTCATTCAAGTATCAGGAACCAATCAATATCTTTTCCCATCTGATGGAGGACAGATTCAAGTAGAGAAGATAGAGTTTGCAAAAGGTGATTCTTTATTTCTTTATGCTTTTCTTTGACTCAGTACTAACTGATGGCGTAGTTTCTTTATCCATAAATGCTTTTTCATGTCTCAGCAGTAAAAATTCAGTTAAAGAAATTCCATATTAGCCTCTATCACTACTAATCTTTATATTTTCCTGTAATACATTAGCAATTGATAGATAAAAGAACTACCAGAAAACTAGAAATGCAGAAAAATTGGTTCACATTTATTTGTTCAATGGCCACTGATGCATGACATTTCAAGAATGTTCAAATTACTTTTCCAGTAAAATGCAATATATCTAAGCAACAGGCTCTTCTTCAGCCTCTCAGATCTACTTATCAGGAAGTTTTTGAATATTTAGTCTAAACTCAGATAACCTTAATTTTGTCATCTTGGTCTTCTATTAAGTGATTCAGTCCAGTTATGAGCAATTTTCTTTTTTTGAGTGCCCTAAAGTTGGAGGTGCAGGGTTTATTTGGGTGCAAATAAGCTCTGAAGCCTGGTGGGAGCAATAATAGTATTCCATTGCTTTACAGGTCCAACTTTGATAAAGGTGAAAGTAATAAAAGACAACCACAATTTCTTAATTCATATCACAGACCCCAAGAAAAACTTTAAAGAAGCTGAAGAGCAAGAAATTAATGAAGAACATCAAATTAGATCAGGTCAGTGGATTGATGTCACTGATATGAATAATTAAGAGTTTGACATATTTAATAATTGGATGCAAAACTTATCAACTAACAGAAAATAAACTGTTACTAATGGCAGAGAGTAAGAAAAATCAGTGTTCCATAAAATGAAGTAAAAATCTAGTTGGCTGACTTAAGCGCTGTATAGTGAGATCTTAGCAAAATACAGACGCATAGTGCAGGTCAACATGTGCAAACCTGTCTCTTTTCCAAAGCAAGGAAATCAATGAAGAGTCACAATTATTTAAGAAAACTACTTTCTTCTTCAGTGGAGGACTCATTCAGATCTTAAAGTGACTGGAGAAAGCCTAAGAAGAGGAAAACTGAATCCTGTCCATTGTGACCAAAGATAATATCTGCCCTTAAAAGGGAAGATTTCCCCTTTTGAAGTGGGCCTCCTTTTGTGGGTCAGATGACCATAACATTAGTGCTTCCTCAAGACCTTTGCTGTGAAAATAGATCTTTCTGCAATCAAGCAGCTTTTACTTTTTGACATATTGTTAACACTAAGAAAGCATTGAATCCAAATCCTTTCTGAATCTAGGTGAGAGCATTTCCAAGAAGGAAGCCAGTCTGTAATACTTCATGTATATGTTTGCCAAAAGCTTTATGGAATTGCTGTCACCAAGCTGAAGATTATTGGAAAAGGATGACTTTTGGTAGACATATTGGCTCTTTTAATCTTCATCAGTGTTAGAAAGCATCCTGCTCTTGCTTCTCCCCTTGGTTTCAGCTGCCACCAGTGATGGGATTCAGACTGTATGTTGTCTGAATAGAAAATGTGCATCCCTTCCACAATGAGACTTTTTTTGTCTGCACTTCTGACAGCTGACCTCTATCATTCTGGAGTCTGTCAGACAGTACTGGCAATCATCAGTGTGTATCTGAGACACGTAGCATTCACTGGGCACAAGTGAGAGGCTTTCTTCCCATGTGAACAGGAGCACCTTATAGAAAGGCAGTAGGGAAGACAAGAAGCAATCCACTCTGAAAGTGGCTGGATGGTACAATGGTAAACTTGTAAAGCAGTCAAAATTCCAAAACTGCATCCTGCAGGTGGTATTCAGCAATCAGCATTGCAATGACAGACAAGAAATGGGAGCAGACAAGGTCTCAGGATGTGTCCCATGTTAATGAGATTGGGAGATGGCTAGGCCTGGCTTAACCTTCTTTTGTCATCTTCTCTGCTACTACTCACAGTTTTAAGAAGCTGTTCCCCCTATGGGAAACCCCAAGTTTTCCTCTTACCAACAGAACATTTCTTTAAGGCAGCAGCAGTTGAAGTAGAGGCAAGGTGGGACCCAGTGTCTAGGAGCTGCATCTTGCCTAGTTCACATGGTTTTCACCATGACATACTCATCACGTGACACCTTGATCTGCACCTCTGTGTGTGTTTGACTCCTGATCCTCTTTTACAAACCCTAGACATGTCTGTGGATTTAATTTCTCAACTTTTTTGTCCTTTCTTTTACTTTCTCCTCAAAGTACACGCATAGAATCATAGAATGTCCTGAGTTGGAAGGGACCCTCGGGGATAATTGAAGTCCAGCTCCTGTCCCTGTGACCATCTGTGAGGGACAGTAATTTTTATTTGTGCATAGGCCACATGTAATAGAAATAAGCAGTTCAACATTCTTGTTAGCCAAGAAACCAAGGACACATAACTCCAGAACTAGGTTCTTTTGCTGCTTAAATTCAATAAGACTTTTCACTGGTTGTTGCTATTAAACCTGTTTTTATACACCTAGCTAACTAGAATGCTATTTCTGGGTAAAAAACCACAGGTATATTGCACAAAACTGAGTATTATATAGGACCCTATGAATGGAATGTTGGTTTTCCCTGCCCTATTTAGTCTATTTAGGTTAGTCATCCTCATTGAGGTTCCACTTTTTACACCAGCCATTGGATTACAAGTCAGGTGGTTCTAGTATGTGTTGCTATCTTTGAATTTTTTTTTTTTAAGGAGAATTGAAAAATCAAAAGAAAGCTGTGAGCAAGTTTGGATCTTTTTCAGCCACCTTGGAAAATGGAATCCAGCTGTCCTTGAGCTATTATGGACCTACAGGGGAGGCAGCAGGTAAAGTAAGCAAATAGAAGAGGATATTTGAGAACCATAGGGGGAATTCTTTTTCCTTTTTTTTCCCTTCATACACTCCTTAACCCAATAAATTGTTGCATGCAATTCTGCCTTTCTCAGCAGCTGTTACTACATGGTGGGGAATTTTCAGCAAGGCTCAAAATGAGATTACATCGTCAAGAATATTCTGTGATTCAATTTTCAAAATGGAGGGAGGTCTCCAAGATTTTCTGCTTACTGTGAAAACAGAGCAGTGCACGTATTGTTACTAAGTAGCCCAGAAAAATCAGCCAATTAATTTGAGCCAAAGAAAATGTGATTTGCTGAGGAGTCTTCTTGGTTTTCCAAGAAATAATATTTTTGTAAACTTATATAGGTGATTATGAAACTTCCATTTTACGTTAGGAGTTGGACTTTAGGTTACAGTTGTGCAGACATAATGAGGGATTTTTCTCAGCCTTTCAATAAACACATTCACCAACTGGAAGCAATTGCTTCAGAAAACCACAGTGAAAACAGCATCTGCTTTTACCAAGAGCTTTTTGTTTCCAGTACATTTGAAAGGCCACTGAAACCATCTTATGGATAAAAGTGAAACCATTCTCTGATCAGAAAATAATTCCAGCATTTTTCAGCTCTTAAAATATGAAAACATTTAATTGAATGCATCTTTGTGTGGACTGTGGTAAACCATTCAACTCTACACTCAGTCTTAATTGTTCAAATATATTTTGCAAATTAATTACTAGGAAAAAAAAAAAGACTTCTTTAAACTTGGGCCAAGAGAGCATTCACAATAGTGGACTGCAAAAACTTGTATTTTGACATAAAGGAAAAACATGTCTACTTAAACACTTACATATCAGCTGTGATGTTTAGGCTTTTTCACATTGACCATAATCATCCTATTCTATGTTAGAATAATCCTCGCCATGTTGAGCTTTAGAGCACTGCTGACTGGCATTCTTTGACTTCTTGCAATTTTTCTATGATCATTTGCTTATGACAAATTCCCATGTGTCTTTGTATCCTAAGTGCTCAGAATTGACAGGAAATACTCTCTTAGATGATTCTCATAAGCCACTCATCCCTAATGCAGAAGGTATCCCATGAAATCTGTAGTTTCTCTCCACTGATCAGTTAAATTGCGTGCAAATTACCCTTTCTTCCCTGCAGTACTGAAATAGTTTTCTGGAAACTCTCTAATTTTCATTTTTCGTACTGTTTTTCACATTTTATCTATTTAATCGTCCTTTCAAGGCAGGTAAGGTCACAAAAGGCCTCAAGCTGTTCTTCAGCTTTATGCAACTTTTTTTATTTTGGGGGGGAATCTTAATGTTTCTTCAGATTTCGAATTATTCTTTGTTTTCTCCAGCATTATCAAAAGTTATTTCAGATTACCTTATGTTTATGTTATAAATAGTCTCCTTTTCTCTTTATGAATCTGGTACTGCTTGACCACCTGCAGGGCTTTTAATTCTGGGTACTGTAGAACCTCTGTACTTGTTCTTTGTGTCTTGACAAAATTATGAGAGTACAGTTCCAAGTCCTAGACATGTGAATGTGTGTATAAAATTTCCGTAGAATTTTAGAATGAAAGAGAAGTTTCAGTTTGCTAAAATAATTACAGAAAATCTAAGTTTGTATTTATTTTATTTTCAAGAAATTGTTTTGAAAGGCAACATGACTACTTCCTGTTGACATGCCTAGCAGGCTGTCCTAATGCTTGGCTTTAAAAATTGCAGGAGTCTTACCAAGTTTGGGTTATTAGAATCTTTCTGAATAATTATAGCAAAATAGGCCTATGAAGTACAAAATTACTGGAGTCAGTCTGTGCTGGATTAGCCCATGATAAAGCATAACACAGTGATCAATTACTAGATACTAGACTCAGAATGTCTCCACTTCTAAGTATTCTGGAGGTAAAAGAGTATTTTAAAATCATATTTTTTTATTACTGTGGTAATGACCAAGTGATAACTTGTGAGAAGTAGTAATTTCAAGATGTCTTTTACGCTAATAAGTTGTCAGTCTATGGAAAGATTTTCTAAATATTCTTATATAGTCAGTCCTTCTATCTGAAATAATAAACTCCCCCACTGAAGTTATTATTTCTAAGGTAAAATGTAGTGTACAAAATCTTTTTAAAAAGTAAAATGATGGCATCTACATTTATGAAACTTCAGTTCATTAAAAATATTGCTTTTGCCTTCCTTAGATGATGAAACACGTGCTGCCTTAGAAAGAATTCTGAACATCCCTTCTGTTCATCTTCCAACCATAATTCCAACTCCCATTACACCAGCTCCGGGAAAAAGAGAGAAGTTCGAGAGAAGAAAATCAGTAAAATTTCTGCCTTCTGCAAAAGCAAATGGTGGCAAATCAGCCCCTTCATCATCTGATGACATGGTAAAGTAAAAAGAAGAGTTGAGAGAAGATATAGTATCCAATTAAAAGAAACAAAATTTCAAATGCATGAACTTCTGTAAAAGAAGCGTATATTTTTCTCAGAGGGCTTTGAACAGTGTCTTTGCAAATTCCTAACAACTTGTGATGCTGCTGAGGATTTGTTTGACTCTTTCATTTGTTCTCAGATGTCTACATTGGCAGCTGTTAATGAACAGCTTTATGACTCCATGATGTAAAGCAGTGTGTCTGCCATGGCCCACATACTTTTGTCAATTTTGGGTTTACAGTTACAGCTGTTACACTGCAGGTGATCAGAGGGCTGGAGCACCTCTCCAGCAAAGACAAACTGAAACAGTTGGGGTTGTTCAGCCTGGAGAAGATAACACTCTGGAAGACCTTAGAGCACCTTCCAGTACCTAAATGGGGCTACAAGAGAGCTGGAGAGGGAGTTTTTACCAAGGCATGTAGTGACAGGACAAGGGGGAATGGCTTTAAACTGAAAGAGGGCAGGTTTAGATTAGATATTAGGGAGACATTGTTTACAGTGAGGGTGGTGAAGCTGTGGATTGCCCAGAGAAGCTATGGATGCCCAGTCCCTGGAAGTGTTCAATGCCCCACTGAATGGAGCTCTGAGCAACCTGGTCTAGTGGAGGCTGTCCCTGCCCATGGGAGGGGAATTGAAATGTGATGATCTTTCAGGTCCCTTCCTACCTAAACCATTCTATGATTACTAATATCTCAGTTACAAGAACTGCTAAACTTTTAGTTTAATCTCGAAGAAATCTTTTGTGCTTCCTAAAACCCGTATTCAAAAGTCTAACCAACCAGCAAATAAGTGAAGACAGTTTTGCAAAATCTTGCTCTGTATTATGGTCTTTCCAGCTGATCACAAGCCAGGGACCAGCAATTTGAGGAAGTTACTTTTGCCTTTAACTGAAGTGCTTCTATCACAGTACAGGTCTTTGGAAAGAATGAATGAATCTTTGGAAAGCAGATTCTGAATTTCTGTTCTGAAAAAGTATGTAGTACCTAGTGGCTGAAGTAACACTGTGGCTGTTGTTGCAGCACAGGTTCTGTGCACATCCACAAAAAGTGTTCCTTTAGCTAATTTCAGCATGGAAAGTGGTGTAGGGAGTTGCCAAACAGAACTCAGCATAACATACAGCAACTGTGCGGCACAAATGAACACTATAGAAAAATAGCCTTATCATTAAAAATCTGTCAGGATGACTTCTAAGCCAAAAGGCTTTTAATTACTTGGTTTAGAGTTACTTTGGCTAGAGAGAATCCATATTAGTGCATACAGCACCCATCTGTGTGAGGCTGCAAGTATTTTGGAAAACAGGATTGGAATCCAAATTGGACTTGGCAAATTCACATGGACACAGTCTGTAAAATAGGATGCAATTTAGTAAGAATAAGTGGTAGGTTCTACAAATTACATATAAATAAACAGAATATATCTGTAGAATGGATAACAGTTGTGTCAGTGACAGTTCTATAGAAGGTCTAAGGGTTGTCAAGGATCACAAGCTATACATAAGTCAACAATGCCATCTTCCTGTGAGAAGGCAAAGACCACACTGAGGTGAGTAAAGAGGAGTATAGCCTGCTAAATATGGGAAGTTATTTTCCATTTAGGGCTGGTAGAGTCTCAGCTGGATTATTGAGTCCAGTTATGGATACTGCACTGCAAGAAAAATATGAACCTTGCTGAGAGTTTTAAGGAAAGCATGAAGAAAGATTACAGGTCTAGAAAACTTAAACAGTGGGGAAGGTTTAAAAGTGGTTTTTATTGTTTGGTTTTGAGTTGAGACATAATAGCCTTCTGTAAAGACCTAAAAGAACGCTAGCATCTCTTATGTGAGCCTGTATCATCAGCAGAAAGAATCAGAAATAAACTAATTTTCTGCAGCAGTGTTTCAGGTCAATCAATGGGAAAATGTCAATAAGGTTAATCAAGGTAAAGCATTGAAATATCTTACCAGGAAACCTCCAGCCCTGGAAATTTTTAGAATAGGTTATAATAGAATTTTTCCCTAACAATATAGTAATACTTTATTCTTTTTAGCGTTAGACAGGTAGAAGTAGGTGACAGCTGAGGGTTACTTCTGCCCTATCCTGTGACTTTTACCTCATGATCCTCTGACTACAGTCTTAGGGTATTGAGAGTAGCCTTAATAACCCAGTAATATTACGTCAATTACCTGTAAAATATACAGTATCTCTGAGGTTGAAAAACAGGTAATAAAATATTTGCTATTTCCCTGCTAAATTTCTATTCCTAAAAAGCAAGAATATGGGAAAATACCAGGACAAGTTCTCTCTGTTACCTCTGTCTGCAACCCAAAACTGTTTTCATCTTATGACTACTGGCATAATGTAGTCCATTGTTACACAGGTTTCTGAGGGGATGACAATAAAAAGTATATTGTTGAAATTTTTTACAAATGTTCCAGGGCCTTCAGACATTCTTTAGGTCAAGCTCATCTTTTTAGTCCTCAGAAGTGTTTCTACTGCAGAGCAGTGCAAAGAGGATTACACATTTTGACTGCCAAATGTTCTTTCCTGCCCCCTTCTTGAGTCAGTCAGTGCTGTATTTGTAGCGTATTGGAAGTTCTGCTCTACTGCTCTTTTGTGTTCTTTCAATGATTATAGGTAAAATAACTGATATGCAGCTTCAAAAATTATTTTATGCTCTTCTGCTTCACATTCCCTTCTCATCTTAATACTGTGCACAAGATAGCATAATGACTCAGCAAAATGAATAAAGTTAGGAGGGCTTGCTCTTCAAGGTGAATGAAAGAAGATAGCATAATCAAAGAAAATAACCTGATGTTTCTACTTTAGAATCCATAAAATCTGAAAATGTTAAATATGAGTGGTAGACAACACTTTGTTAAAAAGAAAATGTATTGTTAAAACTGGAATCTGTGGTCTAATTTTCTCCTTTTTATTTAAAAATGTGGATTAAATCTAATTCATGTTTCATTCTGTAGACGGAAATGGAAGAACCCCAAACACAAGAGATGTCAGATACTCCTGCTTTTCCAAGTTTGAATGTCTCCTGTCCCAATGGACTTGCATTAACTTTCCTTGGTGAAAGGCTTGGAGGTTTTTCTGAGCCACCGCAAAGTAAGGAATTTAAGAGAAATTAAGACTACAGAAGAAAATTATTTCTGCATTGATGGGTTTAGTTGTAACTGATTTTCTTTAACATGTCAGAATGCTGTGTTTGTCATAATGTCCATTTAATAGTATTTACAACATGAATAATGTGGTTTTATTCAAACAAATATAATATCTAGAAGGTATATATCACAAGTTATATATAATATCGCAAGTTGTTGAACATAAAAGTTTGATGGCAAGGAAGCAGCAGTCCTAAAGAGCCCTTGAGAACCATGTTGGATAATCATTTGAATATGTATGTAGATTGGAATACTAAAGAAAAATTAGTAAAATCAATAAATAAATGCATATATATTGAGGAATTTTGAGTAACAGGAAGATAGTTATGTCACCTGTATCTGCAGCTCCTTTGGAAGCACATGTGCTTAAATCCACAAGAAAAAATGTGAATATTTTGAAAGATTCAGGGAAGAGTGGCAAGAATGATTAAAGCATAAGAAGATGTATCTTATAGTGAGTTTATTTTGCCACATAACTCAATTACCAAAGTAAAGGTCAAATGAATAACGGGTGTGAGACTGGAAGTACAAGGAAACAGAATTTTGGTGATAGTTTCTGAACACAGTGTAAAAAAAGTATTATAATTTTCGAGGACTTTAAGCTGAAAACTAGGACTTTATACTAGATTTAAGTTATACTCATTTTGGTAAGAATGTTACGCTCATCAATAGTAAGAATAATTTACAAAACTAACCCAGGCTGTGATGGAGTCTTTGCCACTAGATGTTTTACAATCACATTTTTTGTTGTTTTTCTAAAAGATGCAATCTGTTTCAACAGGCATTATTTCACAGGAGTCCTTTGATTTATGCCATCTAGTACATACATAGAAAACACTCATAATAAGCCTTTCTGCTCTTATCATTGAATTTCCTTTAGAAGACTGATGGAGTATATAGCTACTTTAAAGCTTCTGTGCTTTACATACCATTCTGCAATAATTCTTTTTTTCAGTGTTTTTGAAAATCAGCATGAGGTTCATCTTGTCATGTTGTAAACTGTAGTAAATCTTGGGGTTCTTAGTCAAGCCATTCGGTCTTGAAGCAGACAAATGTGAATTTTGTTGTCATCTAGTTAGCTTTAAAAACAATCATGTACAGATGTCATTTAATACCTATGTACAATAAACCTGTACAGCCCAGTAAATGTGCTCTGATTAATCTGGTACAAAGTAAAGAACATGCAGTTTTCAATATACATGAAAAGAAGGCAAGAAGCATAAGTTGAAATGCTGAATAGTTGAGGTGAACAGAGCAATCACAGACATGGAGTCTCTCAGTACAAGTACCATAATTATATCCATTAGCATACTCAAAACACCACCATCATTTAATCTAAAAAAATTTACTTGCTCAAGCAGACAAAATATATAACTTGGGTTTCTATACAAATTCAAACTTGGTGAAATGAAGTTGGGGATTTTTTCACCTTTATGGGTAGTTAGGGAATTCCTCTCACTTGATGTTAGTCTTTGAAAAGGTCAGCATCCATAATAAATCCATTTTCAAATTTCCCTTGTTTTCATTTGGAAAGACAGCCACCTTCACAACAGGATGCAGAGTTTCTGAGTAGGTGACTGTTTTTTATTTTTCTCTGAAATCAGAGTCTGTCCCTTACTCTGTGGATTTCAGATTCAGCCACGGAGTGTTAGTCTTACCTACAGTTGTATATCTTCTGTCAACAGCATGATGCTGGGTGTGTAGCACTGTTTGAATGTGTGCTAGGCAGTATTAAGTAATTCAAAGTTTGTTTTCAGATTTGGAAGGTGAAGCCACTACCACTGAAGTGGAGAAAGAGGTGGTAGAGGAAAGTGAGGCCAAAGCAGATGAAGGAGAGGAGGAAGAGGTTATGAAAAATGGAGAGGAGGAAGAAGTTATGAAAAGTGAAGAGGAGGAACAGCAGGTTACAGAAGGTGAAATAAAGCCTGAAGACACCAAAGGAGAACAGGCCAAGCAGCCCACTCCAGAAATTCTGGTTAGACAGAGTTATCCCCAAAAGGTAAAGAACTGTCATCTTTATGCACCTCCGGCAAGGCAAACAGAACAAGAGGTGTCAAGAGTCATCACTAGTCAAGGAACTGTCATAAAGTACCTCATGGATGGATCTACCCAGGTATATTTAGTAGAATTCATTGCAAGCAGTACAATTGAATACAATTCATTGTGATGGAAGGTGATTGCCCTTAAATTTGTTTTGGTCTGCTGAGATACAGAAGAGTCCAGTGTGTGGATGAAGGAGTTAAGTAATACTGAATTATGCAGCTGTGTCAAGACTAAAATGCTCTTGGCTGTGTTCAGAGTCAGAACCTAGGGCAATTCAACTATGAAAATTTCAGGCATATGAAGATTTTTGGCAACTTTGTGAGTAGGAAATAGCTGAATATTATTTGGAGAACTACATTCCTGGACTTAAGCATCTGAATGGTGGATTAGTTCAGCTTTGGGTATTTTTGGCAATATGAAAGCATCCTTTTTTGTTGTTATTTTAAACAGTCATGTGGGATCCAGAAAAGACCTGAACTGTTCTTCAGTCCTGCAGACTCCTTTATGTATACTAAATTTTTAGGAAAATGTCTTTATATTCCTAAGTACCTGCTTTTTTTACACATATCTTGGTTGCCTAGAATTCTGGTAGAGCTTAGGTTCTCTTGGCTATCTTTGCAGATAGTGTAATCAGTCTACAAACAACTTCTTTTTTAAAACTCTAAGGCTCTACTTGTAGTTAGCAAACAGATGAAAAGATGAATCATCTAATTTGACTCAGAAACTGTCAAAATAATTCCTCATTTCCCGAATTTCTTTCTCCTCTCTTAAGTAGACTATAATGCCTAGTGTGAGTTCTTTACATTTATTCATTACATCAGATGTTAAACCATTTATCCAGGATTTCTGAGAAACATATCAATTTCAGAAATGTGCAGGGAAACTAGCTGCTGTATGTCTGTGCATTCTCAACATGCTGTTTCCTGATAGAAAAACATAGACCTTATATGCCTAGCATGGTTTTCCAGCAGTCATTGTGTAAGCAGATTACGAGTACCTCCTTCTTAATGTCTATGAATCATCAAAAAAAAAGTATTGCATATGATAAGCACTCAAAAAAGAGGAAATATTTAATTCCTTTCAGTAACAATTTCAAGAACTGTTTCTGTATGTTGTCAATTTCCTTTCTATTTTGTCCTGTGTTTATAAACTAATTCAGGGATGGTTAGAATAATTCTAGACTTTATCTGACACACAGAAAACATACATGCCAATAAGTTAAGTGTAATGCAGCACAGAAACCAGCTATAATTAGATAAATAACCAAAAATTCCTTTTAAAGATCATAATGGCTAAAAAATTAAAAGCAGTCCTAGGCATGTGGAATACGTCTGTACAGATCAATACATCAGTACAGATGCATTATCACTGCTACAAATAAAAAGTCATTAACATATGACCATTTAGTCAAAAAATAATCTGTAGTGTTTATTTTTATAATGCCTTTTTATTATTAGAGTCCCCATTAATTACATCCGTAAACTGCAGCAAATAGCACTCCTTCTAGCAATGACAAATGGGATGAAATTTAACAAAACCAACTGTTGGATCCTACACATGGGACAGAGTACTGCCAGGCACAAGGATAAACTGGGAGAGGAAATCTCTCTCTCTGGAGAGCCCTGCGGGGAGGGCCCTGGGGGTGCTGGTGGGCAGCAGCTCAGTGAGAGCCAGCAGGGTGTGCCCAGGCAGCCCAGAGGGCAAAAACTGTCCTGGGGTGCATCAAACACAGCAGCACAGCTGGTCAGAAGGGGGGATCATCCTGCTGGGCTCAGTGTTGGTGTGACCTTGCCTGGAGTGCTAGCAGCAGTTCTGAGCCTCACCGTCTCAGCCGGGTGGGAAAGTCCTGCAGTGAGTCCAGAGGAGGACAGCAAAGCTGGTGGCAGGGCTGGCAAGTGTGACTGAGAGGAGGGGCTGAGGACTCTGTGCTTGTCTGCTTTGGAGTGACAGAAGCTGAGGGTCAACCTCCTTCCTCTCTGCAGCTCCCTGACAAGAGAAGTACCGAGGCAGGTGCTGATCCCTTCCTCCTGGTGTCAGGAAAATTAATCCATTATGCCAGAGGTTTATGTCCAAAAAGGTGACAGAGGAGTCCTATAACTTTATTCGAATAAAGGGAGAGAGACCACTGTAGCCCCTGCCCACGAGATTTCCTCTCTTGGGGCTTTGGAGGACACAGCCCCTTTTATCCTAAACTCCTGGCCAGAAGTTGCCCTCTTCCTTTCCCTACTGGCTGAGGTACTAGGAAGGTACAGCCTTCCCGAACCACCTACCACATATCCCACCCCGAACCTGTCACTTTACCCCAAAGTTCAGGACAGAGATACTTGTGTGTTTCAGGAGTCAGACTGGCTGGGCTCTGTAACAAATTTGCTACTTGCAGTTAGGAGAGACATTCAGACCCATTTCAAAGCTGTTAACACCCATACCTTCACTCATAGATGTTTGCTAAGAAATTAGCAGAGATCTTCCCCATCACGGGGATCCATGGGCAGGACACATGGGAATGGCTGAAAGGACCATAAAGGAATGTTTGAACTGCACATTAGGAAGCATTTCTTTATCGAGTGGGTGGCCGCATACTGGAACAGGCTTGCTAGAGAGGTGGTTGATGTCCAAGGCTGTCAGTGCTTAAGAGACATTTGGACAATGCCCATGACAAGATGTTTTAACTTGGTCAGCCCTGAAGTGGTCAGGCAGTTGGACCAGGTGATCATGGTAGATCCCTTCCAACTGAAATAGTCTGTTCTATTCATTCGCTTTAAGATAGCTTCTTTATTTCTTGTATTAATTCTGAGAGTTTTTAATTTTTTGCTCTCCATCACCCACAATATTCCAGTGACTATCACATTTGTGACACATTCTTTGAAGACTTTCTAGTGGTGTTTGAATTGATTTTAACTTCTAGTATGTCCTTGATTTCTGTAGATCCTGTTTGCTGATGGCACAGTGAGTTGGAGTCCTGATTCTGGTCCTGTCCTACCACCACCTGCAATTCCAGAGAGCATACAACCCTTACCAGAATCAGAACTTCAACCTGAGAACAGCACTAAGAAAGGTAACTTTTTTGTGTTTTGGACAGATATAAAGTTAGTAGGGCTGATGATACTCAATAAAGAGCATATTTCTTTAGTCTGAAAATTCTGCCATTGTGAAAATGCAATTTTATCTGTACTCAGCTGCTGCACACTGCTGTCACCTTTAAAGGAAATCACTTCTCTCCTACTCCAAATTTCTTTTTTGTATAACATGGTAGGACTCTAAAAAGTTGTGTAAGAACTTCATTGGTATCAGAGTGATTGAACACAAAGTCTTTTAAAATAAATTCTTGTAACTACAGTAGTGTTAATTCCTTGCTTTTGTCTTATACAGCTTTTAGTCTTTGTATTAAGGAATGCTCCTCCCACAGAGGACACATTTTTCTTTCTCATTGTGTGTATTACAAGGCTCCTACTATTGGTCATTATCAATTGGTTCTATGGACTTGTGGTTGGTGGTAATATAGCCATTATTACTGTATTTTGTTTGACTGAGAAAGAACCAAACAAATGTTTACTTCATACCTCAAAGTGTAGTCCAAGATCACCGTCAGTGTTACTTAGTACAAAAAATAATTATGACCTGTCATATTACCTTACAATTTATTGGTAATATGTGAATAAAAATTGCTGCCGAAGAGAAAGAGGTCTCAAAAAGAGACTTTTTGAGTCAAGTCCAATCCTTTTTCTTAAGATATTCGTTAAGATAACTAGAAAGAGATTTGAGAATGACAAACCATTTTCTAATATGAATTCTCTGTACCTGTGACCAGTGTATGTCCTTTATTCCTTGTCCTTTATTTATGATCACTTTTTCACCTTCCCCACCTTTCCTCTCCTCTGCTTATTCTTGGCAAATTTCTAGTGAAGGTTTTCATATCTTTTTGGTTTCAGGCTGGTTTTGTGTTTGGGGTTTTTTTTGCTAGATATTTGCTGTAAGTCTTTTAGCCTGCTCTCTGGACTATGCTCTTGTCTTTTGCATACGCTTAGTCTAAGTTATTTTTCCTGAATATGGGAGATGAGTTCTCTATAACATTCTTAATAAGATATCTCCAATTCCCTTTCATTATGAGATCTTCACCCTTTTCTTCTGATGCACCATAGGATTGATGGCATTAGCACGCTATTTACTATTTCTGTAAGGAAGCACATTAGATAAGGTTAGTTCAGGAGTATGCCTTTGAGTAGCAGGAGTCGTAATTTTCGTCTAGCCTGTTAAATCGTTCTTCTTGAAATTCTGTCAAAAGCTATGTTCACACACTCTGCACTTTGCTGGTTTTGTCTTTTGCCTTAGAGAATATCAAGTCTGGTACAGAAGTTTTTGTTTCTGCAGGAAAACGCAGTGAAAAGAACACTGTATTACCCAAGGATGAGGAGTCTGAAAACACTGTTCAGGATGTGGACAATTCTAAGCAACCCAAGGCAGGAACCTGGATAACAACAACTCCACTAGGCATTCAAGTGGGCACTGAGGGTGCAACAAGAATGGATCTGAAGCCACTCTTAATGTATCAGGCCACAGACCCATCTGATGGAACGGTATTACTGCTTTTGTGTGACTATAGCACTGAATATAAGCTAAGAGAGGGGGCTGCCAACACGTAAGTGGTAGGATTTGTTCTTTGAAAACATCCTACAGGTTGTGTTATAGCGCTGTTAGAAATGCAAAATCTTTAGCTTTTGGAGAAAATGTGATTCCTCTGTCTCTGAAGCAGATGAAGATGTGGCAGTCAAGCTTCTTCAGGGCTTCAGTCCTGATGCCTTATATTGTTGTTGCTGTCACGAGTATCACAGTGCCAATATAAACGAGTGTTCCTTCATTCTTTCAGATTATGACTGTACGAGAAGATGAAGCGATAATTGTTGAGAAGGCAGATGGTAGCAGAGTAGTAGAGCATGCTGATGGTACCAGGATCACAACTCTTTATGAAAAATGTAAAGATCATTTTGTACCGGAGGGTAGTGTGGAAACAGGTAATATCAAATGAGGAGCACTTAGTTTTCTTGCACTTGGTATATCTTGTGAAGCAGAAAATTGTCAAAATAAATACTAGTAACCTAGACAACAGATCCACTAGTGTAGTCTAGGCTTAGTTTGTCTGCTTTCTTTCAGCAGTATATTCAGTGCAAAAATTGTATTGTTGCAAGTAATTAAATTTACTTCTTTCATACCTATATGGTCCTTCTTCACCATGAGACTACAGTGCTGGAGTTCTGTTATGTTCATTGCCCTAATAATAACAAGCAAGCTGATTTGAGCTTATATACCTCTTAACTGAAGACATATATAAGGACCAGAGCATCCTTTTATTCCCCAGTGAAGCCATGGACTTACCAACCTTGGAGATACTGAATATCTGAATATGGCTGTGGAATATGTCATGCCTAGAAAAGTAAAATTATATTTGCCTGAAATAAGTGGGGCTAAAGGTCATCTGCATTTCGTCTGTCTGGTGTTGCATTCTGTGCACCTGCTTCATTTGCTAGACAAGTCCTGTCCTTATTAAATAAAACGAAGGGGACATTTACTGTGGGAGTGTCTGGATTGTTCAAACACAGTGTAGGAAAAGGCCATTATTGAGTTAGCAGGAGATGTTCAGGAGCATCTCCCTGTGGGATTTTAAAAGTCATAAACCCTTGAACTGATCTGTCTCTTCAATGGAAAGGCAATGACCAGATTAACATATCTGTTTGGTATGTTTTCCAAGATTTGTGCTGCTGAATAGCAATTTCTTCACATTTTAGAGTTTGTGTTACAGGCGCAAAGAATTTCAATGATCCAACTTGTATGTTACAAATATCCAGATCATTATGGTTAGTACCATACTTGATACATTAGAGTGTGCTTTCCTGACCAGCTACAGATGGTCTTGCACTGAGGAGATAAAGATCCAACGCTATGAGAGAAAAAACAAATTGAATCCCAAGACATTTCCATGATTCATGTGCTCCTGTCTCACTCATTGTTCTGTATTAATTCTTAGATGAACCTTCAGAAGCCACCACAAAGAAGGTCAAAGGTGTGCGAGTAGAGAATCCTGAGTTTGCTACTGTGATAACAAATTGTGAGGATGGTACCTGTCGTACTGTGTTTGGAGATGGGACATCTGTTCTAGCAAAGCCACAGGGAACATATCAGGTGGGAATTATTTTTAATTTGTGACAGTGAAATTCTATCTTTTGTGTTGCAAATTCCGTGCCATTAGTAGCTCTTATCATAACTATTTTAACTCCTTTCTCTACAGTCTTCACAAATCATATGATTCCATCCCTTTCATACTCTGCCAATGATGAGGTATTTACTCACAACTGTACAGCATACTTAAATCACAGTCTTAAATTTCCTGAAGTTAAATATTACAGAGACTAAGATCAGCCTACCTCTTGGACCTCATCTGCCTTCTTTCTCTCCTTTGATTCTGCTAAAGTAGATGATTCAGTATTAAATGTCTGAAAGGTGTCCTCTTGATTTGTATCTGTTCTTCATTTTCATGGTACCTTCAAATTAAAGTTTTCACCTTTGATGACTGAATCTCTTCCCTTTTTGCTGTTATAGGTTTTACCCAGCAAGGGAGGCTTTCTTTTCATTGATGAAGATTGCTCAGCAGTTTATTCTCATGAAGTTTATGATTTCATCAGCAAGGAAGAAAAGAAACAAGCAGGGAGATACATTATGAAACACACTTCCAGCACTATTTGTGAGACCATGGATCCTGAAGGAAATATTTTCAAGGTAAAATACATGGAAGAAAACAAGTTTCTGCATTTTAAGTAATTTTATCTTATACACTTCTCTCAAAGTCAAATTGTAACCTGGTAGTATTTAAAGTAGCCAGAAGCAGTTCTCTGGTATTTACTTGACTAATTGATGGATATCTTTTTCTTTTATATTTTCCCTTTTTGAGAGACTGAAACAAGACACATGTTGTATAGTTTAGCTCACCTGTGAAGTTCCCTTAATTAGCATGATGTACTATAGCAAAAAATCAGCTCTGCAGGTGAGGATTAAAAACTGGGTGTGTCAGATTCGGTTTATGGATTGTCCTTTGAATCACTCTTACTTAAATTGCATCTTGAAAAAGGCATTACTTTTTCTTTTTAGGTCATTGTTGGTTATCTTGTTTGAATATATTAATGTCACATTAGTTAATAAGCACATAGTATTTTGAAGAAGGAAAATGCTGTAGAAATTCACTCAGTAGGTATACATCAATGTCTGTCTCGAGTATAGAATTACCTGGATTGACCAGTGAGTGAGTATTTTTGTATAACAGTCCTTGGGCATTTATGAAATATCAGCATGTGGTATTAGTATTTATGATACAGCATGTCTTTCTAGAAATGCTTTGGTTTTTTCACTGGCTGTTCAGTTTTCTTCCTTATTTCTTTTTCCTGTGAGTTTCAGGTTGCTCAACATAAAATATGTTTTTTCTATCTCTTTCACTGGGATAGGTCATATTAAAGTTCACCAGCAAGCTACTGTCTTAAAAGTATCTTGTAACTCAAGTAATTTCACATAATTTCTACTACAGGTCCTGGCTGATGGCAGCACAGATGTGTATGTTCCCAGCATTGACTCTGACAGTGAGGAGGACAGAAGTGCAGCAGCAGTTGAAGTTAACAAACCTATCACTTACGATGAGCATGCCCCCAGGTAAACTGCATTGCATTCACAGGTTAACACTTTGTTCCCTTCACTACACAGTAATTGTGCAGGGTTTATAGATTTGTGCTCCCTTTGTTCAGTAGTCTGTATTTGTGTATTTGATGCCATCATTTGGCGTTCTGCTGCCTTGATGCAGTCCAATGTGTGTGTCTGGCTGTGCAGGTTTTTCATCCTCTCTGCGGATGGTTCTGGAACGGAGCTCCTGCGGAGCAAGGATGTAAAAAAGTATGTGGCTGAGGCCCGTCGTGATCCTGCCACTGCAGTCTTGCAGGATCCTGTGCAAGAACAGCCAGGTAGAAACTTCTCTTTTCTGACAGACTACTAATAGAATTGCAAAGTTTCAAAACTCTTATTTGGGCAGGAAGTGTTTTTACCCTTGTAAACAAGGGTCCACACTTCCAGGAGTGAAAGAAAGGAATTTGGGGGGAAACTCTGGGAAGCAGAGCATTAATTAAAGGAAACTGTTAAGGGATAAGTGAACAAACAAATGGCATATCTTTATCCAGCTTTCAGTCACACAAATAAAAGTGATTACCAAATGGATATATTCTCTTTGTTTATCATAAAAAAATTGACCGTATCACAGTCTCCATTAATAATATAGCAATGAAGACAATAATGCCCTGATGTTGACCCTTAGCCTGACTGGATACATATTAAGAAGCTGAAAAAACATGACTGGAATAGCCAGTAGTACACAGTACCAACCACTTTGTAGCAGCAATGCAAGAAGTTACATCCTGGAATGGTTGGTTGACATTATAAAGTTAGTTGGAGATGCTGTGTTTCTGTAAAATACACTGTGGCATAACCAGTAGATGCTAACAAAAAAAAAAAAATCTTTAAAAGACAGGAAGGTATGGTTCCCCTGGATATGAGGGGATGATGAGAGAAGTTTGCTTCAAGCCATAGAGTACTAAGACATATTTCTCATAGATTTATGTCATAAGCATAAGACATAAAACAGCTTTCTGACTTCATACCCTTTATCAGGTGTTGCACATGTTTAAATATACTTGTATTCACAGAAATTACTGATTCCCCAAATTAAACCAAATGAAATAATTTTGCCATAGGAAAAAGAAGAAAATAAGGGACATGGAGGGAGCAATAAAGATGCAGAAGGTGAAAATATCAGAAAGATGGAGAGCGTACATAACCCAGTGAAAAACCGCAATCAGAAAAACTTACAACCAGCAGTCATTTGTAATAGAAGCACGTCTGATTTTCCAGACTTCCTGCTCCACCTTTCACAGTACAGGCTTTATTTGCCTTAGCTGCAAAACTTCACAATTTTGTATCATAGTGACAAAGTACCTCAGCGGTGATATCAATTTTGAAGGTCACCTATGGGGTAGATAATAGTAGATGAAGTAATTTTTGGATTGGCTGGAAAGAATATTTTTAGGAACATTAAAATTTATCCAAACAATACAAACAAAGCATCTCTAATGGAATCCGTCCAGTGATCAGATGATGAAGTACAAAACACAGTGAAGAATTATGCATGTTCTGAATATGTTGTACTACTTCTGAGATTAGTATTCAGTAAACAAGAGTCAATGCTCTGCTCTTCATTGTTTGGGATACTCCCCACACTATACAACTGAGCTGTTAACCAAGAAGCAAAGCAATTAGCATCAGCAGTTTATTGTTAAAAATAGTCTGAGTAATCTGAATTTATCTGACTATTCTATAATCAACTCAGTGATCTAATATTACCTGTAGCCATGGATACATGGAGTTTTTTCTGTTAGTAATAAGATTTTTCATAGTTAGGTAAGTGGTTTTTTCTGTAGGTCTGAGACACTTGTCCATAATTTTTTTAATTTGAACTGATTCTTGACAAAACGTGTCTTTGAACCAGATGTTTTAAGTATTACTGTCCTCCACCCTATGGCTGAAGCATCCCCCTGGATCATGAAGAAAGAACCAGAGAGTATCATTCCTCCATATCTTCAGGAAGGGACTAAGAAAGACTCTTTTTCTCCTGAGGTATAATTGTTTCAAAACTGTCTTTTCATGTTAAAGCAATAGATGTTTGTCTCAGTGGGGAAATGAAGCTCTAAACAATGTGAATGTTAAGTTCAGTTTATTAAGCAGACAAAGCAAGGGCTAGGCTGTGTCAGGGAGTGTATGGTTCCCTTGGGCTTCTTTTACTCTCAGTGAGGGGATATAGCAATTTTAAGGGGAGTTTATCTTGCCAGGTGAAGATGTTTTAGGATAGATAAATTGTTCCCAGGAATCTGCTGGCTTTGTTGTTCTAGGTCTATGGTTCTATAAGGAGAGCATATGCTTTTCATCTGAGACATGTTGCAAATAGCTGCATTTTCTGGTAATATAAGTAGCCTCTTGTTGGTTTTGTTTGCTCCTCTCTGTTCAGGGGGAGATCACAGGTCCCCCAGTCAGCAAGTGTGTTTGGAAGGGTCTCTGCATTGGATCAGCACAGATGCCCTTGCCTGTCCCTGTGCGAAAATGTCCCAAAAAACTGCAAATCCGCCAGCTATTCCAGTACAAGCCACTTGGTGATGAACTAAGAGAAAAGCTGCAGCTTTCCCTCAAGGTACTTCAACCACATTTATTCATTCTTCCAGTAAGCAATAGAGAACAGACTAACAGAGAAATTGAGTGTGATAAATGTGTGGTATATACCTGAGAAAAAGAAATCTACTACGTTTGAAGAACAATTTCATACATAGACAAGTACTATAAGTGTTTTTCTGAAAAGGTCAGTTGTTTTACTTACCTCTTATGAAACCTAGTTTTCTGAGAAAATACATGGGTTCCAGTCCAGTATACAACACAGATAGTATTCTAACACATAGTTTCCTTGCTGTCAATATTTGTATCTGTTACTTCACTTTTATTTTGCCTAGGGCTTCTTTTTCCTTCAAAAATTCTTAAGAATTTAAATCTATAAAGCTGAACAAGAATTTCTAGCTCATTATAATTCCACAGTTAACTTGGTCACTGTGACACACTCTAGTCTTGGTTATGTATTTGTTTTCATAAATCAGTATAGAACATTTCCAGGTTCCAGTCTGAGTTCTGTCATTCTATCCATGTCAGAAGGCTACACAGCTATTCCCTAGACAAAGTTAGTGGCCATCCCTCATTAGTGACTGCTTCATAGCAAGGTGCAAGCTAGACCTCCTGTGCCAATAGTCTGAGATAGAGTCCAGAAGTTCTGCTGATCTTGTGAGCAGCTTTGCCCTTCTCAGTGTTGGTGTAAAACATTCGTTTATTTAATTCACATTGTGAACATCCTCTTAGAAGAGATTTTAGAGTCAAAACCTCATTGTTACTTAAGAATTAGAAAATAAAAATGTCAAGGTTTGACCCTGACTAAATGCCAGGCACCTCGACTCTCTCTTGCTACAGAAAAAAAACCACTTAAAAACAAAAACACACCAATCTCATGAGTCACCTGAGATAGGACACTGGTTGATAGGAGGACGCACAGGAAAAAAAAGAAAAGGGCAAACAGGCTCTAAGCTTAAAGTTGCAAAAAACTTATTTAATTACCTAACAGAATTGGAGGATAAATGCAAGGCAAAAATACACTTTTCATACATTATTTTGTTCACTCCCCCCTCTCCCTCTTACGAACTTATAGTATATATAGTATTCACCCCCTTTCTTCTTTTATAACCAACAAACCCAAGTAGGGGCAGAGTGTGGGGTAATTTTTTCAGTCCACAGAGCAGGTTCCTAAATCTGTTCATCACTACAATTCTTCCACTACAAATACTCTTTGTCTCTATTTATCTCTCTCTCTCTCAAGACAGTTCTCCTGCTCTCACCCCCACCCTTTAAAGAAGCAATCTCTGCACTCACCCCCCCC
>VZRM01000619.1:417958-447500 GCA_013397955.1 Grantiella picta
TGTTTTGGGCCAATCAAAACCATCACAAACATAATGTATATGTTTTAGAATGTATTAACTGAACATATTTTGACAATGGCATTGCAGACTGAATTTGAGAGTTAACAGCATGTGAAATTTGTGAAAGTAGTACCATATTGTAGCTAGTTAGATTTTTTTTTTTCCCAATTTATTTTTTTCCCTCCCACATTACATGCTTGCAACAGAAAAACACTGACAGCTGTCCAGCCCAGACATGTGTGGGACATGCAAGTCTATTAGAATGAATTGTTACCATTTTTATGGTCTAAAAATATGCACAAATTATTCTTTCATTTGCATACTCATCTTTCAAAGGCAACACTGTAAGAATATTTCCAGACCAAAATGGCAGAGGCAGTCCCTCCATCTACTAGATCTGTTGATTTTTAGAGAAATATTAATGCTGTTTGTTGCATTGGGAAGGAAGAACTGCCATTATTAGCATGGACAATACATTTGTAATAATTACATTAATGTGCATTGGAATTACCCTCATTGCTTGCTTATTAATATTAAATTAATGGATTTTTTCCAGAGTGTGGTATCTGAAATCTTTAGCCATATGCTTTGTCAGAACAAAATCAAGATCTAAAGAAAATAATATTTTTCCTTTCTCCATCTCCTATGAGATTAAAGTGATATAAAGAAATTAAAAAGAACTGGCGCTGAAAAGAGATTGCTTCTGCAAACCTTGTCTGTTAGTAAAGTTCTGTACTGAGTGTAGCTTTCTAGCAGAGTGCTGTGCTTATAATCCTTTCTTCCCATACAAATTATCTTCTAAAGCATAAAGAAATGCCAGCAAAGAGTGTTCTTTTCTGTAGCCGTTAGTAAAATTATGGCAATGTAAATACCTATTTTAAATCTGCCTCTGCAAACAAAATGTCTTCATCTTTCTTGTTCGTTTTCATTGTTCCACCAGGAATATATAGACAACATCTTAAAGCAAGAAAATGAGCTGGAAGACATGGATGTCAAAGAACCAAGAACAGAAAAGGAAAAGGAGAAAGCTGCAAGTCTCCTTGAACTGGTTAAAGTGAGCAATGTAAAATTTTTAACTACTTTTTTCAACAAAACTCTTGTAATGCATTGGAAGTGTGAGCGTTAAAACACAGCATTATCCAATAATAAAACAGCAAAGGTCAGAGTAGCACAGTGCCAGTTCTGAAGTAGATTAATGGCAAAGCAGAGCCACCCTCAGCATTCAGCCTTTCTGAATTCAGCTGGGCACTGCTGCCATTTGGGGAAGCAATGCTCAAGACAGTTCAAGAGTTTGGCTCTACTGAATGATACATTCCCAAACACACAGGCCAAAATTACTTTTCAGTAATTTACCTTTTTTTTTAATATCCCCCAACATCAGGATGAAAATGTTTGCAGTCTCTTGTCATTGCACCTGGGAGACTTATTTCAACCACAGCCACCTCCATAGTAAGAATATAAACCCTGCTTTTGGGATATTACAAAAACAATCTGGAGGAATATTGTTATTACTGCTGAACAGCTTTTTTTTTTTAATATAATTTGTGGATATGCATGGATAATTAGAGCATGAATAGAAAAAGGAGAGGAATAGGTAATGGGAAAGGTGAGTAAGTAGGAGAAGAGGGTCACAGCTTTTCTGGAAAGAGGAACAGAAGAATGATCTGTCAGTAAATTCATCTGCCTCTATTCTCTAGGCAGACATTTGTTTAATTTGATGAGACTCAGGTTATGAATCTCACATGCTATTCAGTTCCAGTTGTCTAGTGACTAATTATTGTTGATTGTCCTGGCTACCTTCAGCACATTTGCAGTTACAGGTTTCACACGTTGGACAGTTCTTTTCTGAGCAGCAGTCTCACTGTGCACCTGCTGTAACGCAGGAATTGGTGTCACATTCCTTCCCAGTGTCCAAGGTTCCCTATCTCTGTTACAGCCCTAGCCTGGTCACAGCAGCTCTGGTTTCCAGTTAAATGCTTCAGAGGCGGCATGAGAATAAAGGAAACACTTTAGAGTCTCTAATCATTCATTCACTTTACTGTAAACCAGCCACAAAAGAGCTCCTTGGTAACAAAGCCTGCAAATTCCTGAACACATTTCCAATTTGACTTGGTGTTCTGACTGTGAGTTTTAGATCTGGTTCATATTCTTTTCACAAGGAATTGAGTTTGATTATGAATTAGCTTAATTGATTTAATAAAGAGCAGCCATATAAAATACAAAGCCATCTGTGAAGTTGGCCAACCAGAAGGATGCCAATTCCTGTTCAGACCAAGGACATTGTACTAAATTTCCTTTTTTCCCAGCTCATGTTTTCTTACATACTGAAATACCCCAATTCATGTAGTCCCATTGTCAGGTAATAAGATAACACTTGCTTAGCATAGAAATACTTTGAACAAGATGCTGCTGTTGTGGATTTTATTTCTTACGTGGTCACAGTTATTCCTTCTTCATTGCAGTCTTTTCCTGACTGGGAGAAATCGATTGAGAATCTCAGTGACAGAGGTAATAAAAATTGATTACCTGTATTTTTAAAATTTAAAATATCATAATAAGTTTAAAAGTATTGTAATATTATTTTTAAAGCAGGAATATAAAAGTGAGTTCATTTATGTGCTATGTAAATGCTTCTGTGTGATTTTCACTGGTGATTAGAACTTGTTAGCATCCATGAGCCACTACCTCTGAAAAATAATTCCTGGGTTTAAGCACGTGTATTTGACATTTTGATTCACATGTCCACATGTAATGAGTTTTCTTAAGTATAAGAAATATGACCATACTTGGCTACTTTTATACATGTAACAACTTTTCAGACAAGTTTTTCAAAGCAGCTAGGTAAATCTTGTTATTTATTATACTTTTTTTACATGTTACATTTATTACACCTGATCTCAAACCATCACGTTTTGGTTACATTGACCTGCCTAAGAGAAAAGATGGACCAATGTATTAGCTTTCCCTCGTGAAATTCTGTTAAAGTTTTCACAAAATACTCATTAACATTGATTAATGTTTTCAATATGTACAAATAAAAATTAAGATGTTTGTTTCTTTTAAAAACACATAAGCCTTTTCCGTAGAAAAATCCATTACATTCTATCCCATAGTGATGCTCATCTTTAAAGTGTTATTTTTCTGCCCTTTTTACCTTCTCAAGAGTATTTCTACTTGTTAAAAAAAACATACTGTGCAAAGCAAACAGAAACTGCTGCAACAAATGCTTGCTGAACAGTTTCCTTTTAAATGCAGGTGCAATTTTCATGTAACATTGCAAATGAAGAAGATAGTGTAAAAGAAAAGCTCTTTAAAATAGGTAAAAATAGAAAAAGCAGAAAATATAATCATATTTTATGGTGAAAAAGCTGAACAAAACAAAGACTCCATTAGGTTTCCATAAAGTGGCAGAAAGATGCATGAAAAAATATATCCTTTGATGTGTTTTCTTCATAACACCTAGCACTGCCCAGCAGAGCATGCCCATTCAATAACACTCTGTGCCTTGCAGCCCATGTGAGTGAGCTCTATGAACAGGCAGTGGCTCCTCCTGCCCAGAGTCCTGAAGAGAAGACAAGAGCTGACCAAAAGCAGGGGTTAAGGTAGGACAGAGCAGTGAAAGAACTGATGCAAGTGTAAATAACACAAAGGGTGAAACCCGGCACACAGGGAAGGCAGTTTTTCCTGACTGGCATTAAGGACTGGGACCTAGATCTCTAAATACATACGGCAGTGTTTTACTAGCCTGTCCTGTGATTATTTTGTCTCTCTATGCCTCTCCTTCCTTATCTGAAAGATACTTCAGAATTCGTTGGGGGAGAATTTTGGATATTTCTTTGATTGAATGATCTAATAAACATGCACATATGAGCAAACAATTTTGTGCAAACCATACAAGTCCAAGTCAGGAGTCACCTGAGGTGTTTACATAACATCTCTCATAGGAAGCATTTTCTTTCCAGGGTTATCTTGTTAATATTTTTGTATTTATGGAACACTACTAGGTTTCTCATTTACACTACTCTCTTTTCTTCTTCCTGATAATTCAGTCCAGATGGAGTAACACTAATGTCCAAGTGGCAAAGCAAAATAGAGCAGAACAGGTAATAATATTAGTAGGATCAAGTTATTTTATGAACAAGCTGAATCTGCTTTTGTAAAGAATGTTATTGATTTCACCAGGTCTTGGGTAATGGTCCAATGGCTTGCCTGCAAATAATGGGGTATTTTCTGCAACAGAAATGCTGAATAAATGGTTTGAATCTTTTTCTTTTTCCCCAAAACCTAGCAGCATTACTGTTAACTTACACTATGCAAAACAAGGCTGAAGTCAGAAACCATATGTTTTGTCTTCTGTTTCTGCCACTAGTGTGAAAAATGTTGTATATTAATATTTTCAAATGCTGATGCTTTAGGTTAAGATTAAGGTATTCTACGAATAAAAGCTCATTTTTTCCAAATTGAACCCCAGAGACATCTCACATGGTGATGCTTCAAAGCTTCTCTAGGCAAAACTGTCCCAGCTGTCTCAGCCTCTCCTCACATGAAAGGTCTTCCAAACCCTTCATCTTTGTGGCCTTTTATGCACCAGACAGCCCCAAAATGGACACAGCACTCCACAGGAGGCTTTCCATATTGCTTCTTAATTACTTTCTGACTTGCATGAAATAAAAAAGGCCTTGTAGAGTTTCAGAGTTATATTTTAATATATAGTTTCATCTGATTTGCATACTATTTTAAAAATTACTTTAAATAAATATATCTGAGCAGCCAGCACCCAAGAAGATCATGTGAAATTCTGGCTCTAAAACCAGTGTTAAAACACTCAGTATGATTAAGAGTGATGATTTCACAGCTGATATTAGACCTTGCAAGTCAGAGAAACTCCAATAGTGTAAAACTGGGCTAAATCAAGGGGAAAACATGACTGATCTTTATTCTGGTCAACCTTACCTTCAGAAGTTTGAACAGCTTCCTCTGTATCCACAGAGCCATCATTTTCTGTGATAAAATATGAAAATTAGATTAATTTTGTGTTCAAAATTTTAGCAATGCCTCTGGAATACCAATTCTTACCTTTAAGTGTTTGTTGGAAGGTTGGGAAGACACTAGTGGCAGTCCCAGACATGTTCCATGAGATTTGGAGAAATGGAGTTCTGAGAGGAGCTCTTCATAGCAGGCAACTCACTGTCAATGTGCATTCTGATCAGACCAGTCAAGTCTTAATCCACCTCTAAGAAAATTGCCAGTTACAAGACTATTACTCCATTTGATGAACCAGGGGAAAAAAATGCCACTTGTCTTTACCAATTCCATTTCTTAATGGAATTCTTAATACTGAAAAACAGGATGATGTCAATTATAATGTTTTTTTTCTTTCTTTTCCTTACCAAAAATGTAAAAAACACACTAAGGAGAGAACTGGATGAACAAAAGATGACCTTTATGGCGATAAAAAACAAAATATTTTCTCCATATTTTGAATCTGAAATCTACACAGGATTTTTCCAAGGAGAGGTAATGCAGCTGAAAACTTGGATGAGTTTTGTTGGCCAGGTAGTATCTCCCATACTCCCAAAGACACTTTTGGGTTTATAGCTCAGCCTCTATTTATCTCAACAAACCACTACAAAGGACAGCCGTGGCAGAATTAATACTGGGAATTATATGCCCTTGTAAAGGGAATGTATCTTGAAGATGTCATGTGTTCACTGAGAACAAACTGTAAAATTCCTTACATAAACTCTGGAGAGAGTCAGATTCAGAGCAAAGCTTGACCTCAGGTTTTTTTACTTACCCCTCAATCCCCTCTCCCTGCAGATTAGAAAGGGAGTAAGTAAAACTAACACTCCTAATTTGGAGGTGATGTTAGGGGCTTTCCTGTTGTAATCTTGCCTGGTAAATGCTGTAAGTGCATAAAACCTACTCAGAAATGTAGGTTGTAATCTGATGTAAGTATGTATATATTTTTATAGTTACCACTCTGGCTTATTTGTTTCCTTTGTTCCCCTTTTTTTATTTTTTCCTTTCTTTTTTTGCTGGGGAAGGAGGGTGTCTGCTGGTTGTTTTTTCCCAGTGTTTAGTTGGGAAACCTAAGCCCTCTTATTTTTCTCCAGTTTCCTGATTTGGAAGCAATATCTCAGGAACTTCCTGCACTTCAAAACAAAAAAAGTGTGACTTCTGCTCTAAAGGCGATAAGAGAATGCAGTGGAGGTAATTTTCTGTCTGGCATTGGTTTTGTGTCTTCTTCAGGAGGAAGAAGCCCTTGCAGACATCATTGAATGTGGAAGAACCATCAGCTTTGGATGCCAAGCTGAAGAATTGGGCTATGAATGAGGAGTGGTTAGATAAAAAATGCTCAAGAAAAACTTAAATTGAATAAATAATAGTTAGGGGTGGATGAGCAAGAACCAAGGAGGCTGAGTTCAGAAAAAAACTAGTATGACTGTAGGAATAATATGGGAGATTTAACTCTAAAATTCAGTGGTAAGAGGGAAATGGTGCAAAAGCAGGCTGAATATAAGAGGAAAGCAGTGACTCCTTGATGGGAAGCAGTGAAAAAGTGAATCATTATCTTAGGCTTGAGCTTTACAGAACTGAGAGGAATACTTCAGTTATGTTTTAAAAGCAGCCCTGACGATTTACTGAAATCATACAGTGAGATTAAAAGTCATACACAGTAAAGATTCATATCAGGAAAACAGTCCTCCATGGGGCTTTATCAGACCCCCACTAATTCCCATATTTCCCCATTTTCAATCACCATAAGACCTGTGTTGGATTGTCTTTTAGTCCTTTATGGTTTATAATATAGTTAGCCAGAGAACAAGAAATGACTAATCACACAATGGGCATTTTTAATCCCTGTGGCCCAGTAGAGCAAAATGTCACATGCAGAATTTTCCCAGCCTCTCATGGTTATGTAGACATCTTTCCAAAATTGTCTAAATTAAAGTGCTAAAGAATAAGATTTTGTTTCAGGTGTTTATGAAAATTATGGTGATCATAAAAAACACTTGACTCAGTATTTCATCCTTTTCCCTTTTGCAGCTGAATTTCTTGATACCTCAAGCGATTCGTCACTTTCATCTGGCATTCTGCTGCAGGCTCCTTCCAAAGAAAAAGATGGTTCCAGGAGTACAAAAGGTACACCTGCCTTCCAGAATGTAGCTGGAGCATCATGATATCTTTTTACGACTTTTGACGTAACCTTTGCAATACAAATTTAAATCCACCTGTTACTTTTTCATGCTTATGGAAATCTTTCCTTTCCAGATGTAAACAAGGCTGAAAAATCAGAACCAACACCCTTTCAACGTAAAGTTCCAAGTCTGATGGTGGATGTTACAGGACAGGCAAGAAAAGAGAAAGTAATACTACCATCATCCCTTCAGTGGACAAAACCAAATACCATACCAAATCAAAAGGTAAAAATAACATCTTTCGTGTTAATATTAATATCCTGAGTCATCTCGTTTCCATAAAATCTTCACCCTGGAGCAATACTGGAAGGTATTTTGAATCTGTTTACTGAAACATGGCTGTTGCAATTCATGTATGTTTACTGGCAATTCTAAAAACACCTTTCCTCTCAACTGCTAGGACAAACTCATTCTGCATCAGGCACCTACATGAAAGCTCTGTTTCCAAAAGAGCAGAGCTTCCCGTTTTCCCTGAGACACCTCAATGGCTTTATACATCTGAAAACCAGTATAAATTTCCAGACAATATTCAAAGTGCCACTTCAGTTTTTACTCAAATTAGGATGTCTTTTTGTAGTTCTTCAGGATGAGTAGACAGAGGTTAAACATAGGTTAAGTAACCCTGTAGCTGACTTAATGGTCACCAACTTTCTCTTTGTCTCATATTTTGTTTGCAAAGATAGAAGATCCTGTCGCAGGAAAGATCAGCACATCTTCTCTTGCAACAAGACAGGATCTTTCCAGCTTCTACCTCATCCCACCCAGAGTGACATTTGGAGTGCTAAAGGAAGGCTGTACCTATGCAACCACTGTAATCATAAAGAATGTTGGTGTGAACTTCATGAGGTTAGTTTGAATTCTTAGTACCCTGGTTTTTATCTGTCCAAATAGATCCTGACAAAAATCAAGTGCAATTTCTCATAACAGCCACCACTCCAGAAAATGCACAGGAATTCTGACAGCCACTTTATAGGTCTGCCAGAGCTTTCCATAAGATGGAGCCATATACTAGGAATGCCTCTTCTAATGCCTTTCCTATAACAGCTTCTGGTGCAAGGGAATGGTGGTAAAGTGCTTTTCAGGAGAGAATGAAATCCACAGGATCAGGTCCAGAGCAATGCAAAAGTAAAGGTCATATCTGACCTAATGATCTTTAAAAACCTGAATAGCAGAAAGCTGCATTCACAAAAGAACTGAATCTCAGATGTGAAACAGTCAGTAAGAAATTAAGAAGTGAAACTTCTGCTTTATTTGGTACCATTAAATTAAAGATTATTTGCACAAAATTCATACCAGTATCACGCCTTCTGCAATAGAATCATATCAAAGGACATTAAAAAAAGATTGTTATGGACTTTCAGGTGTGCAACACACAGGTGTTTGCCAAGAAGCTATTTGTACTTCAGCTTCCTTTGAACACGCAGGTTTAAAATGGTGATGTTTCACATTCTGTTGTAAGGACCAGGCAGTGTTAACAAGCTCTATGAAGGCTTACTTTGGCCCAATCCTCTGCTCCTTTGGGGTTTTTTTGTTAGAAACCTGAGCCTTGGCACTAAGCCCAGGAATACCACTGTAGTCCAACTTGTACATTATGATGGGAAGGATGAGCTAAGAAATTCTGCTGTCATTTACAAAAGCAGAGGAAGAGCAAACAACCTGCTTCCTAGATGAGACTTCTCCTGCCTGAAACAGTTTCTGGCAAACTGATTCTCTTCTCTTTCTGACAGGTTTCGGGTGAAGCAGCCACCTCCACACACAGGACTGACAGTGATGTACACACCAGGACCTGTAGGTTGCACAGGAGAGCTTTTGGGTTTTTTCTAGATTCAGCTGGCCCTCGGGCTAGCTATGGGTCCTGTCTGGGACACCAGCTGTCTGGGAATAGAGCTGCAAGGGTACACAGTTTTGTTTAAAATTATTTGAAGTGATGCTGTCTTCCACTGTCCCCCTGCCACCTTCAGCTAAGCACCCCATGCACTTGAGTCTCAGCCTGTTCTTGAATGCAGAGGGATAAACATGTTGAGTTCAGTGGAAAGAAGCAGGTCAAGCAGTCAGGTTAAAGAGTGCTTTTTCTAAGTGAACAGGATTACTCTACTAGTACAGCATTACTCTACTGCCTCCAAGTTTTCCCTTCTGCTTAGGGTATTTGTTATTTCTGCTCTGTCTTATGCCTTGACTTACCTTTCTGTCCTGATACCTTCAGGATTTGAACCCAGTAAACTATTTCCTCCATCCATTCTTCTCCTGCTTCCAACTGTTCTCCACCTTAAATATTTTATCTAGCAAACCACCATAGCACAATGAAATATCCCATTCAGTAGGAAGCTTTCATGCTTTCTGTTTTTGTTCAGTCTCCCTTTTCACTTGCACATTATCTCTGAATAAATAGTGCTGGCCAGTATCCCCACTGGATGTGCATGCACAAAATACCAGGCAGTATCTTTGCCAATGCATGGAATCAAGAAGAAATTACATATGCAGGGAGGCAGTGCCAGAATGCTATTGAAATCTTCTAGTCCAGAGCCTTAGCCACAACTCAGTACTTAAAATCAGAATAATTTGTGTTGGAAGGGATCTTTAAAGTCCCAGTTCAGAGAGGATGTTGTGGGGAACTATGTCAAAGGCCTTACAGAAATCCATCTAGATGGCTGGGATAATTTCCATTCTCTTCTTTTCTCCCTACATCTGTCCCTTTTGTATCTCTGTGTTTTGTACCTCTATGGTATTTTAGAGGTGAATATTTTATTTTACTTTTTTTTTATTTAATTTCATTCGGAAGGGACCTACAATGGCCATCTAGTCCAACTGCCTGACCACTTCAGGGCTGACCAAAAGTTAAAGCGTGGTATCAAGGACACTGTCCAAATACCCCTAACACTTGGGCCATCAACCACCTCTTGTTTGGGTTCTCTCCCAACTGTCCCAGTTCCCCTTTTCCCTCTGGCACCTAAAAGAAAATTTAAGGGGGAAAAAATGCCAACACCTGGCAGTTTTCTTTCAAACTGCCATGTGAAGAGACAATGTTTTGTACAGACCTTTCTAGCGAGACAGATATTGGGTAACTGGCAGGTGCAATGCTGTGTGCTGGGCAGTGAGTCTTTAACTACAGCACTGAAGAACCACAAGCTCCAAGGGCTGCTGGAGGCACCATGGATGAAACTTGCACCTTACCTGTGAGTCGTCCTCTGTTTCTCCTAGGTGGCAGCAGGCTTGCAGGTTGAACTGGAGATAGAGATTTTTGCCATGGTAACTGGAGGGAAAGACACTGGCCTTGAAGAAATTTCCCATGATATTGAAATATTAACAGAGACAGAAACTTTGCTGCTGCCTGTGAAAGCAAATATCCTTTTTTGTCTTTATTTCCCACACACACTTTGTAGCATCGACCTTGGAGATTATCTTCCTGTTGGGAGCCTCAGGCATTGTTTCCAGTGCAGGCTGTTGCATTAATAAACTTTACTGTCCTTTTCAGAAATACACAAATGGGTGTTTCCCAAAGCACAACAAATGAAAAATTTAAGATTCTGATGCCAAAAGTACTTTAGATCAGAATAACATCGTTTGAAAAGTGGGGAAAGGAAGAACAGCAATGCAGAAAGATGTGGCTTTTTAAAAATAAATTAAAATAATAGGAACACTTTCCCACCACCCCTCATGAAAATACTTTATTAAGTTGTAGCATCATGAGCGACAAAATGTTGTATCATCCTGCTAGATAAATGATGTACCATCCTGACAATCCCTGCAGCAGCAAAGATGCAAGCACAGAAGCGCATGAACGCTGTCAGAAATGAGCCTGTGTGGGTTCAGTGGGCTTTTCAGTTGTTTAACTGAGGACAGCAGTACAGTAAAAGAGAACAGCCAAGTCAATAGCTATTATTTCTATTTCCCTTGTGCTCCAGAAATTACAATTATTTTTTTTAGATAAAATTACAGGCTCATGTTTAAGGGTGAGATTAGAAGGTTGAAGTGCTGTTTGACATTTAATCAAATTTATACTTAGAAGTCTGGGAAAAGGTGTCCTCTGGAAACCTATAAAAGAAATAGCAAGCAAGCTAGGTCCAAATATGCCAGAAATGTCATTCAGAGTTAAGGAAAGAAAGGAGAACTTCAGGATATTCTGAGCCTGACGAGAGTACTAGATAACAGCAACTCCACTGAGGCTTTATATGCTCTGGACGTGACATTGAAACTCCCCAAATTTACTTTGCATTGACCCAAAGAAACCTTTCATGCTGATAATTGCAGAGCTGAGCTAGACAGGATTGGTGGCAGAGCAGCAAAACCAGCGGCTGTTCTGTTCCCACTCGCCCATCCCTCAGACACAGTCGCAGACCAGCCTCCAAAATCTGTGCCCTTCCCCCATATTTTACCTGTTCCTTTAATCTTTGACCTGAGGGCAGTATAGTCCAGATTCAGGATGTTCCACAGCCTTATTTCCAGAAGTCATTCCTACCTCCACACACATTATTTTAGTTCAATAAATGTACCAAATTGGTTAGATCCTTAACATGGTATTCCACCAGTGTTAAGCACAGACATTTATGAGTGCCGCCCACAAGGATACCCCCAGGGAGGGATGGCAGCAGCAGTCCAGGAAGTTCCTGCAAGCTCCAAGCCACAGCTACGGATTACACTCCCACGAAAGCCTTGTCGTTAGTGTGAGTACTGGATGCAGTGACACCAGCTGTAAATTAGAGTACAGCTGTTTTACCTCCTCTCCACCAGCAGCATCATGAACAAACCTCATGCAAATTATGCACCTAACACACTGACTTGGTAACTGTGACAAGAGAAGGGAAACACTAGCTGACATGAACCAAAGCACTCACTACAAGGGAACTGCAGATGATTAAAACTTCTCAACTCAGCACAGGCACTCACAGCAGAGCCCCCTCAGTCCTGTCCAAAGTCCTTCACTTACTGTCTCCACATTAAACAAGTCCTTGAGCCTCCTGGCAGCTGGATTTATTACAGTTAAGCCCTAATAAATCAGCCTCTATTTAACACTTTTCACTTTCTAAAACCAAGTCTTACTGGTGACCCATTGACACTGACAACAAGTCTGATAAGGGACAGGAGTCTTACAGATAGGTCAACCTTAATGTGGTAAGTTCAAATGCACACAACCCTCTGCACACACTGGTTCATACAGCACATTTCTGTAGCCTTAGAGAACCAGTCTATATGAACAATCACAAAATACCCTGGGTTGGAAGAGACTCACAAGGATCGAGTCCAACTCTTGGCCTTGCACAGGATATCCTCAGAATCACACCATGTGCCTGAGAGTGTTGTTCAAGCACTTCTTGAACTCTGTCAGGCTTGGTGCTGTGACCACTTCCCTGGGGAGCTCTGCCAGTGCCCAACCGCCCTCTGGGTGAAAAACCTCTTCCTGATATCGTACCTAACTCTTCCATGACACAACGTCAAGCCATTCCCTCGGGCCCTGTCACTGGTCAGCAGAGAGATCAGTGCCTGCCCCTCCTCTTCCCCTCATGAGGATGTTGTAGACTGCAATGAGGTCTCCCCTCAGTCTCCTCCAGGCTGAAACAGACCAAGTGACCTCAGCCACTCCTCACGAGGCTTCCACTCAAGGCCCTTCAACATCTTTGTAGCCCTCCTTTGGACACTTTCTAAGAGTGTCTTAGAATGGTTAAGTCTTCCCTGACAACAAGAAAGCCTTACTGGGAATTTCTCTCAAACCACCAGACAACGTGTTTAACATTAGGCTGGTGTTCATCTCACCCCTATGAGCTCAGGCTCTCTACAATACAATCGGTGGTGACAGTTCATAAACAGGAACCCTATGGATGTTTCTTCTCAGCTCCACAGTGCCAAGTTTGCTTCACATGTGTAACACTGACATCATCATTTTTCTTTCAACTTAAAACATCTGTAAGCCTGTAATGTTATCTAACCAATCAGCAAAGAAATCCCAGCTGTATCTCATTTCCTCTCCTCTGGGGAAAATCAACCACATCAGTCAGTTCTCAAAAACTTCACAGACATGTACCTCTGATTGCTGCATCCACTCTAGGACTGCCCAGTATACATCAAATATAGCTTTTATCCCTGTTTAAATATCTTCTTACCTTTTCCAGTGTGCAATTTTACCTCTGGAGTAACACGCAATTATAGTCTAGAGAAACAACCAGTCTAATGCCTTCCACCTTAGGGATTTACAACCTGGAGCTCGTCATGAAGGCAGTTTAGACAAACTTCTTTCACTTTGTGTTGAAACAGAAGAGAAATATTCACCCAGTCAGTTCACATTTTAGTGAGACACATTTTAGTGGATCCCAAGAGAAATTCTGATCATTGTTATCTTCCATGAAAAGCACCAAGAGAAATTAACTACACAATACTGTCCTCCCACATGGCTAATCCAGCTAATCATAGCTGCTGTCACCACAGCCAAACCTCCCTTCTCTTCTGACAGTGTCCTTTTGTGAATTGATGGATAATCCCTACTTGAAGCTGGCAGCAGCTACTCCATGACAACTGAACAACTGCTACCCTAACAATTGAACAACTGCACCTAATGCCTCTTGGAACATCCCTTCCCTCAAAATCTGAGACATGTCAAGGAACTCTGGACTGGTTGGTTTAGTCTCCCAAAACAGGAAACACTGATACTCCTAGGTTAAGTCCTGTAATTGGTTAAATAGTCTTGTTCAGCCATCCAGAACAGACAGTCAAGTCACTGCAGAGGCACTGTGACAACTTGCTAAACTCCTATCACCTTTCCCAGGTGGTTACCACCAGAGACAGTGATTCTCTCCCCTGAGACCTAGAAAATTCCCAGCAATATTAGATTTGATCACAAATTTGCTACACCTCCTAATAAAGACCAGCAAGCAAAAATCACTGATCAAGCATCACCTGACCAAACTGTCATACCTCATTTCTATTTTCTTAGTTATTTCACATTTAAATTTAAAACACTTCAAAAATACTCTTAATGTACTTGGAATTAAATACTGAACAGGAAGCTGCCCATTAAAATCTTCAGTATTCCCAAGCAGAATGCCCATCCTGAATGTGTGGTTATGATTTTTATGCCATTCAATTTGTGCAGTAAAGTCTTTATCTAGCTGAAGCCCATGTAAGAACCCCTTTTTCACGTTGTTCCCTTCCAACAGCAAGAGGCCAAATCTAAGGAAGCCAGTCTCTATCAATCACCGCACTCACACAACACTTGCAAAGAATCTGGACACAATTATTGGGTTTGCTTCAACAACTGTACAAAGGTAGAGCTGGGTTTTTTTACTGTTTTTTCTTCTTTTCCATTCATGCTGATTTTCTGTCCTCTTCCACTACAGGTTAGAGCCCTAGAAGAACACCATGAGGATCAGCAACACTGAAATACCTAAATTTTCATCGAACCTTATGGAAACATTCCAGTGTAACTTTTTCATTTATTTAATCAGATCAAATGAGAATAAATACTTTGCCTGTTCCCTATTAACGGGAAAGGTGGTCCAAAAGTTGCACAATCTCCTGACGTGGCTGTCTGAAATGCAAACAGTTGAAAGATTACTGTATTTCAACCCTACTACAGAGCAGTGACGAATGGTTCCCTGTAAGATTGTTTTTAAAAGGGATTAGGTTTCTAATAACCTGTGCTGAGGCACCTGAAGCCTTTTTCAAGTACTGAGAGTGCAAGTTTCAATGCAGTCAAGTGTGGTTCTTCAAGAAAGAGCTGCTGAGCTGCTCTGGTCTTCTAATTCCTAAGTTTCTGTTTGCTTTCCAATCATAGGCTTCACTTTCTGTGTGTTCACCTACCTTTGATAAGCTGCAAACACAGATGGGGCTGTTAGTACACAAAGTTAACACTTGACACAGAGGGACTCTTATACCCTCTTCTTCACAATCACACATGAACACCTTCAAATGCTCATCTGCTCATCGCTTTGTAATGCAAGACTGAGCCACTCAGAGATGGTCTTTTCCCCCTCCTTGTTCCTATTTACACAGCAATGACTAAAAGAAACACCACAGGCTCTTTTCGAGCTATCATATTTATGTATCCCAGTGCAGCTTTGCTTCCTGCTTACAAATGCATTTCTAGCAAGGTGCTTTCCTGTGCTTCATCCTTTTTTCAATATGTGTTATCCTGAGAGAGAGATGGGGAATTTTCCTTGATACACGCAGATTACTTATTTAGACCCAAACCTTGCCAAATTGATACTCATTGAAATAACAAGATTTCATCTTGAAATCAGAGAATAAAGTGAAACAAACACACTGGAAATAATATATAATGAAATCAAATTCAGGTGAAAAAAAAATTCAGAAATGGAGTGAATAAAACGACATAGATTGGGATGAAATGAGCTGCCAAAATCATGCTCATTGAAATACCGAAATCAGGGAATGAAGTGAAGAGACAGAAGACATTGATGAAATTAAATGCTAAGAGGAAAAAAAAAATTCCAAAAGTGAAAACTATATAATGGAATGGGGTGACATGAAGTGCAGGAAAATGGCCTGAACCTTGCTGTATTGATACTCATTGAAATCGCAAGACAAAATCTTGAAGTCAGAGAAGAAAGTGTAACAAAGATTCTGGAAACAAAATATGAAAAAAGAAAACGCAATTAAAAAAAAAAAAGGAAAATTCAGAACTAGAGCGACTACAATGAAATGGATTGGGATGAAATCACGTCAAGTGAAAAGGAATAAAAGGTGAAAAATTATACCTGGCTGAGCTGTCAGTCATGTACTCTTGGGGTGCCAGTGTTCACCTGGGCCTGACTGGCCAATCACCAGCAGTCCCACCTAAGGGGCGAGCACACGAAGGCATGAGATCAGCACATGGCCACACCCTAGAATCTGTGACTACTGGCAAAAAACCACAGCATGTGCTATAAATTAATAACCCACCAATAGCAGCAGATACTTGTTCACTTTAGTCTGCCCCACTGCCCCCACTGTGAAAATACATCATTTTATCTGATACAAGTACAACAAGTACAAGTACAACATTGCAACAAATCAGTGCAATTTTTAAAACCTGGAGAAAGTACAATGCAAACAATCCAGGCTTCTCACGCTTGGTCTGCCATCTCTCCAGAAAAGCACTATCTGGAATAGCAGCCCTTTCATTTGCTCCCACTGATTTTATTCTCTGTAAAAAATCCTTTGGAAATCGACACACAGGCCAAGACAGCTGATTATTTACAAAAGAAATACCAGGACAAAACACTATGAACAACACTGTCTCATAAAGCAAATATAAATATGCTTTTAATAGACTGCAGCCATGTTTCTCCCTGTCCCACTGAGGAGTGAGTGGCTGTTTACCAAGTTCTCACACCTTAGCAGAAGTCACAGAGCTTTTTCCAGAGGCCACAAGCCACCAGGAAGTGTCAAAACAGTGACAAATTTTGCCAGCTGCCTTCCCTGGACAGGGCATGGTTTCACCAGCAGTCCATGGATTCCATTGAACCAATTCTGCCAGAACGAGCTGATCTCAGGAGAAATCAACTCTATTTCAGGCAGACATTCCACTGGAGTAAGAGCACATGCCTTTGACAGCCACCTCAGAAAGAGCCCAAATGCATCCATTTGCAGCAGACTACAGAGAGTCCATCTCAGAGACAACCATTCTGAGCTGGGTTCACATGCTGGGTTATACCATGTGGGGAGGTAACAGACTTTGTCCCAGCCACAGACATCACCACAAACGTTCAGTCACGAGAACACTTCCATGGTCAGCACTGAGGTTACATGAGTCCATCCAGGTGCTCTGGGTCTTGGGCAGCAAATGCTAGTGCACTGCAAGAACCATTTTCTCTTTCTTCTTCCTTTTCCTCTTCTTCTCCTCAAACCGTTCAGTAGCATCAGCAAAAAATGTCACCTCGTCCTTGGCCTCAATCTCCCTCTTCAGGAACTGGAGCCCTGCCATGTTGAATCCCAGCACATCCTGCAGAGACAGACCAGCACCACACTGTGAGGCACACCCCAAGCTTGTTAGGGCACAGAGGGTCCTGCACTGGCCACCCTCTACTAAGGGATGACAAAAACAAGACAACCCACAGATTTAAAGAAAGCAACATTAGTTTAAATGTAAATTTCATTTGAGCAGGAGAACAGTCAGTCCTGCACTCAATTCCCCACAGTCCTCTCTTAAGAGCAGCTATAATCCACTGTATTTTCTGAAAGAAAGTTGCTGGCAGACACCTGAAGCTTTCTCTGAGAAGTTGCACAGTCTGCCCTGAGGTAGCAGCCCATGGAAAAGCCCAAGAGAAAGAGGAAGTTACTTTACCTCCTACTTATTTAGAAACCAGCAAGTCAAGGCCAAACACGTTATCAGAAAACCAAGTGCACATGAGGGAGGGAGCACAAGTACAAGCTCACCACTGGTTATTCTCACATGAGGATGAACATAAGGAAAAGGCAGCTTATTTGAAAAGGAGGATGGTTTATATGGGCTCTGACTCCCAGCCAGCTTTCCCACTGGTCACCACAGACAACTCATGCTCATAAACACTGGCCCCACCTGTTATTCTAGATCCTGGAACAGACGAGGGTACAATACTCACCCGGGCCTCACTGACTCTGGAGATGGTGGTTTTCTTCAGGTTTTCTATCACTGTCACCAGCATCTGGTTGCTTGTGATCTGCCCAAAATGTATCCTGGGAACAAAGCAGACAGTGATGTATTGCAGCATTGTTCTTAGAAACATCACAAAGCCTCTCTCCTAAGCCTCTGTATGTTCTGGACATACTTTTTTTTTATTAGTTAGTCTTCCCCAGCCCAGCACTATAACAGGCATGGATGAATTTATCTGGAAATTTTTCTGAAGTTTAGCAATGGTTCAAGGGGAAGGTCTCTCTGAGGACACAAGCTCTACAGTGACTCTGTGACCAACAGTGCCATTTCGGACTTGATGTGGGATCTTTCATTCCAGTGAGACTTGGGCCACCAGGACCAGCAACCCCATGTGGGAATGTCAGCACTCTACATCCAATCAGTTCATTCCCACACACCATTCACTGTAGGCTGCAGAGATTCCTTATCTCCTGCAGAGACCATATGTTTATTCGCAAGGATGCTTCCCAAGAGCTTCAGGCCTAGAGACACGTAAGATAGCCCAGATACTGTGTGGGCAGATAAAGGACTCACCTGAGCAGGAAGAGGAGAGCTCGGCACAGGAGCTCAACATCTGAGCCCAGCTGAATATATTCATTGAAGAGTCTGAGCAGGTCAGGGACATAGGAAAAGGGCAGCACCAGGAGAGACTCTTCCAGCTCACTGAGGGGAAAAAAAAAAAGGGACACATGCATTAGTCTTAGTCACTGCACTGCTACAGATGAGCAGGAAACACATCCACAGAGGTAGGTTCTCGTACTTAGCTGCGCTAAGCATTCCTCACAGCTGGTCCACGGCTGCCCACATCTGCATCAGATGCCCTGCATCTGCACAGCCCAGGCATCTCCTGGCACAGGGAGCAGGCCCACAGCCTTCCCTCCTCAGCATCCCCAAACTGCTCTGCACATACAGGCACATCTCCAAGCAGCCAACCCACATCCACGAGCTTCAGCCCACACTTGCTGCAGAACAATTCCCATTCCCGAATTTCATGCATGTTCCAAAAATTGTTGCTAGGAATGGTGACTCCAGACTCTCTAGCAATGCCCATACCTAGCATGGAAGACCATTCAAGGACCCCAGCCAGTCCTGGGCCTAGAAATCCAATACTCAGTCACAAATCTGTTCAGCAATAAAGCTTTTGGGACTCACCTCGACTTGACCTTCTTGAAAACTTCCAGCACATATGCAGAAGGCTGTAACAGAGGAAAGACAGCAGCCCTCCTTACCAAGAAACATTCCAGGACCAACATGACCAACATGTCCATTCCACACAGTTAAAACACACACCATCACATTTCGCAAGACAGACACATCAAGCTCAATATAACAAAGAGGAAATCCCTTCAGCTTCAATCAGCTGCCACTGAGAAGTCCTCCCTTCTTAGCCCTCTCAGGGTACTCCACACTGGTGAAGGACATTGTGAAAAATCTAATTTATATTCAACCAGTTAGATAATCTCAATTCATGTCAATGAATCTTGTACAAGCTAGGTAAAAAACTTGGTAAAACAAATTATATATATATATATATAATTTTATACAAACTCATCTCCCAGACTTAATTCCTACTACTCCTGTTTATCCACTGCAAGTGTTTGGCAGATGCTGAGCAGAGTTGGGAATGGGAAAGAAAAGTGCCTCTAACTACTGAGTCATAGTATTTCATTCACTTCTGTTCAGTCTATCCAACTTAGAATTAAATAGACCTATAATCACAAAAGAAGGGACAGAAGGGCTCTTGCAAAGTGGTTACAGGTAATTAGAAGGAAGACAAAGGCTGTTTCATCTGGCACTGACACACAGCTTCATGCAACCTGGTCTAGTGGGAGGTGTCCCTGTCCAGGGCAGAGGGGTTGGAACTAAATGATCTTTAAGGTCCCATCCAACCCAAACCACTGAATGATTGCGTGAAAAGAGGAAAGTGAAAAAACAAGGATCTTCCTAAGGGTACTTAAAAAACAGCCTGGGAGTATATATTGAAACAAACCAGAAAAACAAAAACTTATCTACTCAGAGTAGTGGATTTTTACTTATCAATGAAATCCATGCATCTATGTCTGTGTACTTTGTAATATGTCAAAAATTCTCAGAATTTAGTGGAAACTCTTGTGTAGTAGTATGACAACAGTGAATAAAGGCACCAGCTCTAGCCTGCAATACCTGGGCACTGAACTACCATTCAGAATTTTCTCAATGTAAACTCTGCAGGAATAGGAACAGAATCAGTAACTGGTGTACCAATATCACATAAATAAACCCGGGAAAGGTTTGAACTAGCTTTCCCGTATCTTGGAGAATACTGTAAACCCCTGGCTCATGATAAGGAACATCATAAGATCATGGCTACCATCAGGGTTGTTTAACCTTGACAGGGTTAAACTTTTGTAACACACATGCATGACACTAAAAAATAACAAAAAAACCCCATCAACATGAAAACCCCAAATTATGTTCACTTTGCACAAGCAAAAAAATTTGAAGCAAACAGTCCTTCTCCACAGCAACCCAGTATGTTGGCTTAGCCAGCAAATCAACCAGCCCCACTCCAGTTGAGAATGGACTACAGCCTCTGGCCTGGACATTCCACTTACTGTAATATTTCCATAGGCACGGAGAATAGGATTGACAGGAAAGGGAACCTGGAGACACAGAATAAGTTAGAATGAGGCAGGTGTGTGGGTAAAAATGGATATTCAGAGCAAAACTTTACCCACAGCAGAAGAGAGCTTTTATTGAGTGTCTTCCTGCAATTCCCACACCTCCACCCTCCCCAGGATATTGCTGAAGGCCTCACTTGCAGCCACCAGACAATCTCATTCTCAGACATACATGACTAACTCAAACATGGATTAATTTTCTTTCACTTCTTGTCACTTTTCCCACTTCTATCACAGTCCCTTATTTAGCAGGGAGTGTTGAGATGTAGGCAAAGACTAGGCTTTAGGATGAATTTGCAGCAGCACACTCTTCCAGGGACAAAACTTACATCCTACTATGACTTATAAGGGTCACTGGAAAGAACACACCCTTAATTATGCCCCAGAACACAAGACCATTTAGTTCTCCAAAAGATTTGAGCAAATGTCTGCTGAATCCAGCTGTCTTTATTTTATCTGCATCCTAAGCCTTTCCACCTGAGCTGGAAGGATACACCCAACACACCTTGGGATTGTTACATTCCTCAGTCTTTTACCTCTTTTCCTGCAGCTTTGCATATGGCATTGTGTTCCTTTAGCTTTGCCATCTCTTCTCTGTACAGCTCGATAGCTTCCATGATCCTCTCAGCCTGTGCAGCACAAGAACAGCACATCAGTGACACCAGACAAGCCAGGACAAAGCTCAGCTGCACAAATGGAGGTGCTGACACAGAGCACCACATGGCATCTCCTCTGATAACCTCTACTCCACACTGCACCACTACCCTGAGCACAATGGTCGTGTCCTGAAGATGTCACACACCAGCCACATTCCCCCACTGCCCCGAGTGCTCTCTGCTGCAGCTTCAGCTGTTGCTTTGACAATGACCACCACCCCCAGCAAGCAGTGCCCCTTTGAGGCACAAGCCAGGGTCAGGCCATTTTGACTATTCAGACTAAGGATTTCCTCTGAAAAATCACCAAACTGTTGAAATCTGCAGCCATAGAATTACCCACTCCCACACATTCCCCATACACCTCCCACATCGAGCACTACAATAGATGTCCACCTTCCACAGATGGCCACTGCCCTGCACAGCCCTTCAGGGAGAGGCCTGATGCCTTGAGAACATCCCAGCTGCCTTGTGCTTCTTTGGGATGCAAACCCCACAAGGCAAGAGCAGCCCCATGTGTTCCACATGTGACAGGCAGAGTGAGCTGCACTACAGGAACCTCACACCTCATTCTTCTCAGGAGAGAGAATTCCTGCTGTGTGAGTGTCCAGAGTCAAACCGCTCCCTGCTGACCACAGAGGAGGACAGATTGCTCCTGCAGACAGAGGCAATCTGCCCTTATGTGACAGCACAGGATACTCTTCAAACTGATGCTCTGATCCCGTAACAGCTCCCCTAGAGAGTGATAAGGCACAAAGAAATGCTGGCAGACCCACAGCACCTTACCGCTTTGATGGTTTCAATGGTCTTCTTTCCTGCCAGCCCTGTCTCTCCTTCCCTCTCTCCAGCGACCTACAAAATCCAAAATACAGAGCTGCAGTTCTATCCTTTCACAGTACCAGAGCCAACAGTATCATGGAGCAGCCACAGCTTCAGCAGCAACTTCCCCTCTGAGCCTCCACAAAGCAAGAAAATTATCCATCCTCTCTGACACCTCTTGTATGCCTCTTACAGAAAGTTTTTCCAGAGTTTGTAAAGTCAGACTGACACACATTCAGATGGTGCAACTCACCACAGGCTGCTCTTCCTTTGCCACACTCTCTTCATATTCAGCTTCTCGTTGCTACAGAGGATGAGAACAAAACATATTAACAGGGGTGAGCAAGGCAAGGGTGCAAGTCCCTTCCAGTCTGTTTGAGCAAGGCAGCCTGGAGCTTCATGCAGCCATTGCAAAACCAGGACCAACCAGCAGAGACCAACAATGCCAGTGGCAAAATGCCCATTTGTCCCTGGTCCCAACTGCAAAGTGAACTTTAGAATCTCCTAAAGAGAAAGAAATCCAGATCTCTGCTCTGGCTGCAGGAAGAGCCCTTCAGGATCCCACCAAGCTGAGACACACACCACAGTCCAGCACCACACCTTTCATAAGTCACACAAATCTAGCAGAGGGAACAAATATAGCCAAGTCCCAGGGCTGTCCGAGCCTGCAAGAGGAAATAGTCTCTGGTCTCCCATCTCTCATGGGAAAGGGCATCAATTGCATCATGTGTAATTCACTACTGGTATATTCATGCTCACCTTGCTATTCACTCTTGACCCAAAAAAACTTTCCTGGAATCTGGAAAAGTGCTATCTGTCTCTCCTTTTACCACCCTCATTCCTAACACACCAAACACTGGGCCTCAAGGTACAGTAAGTGGGTCAGCTCCTGCAAATAGGCTGGGATAAAAAAAACTCCAGACACCTATTGCAGTTTCTCATTCACTCCTGCTTCTGCATTTCTGCCTCCTTCCTCCACTGCTGTGGTCTGAAGACTGCCTTAAGAAGCAGTGACAGAGACAGGCTTCTCTGAGGGATCCAGCAAAAAAACAAGAGTTACAAATTGTTCCAAGGGAATCTCCCACTGGATACGTGAAACCAACACACTGGCCAACCCCAGTGGTGGCTCAATACTAGAACAGGTGCTCAGACAGCCTGGAAAATCTTTTTCCTCGGAGATGTCAATGTATCAAGGTAAGTCTCTAAGCAGTCTGATAGAGCTTTAAGATTACCCTGCAGTGAGCAAGGGGTTGGACTAGAAACCTTCAGACTTTCCTTCCTATTGAAGTCCTTCTGAGTCTATGATTCCTCATAATACATGTTCAAATTAAATAGAAGGGACTTCTTCCAGCATCCCTGAGCTCTGGGGCCTACTACTGAGAGAGAATGGACCTCTCATGGTTGGAAAAGGGACAAACTGCATTGAACAGGAGCAGTGTTCTCCATCCCTCCACAACAGCCACCTGCTGAACTGCCTCCCAAGCACACTTGTGCTGAAAGAAGCAAAAGAGAATGCCAAAGACTGTAGGCAACAGACCTGTAAAAAACCACAACTACAGAGCAAAAAAAAAAAAAAAACCTGGTCTGGAAGTCATTTTTGGTAGGAAAGATAAAACCCTCACCATCTCCCTCTCCTCTTCCAAAATAAGGGGTTCCCTTGTCCTTTCCCAGAGGCGCAGGGACTTGTCATGGGACGCTGACACCACGTAGTCTCCATTGGGACTGAGTGCCAAACACCACACCTCCTGGTGATGCCCCTGCAAAGATGACAGAAAAGGTATGACATTAACACCACCCAACTTCCACCCCTGAGGAAAATGCTGCTCATCCAGGGATAATGCTTCCTTTCAACAGACTCCAAAACTTCCTACCTCCAGCGTCTGGATATGTTCAAATTTATCTGCATCCCACTGTTTGATCTTGCTGTCCTTCCCAGCTGTGAAGAAGAGATGGGATTTGGGCACAAACTGCAGATACATCACACTGGAAGAGAAAAAGGCTCAAATTTACCCACTTGGGGAACACTGCAAAACTCCCCCTTCTCTATACTGGACAAAAGAATTATTTATTGCTGGATCACAACCCCTTGGAGACAAGTCCATAGCCCAGATATGCCATAGGATTTGACTAACCTGTCATCATGGGCAAAGAGAGAACGATGACAGTCCCCAAAATCCAAGCCCCAAATCTTCACATTCCTGTCAGCAGAGCCAGTTGCAATCAGAGTCCCATCCTAGAGAGAAACAAAGAGAGAGGAGGGTGTGGGGAGCTGGCTGGCAGCCCCAAGAGGAACTGCTGCTAACCCAGTGACTCAGCACTGCTGAGCAGGCAGACACCTGGCTCCCGAATTATGGCCTCCTGATCCCTCCACCTCCTCTCAGCAGTGGCCCATCCTTTGGTACTGGCACAGCCCACTGACAGCACTCTGGCCCTCCTCTGACCCTCTGCAGCTATTTGGTTATATCTTGACATTCCTGGCTTTCAATGAGCCTCATTCCAATGACACCCCAGGAAAGATGCAGCCCAAAAATGAACAGGCACAAAGAGGCTGCTCCCTCTCACCTGCCCTCTGCTCTAACAAGTCAGGCTCCTCTCACACAGTAACTTTAGCAGAAAGCAGGCTGTACTTTTTATAACAAGCGTAAGGAACCATTACAGCATTTTGATTTCCACTCGCTCACAAAATGCCTCACGTCAGTTCTGTCACGACCCCAACTCATGACCCCTTCCAATGAGTGCAGTACTGTAGAATAAGAAGGGGCTTGCTGTGTCCCATCCAGAAACTGTTAAGTCAGGAGCAAGGAGGTGACAAGAAAACATTATCCTAGAGGCCTTGCTGCCAGCAGAGGTCTCACACTCCTCTGTATCACCACAGTCCCACGTTACACAGCCCTAATGATACTTACATAGCAGATGTCCATACACAGCACAGGCAGCTTGTGTCCGTACAGAGAGAGGAAAAACTGAAGCAGAAGAAAGGTGACTCAGTTAGACATGCTGGGTAGAGACATGTGAAAATATCAAGCTCCACGCTAGTTCTGCTCTGCCTCAGGAGCTGTTTTTCTAGCACTGCCCCACTTTCATTCTTGCTCTGAACACTGCTAGCAGCAGGGCCATGATGGAAGTACCCAAGCAAGCTGAGCTTGCTCAGTTAGCTCTCTAACTCTGGTGCTAATCGGCACTGCCTATGGAGTTTATTTGTTTCTCTCCACATAACTGTCAGCACCAGTCTGTCCTGTGTCACTCCCTAACATTCACATGCTAATACACAACTCACAAATTCACCACACACTGCTCACAAGGAAGGTTCTCCTCCCCCAGGCTTTGCCTCTCCTATGCCCTATTTAACACCACGTGTGACATATTCATCCCCACCCTTACAGTGCCTGACAGATCTGGAGTACCACCATGTCTTCAGGGTTTAGAATAAACCTTGCCACCTGCAGGCTCACAACACTTCCCAAATGAAAAATGGATCTTCTTCCCATTGTGGGATGACCATAGTTCTGTCAGGCTTGCCCAGAAAACAGGCCCCTGAAGCAGGACGCATGGTCTCTCTGACTCTTACTGGTGTTCCACAATAAACAGACACTTTTCCTTTGAATTCCAGATCTTGCAAGCTACAGTTACATCCCCTCCTGCACAGCCTCACAGCCTGTTTGGTCATGCACCTTGAGTGTGTCAACGTAGAACACCTTCACAGTGCAATCCAGTAAGGAGACAGCCAGCAGCTTCTGGTTGGGGCTGTACCTCACACAGAGAACATCTTCATCCAGCTGTAAAATGCGCACATGTTTCATGGAAAGCCTGCCAATAAGAGGGAAAAACCAACTGTTATCCCAACCAACCAGCCTAGGAAGAGATTTGGATACAAGTCCCACATTGCACCCTGGGAAAGCAAGTGAATTCTGACATGCAGCACTTCATTCCTCACTATGACAGGACTGAAAATAAGCAGGCACTGATGGCTGATGAATTTCACTGCTACATTTACAGTAATGATCTGAAGGCTGAGCCTGATGGACACTAAACTCACACACACAAAGAAGGGACCAGAATGAGACAAGTGCCCTTCTCCAGAGAAGCTCAGAGCTTCATAAAACAGCACTGAGCTTGCTCTTCTCCATATGTTCCGCACAGACGTCATGGGCACTTCTTGCAGCACACAGCAAAGGCCAAAGCACCCATCAATGAGACAGCGGAAACTGCATAAGGTTTATCTTCTTACCTTTTCTGAACACTGCTCTCATCCTTCACAAGCTCAAATTCCCAGAACTTGACACATTTATCAGCACCTCCTGTCACAAAGCCATGCTGTAGGGGAAAACAAAAAATTTGTTGTGAAACTAGTTGCTATCACCCTGACAAAGTCTACAGCAAGGAACTGCCAACACACAGGAGGTTTTTGAAATATCCCATATTCCTACAGCACTAATGGTTAAGTGGACACCACCAGGAGCACTTGCTCTGGTTAGAGCACACATTGGCTGAGCAACAACAAAAAAGCTCTAGCTTTTTTTCGGAGGTCTAAGACAAAGACCCCAAATGTAAAACAAAACCTGGCCTGAAATTTTGGGACTGAAAGCAGTCATCTCAGCTGCAGGTAACAATATGCTTTTGTTTTATGGGCAACTTGAGACTCTCACTGTAACTGGATAACACACACCTTACCACCACCCTACAAGCAGAGCCTTCTAAAGAAAGAACAGTTCAACATTTTATGTTAAGAACAAAGATAAAATCTATCCCATATGTTTTCATCTGTAGGGTGGATGAATATCAGACAGATTATTTCTTGCTGTGGTTTTGATTCCACTAGAAAGTTCTTAGACACTGCCAGCTGCTTCCTCCACCTCCCAGGATAAGGGGTTCCCATGCTCCCATCAATGATGCAAACACAGTGCTATGGGAAGGAAATACATGAAATGTGCAATAGATGATACTTAAAAGAGTGGCTGAGTTACCTGGTCTGGTGAAAGAGCAATGGACCATACTGCCCCATCATGAGCATCAAGACTCTCTAGCAGACTGCCAGAAGCCAGGTCATACAGCTGCAGCTTCCCTGTCTGGGGAGAAAGACATCACAGAGGAAGAATCAGCCTCTGCTCACAACTCATGATAGCTCCTGACAGAAGAGCTCCCTGCCACCCAAGCCCCCAGCAGCCAACTTCATTAGGTGGCTGTCCCACACAGATGGCCAAACTCCTGATCTCCACCAGGGCTTTCCCAAAGCTCTCCCCTGCTGTCAAGCTCAAGCCACAAGAGCTCCATAGTGACTCTGGGAATATAGCAGTGCTCCAGATCAGGAGATGCAATGCATTTTCTGTGAGGCTGCCTTAATGACATTTTCCTAACGCATTCCCAGAGCTGGGCAGCCTGGAGTCAGAGGGACACTCCTTACCTTGGTCCCAATGATGACCTGCCGATCTCCAGGGACGAAGAGCGAGCAGAGCGCGTACTCACAATCCATTGTCCGGATGCACTGCAAGGTCGACCTGTGGACAAAGCCCAACACCTCTTATCACACACATAATCTGGCCTGCTCAGTGAGACATGCTCCAGTGTAGCCTCTACCCACAGCTGTCTTTTAGCTGGGGTCAGAAGATAAGCCACCACCATCCTATTGACCCAAACACTATCCAGCCTTACTGGTAACATTTCCATAAAAGTATGCCATTATATTGTGCATTGTAACTTATTGGTGCTGTAAGCAGGAACAGAGCTCCTAATTTCAAACAGCAATTCAGGAAAAGAGGAAGGAGAATAAAGTAGTGTGCTCAGAGGAAACTGAGCTTGAAATCAGCATCACTCAAGAAACACAGGGACAACACTGCATCAACAGACAACACTCTAGATCAATGTAAAAGCCTACTCAGTCTAACACTAGATCCTTCAGATAAGACATCAAGAAACCCACATGCTCCCTAAGAACAGGCAGTAGCTACTTTAGGGTAACAGTTAATATCTCTTATTAAAAAGGGAAAACCAGAAAAAAAAAACATAGCAAAATACAATCTATACCCAACTTCTACGTATGTCCTTTGTGTTTAGGCCTTGTGTTGAAATTTTAGATCTATAGCTTCTCTAATAAGACAGTTTCCCTTATAAGGAATGAAGAAAAATAACTATTTACTTCTTTTACTTCATTCACTGTTTTATCTCTTTCCACTGTCCTGTCTTCCTTATCACTGCTTTTCTTAAAACAGCATCCCTGAATTCTGGGCGACTGACACAACTGGACTGGGTACCTGTTCCAAATCTTCACAGACTCTGCAGCTGCTGACAGAATGGCAATGTTATCAGAGCTAAAAGCCAACGTCCTGACGTCACTGCGGTGGCCTCCAATGGTTATCCTGGACACACGGACAGCCTGGGGGACTTTTGCTGACATGTCCAGGTTGTACAACTCAATGACGTTGTTCTGGAGCAGCAGCACCATCTTCAGCTCTCCTTTTGGAGAGAGAATCAAGTCAAATGACCTGTTTGATTAGACAAAATCAGAGCTGTACACAGGGGCAATAAGATAAAATGTAGGAGAGATCAAATATAAAGAACAACTGAGACAGAGGAATTTAAACAGAGCACATCCAACAAGCAAATGCACACTGAGCCACAGAGGTGTGAATGGACTTGAGATCATGGCAGGCCTCTCCCCAGCTCCAAGCTAAACACACGTCGAGGGAGAAACTTCTTCCAGCTCTGCCAGCACTGAGCCGTGCAGAGCTCTTCCCAGGTAGCTGCAAAACCACTGATCAGACTCTAAGACAGGCTTTCCACTCACTTGATTTTAGAAGAAGCTTTGACATTAGTGACTCGCTGAATCTCCTCCTGCAGGCTCAGCTCCACACTCTTTTCAGGCTCCTCTTCAGAGTTCTGCCTGGAAATGTCAGATAAGGGAGGAGAGTCAAATGACCCAGCACAGCCAACACAAACTAACACAGCAACAGAGAAAACATAAGAAACCACTTAGCCTGCTGAAAATAACTTCCCTCTTATCCAGCAGTGTCCACACATAGGTCCACATATAAGAATAGGGTGGACAGTGAAGTTCAGGCCAGTAACACAAACTACTAAAGACACAAACTGTCCTAAGAAAGGCAACCTCCTCTGGAGCCAAAACACAAGGCACATTACAAAGATGGATACAAAACAGGCAACAGAAGCTGCGTTTGAGAGCAAGATCAGCTTCTGCTGATCTCCTCTTGCTCACCAAAAGCTCTCAGCCACTGCCAAAATGCACTTCCACATTAACAAGCCCCATGTTTTAGTTTCTACCTTGGAACCAGACCCCTCCCTAAGAGCTGCTCTGAGGCACCTGTTTAGTGCCAGGATATGCAGAGGGACACTTAACACAGAGTAAATATTAAGAAAACTCTCACCTCTATCTGCCTGCTGTAAAAAAGGAGCTGAGGTATCAGACTCACTGTGACTTCTCAGATGAAACTCTCATTCCCGCGTGGCATACCAAGGACTTAGTTTGATGCACCACGCAGTACAAACACCAATGTCAGGTAGAGCTGAGCAGCTCTGAAAAACCCATTTTATGTCCATCTCTTTGCACACAGTAGCTTTTTTTTTTTTTTTTTTTTTTATGGGAATCCAAAAAAA
>VZRM01000619.1:453707-551607 GCA_013397955.1 Grantiella picta
AGGCAGGTTCTCCTCCCGGTACGGGCACGGCAGCCCTGGGCGCTGGGGCCTCCTGCGGCTCTGCGCCCCGCTCCGAGCCTGGCAGCCCCTCGGGCCGCGGGAGGGCCCGGCAGCGAGCGGGGGGAGCTAGCCCGGAGGAATGTGCGCCCCGCTGCTCCCGCCTCTGCTGCCGCAGCCAGAGCCTGGGCTTGGCTCTTCGGCAGGGCAAAGATGCTGCTGCAGATGAGCTGTCGGCTGGGACCGGTGTAGCCGCGCTTTCCTTGCCTTTCTCTCTCGTTGCCTTTTCTCCCAGCAAAAATCTTACTTAGATCCTCTTACGGCTTTCTTTGTCCTAGTGTCAGCCTTTATTACCACTCATGTGAGCCTGGATGCTTGGCTGTTTTGTTTCGTTGTGTTGTTTTCCCCCGGCTAATGAATATACTTAGTAAGTCACGTTTCACAATTACCCCTTGTGGGTGCGATCGTTTGAAAATTATTATCAATTATGAACCCGGGAAAGGGATTAAGTAGTAGGTGTGTATGTGGCAAACTGAAGTTACTTACGTGGGTATGTTTGTGCTAGTTTGATTCACCAGAATAGTTAAGTAGTCACAATGGAAGTGTAATAGCCGAAGTGTTACCTTCTGGCAGCTGAAAAGTGACTATTGGCACGTTTGAGCCTTCATCTAACAACCTGTGCCATCTCAGGTTTTATAAAATCACTCAGATGGCAGCGTTTGGTCTTAAAATTCACTGGGCCAGCGTTCCAATTTACAGCTTTACTGTTTCTTGCAAAACTGATTTGGGTGAAGGGGTTTTGTGCCTGAGTGCATGGCTGTAAGAACTATGTGACACAGACATTATGGTTTGGGAAGCTCTGTCTTTTTTATTTATAAGTATTTGCCAGTATCTCTGAACAAATAGATTATACATTCCTTGCTACAAATTTGCTTTTTGCTAAGATAAAGAAATAACAGTTTTCAGAAGTGCTGAGGTCCTCTCTGCACTTGGGAATTTGTTCTCGTGATTTCCAAAATGCAAGATCATAAGTCAGTTTGATCAATTTAGTAGAGAAGTTGTTTTCACCTTGAATTATTGAAAGGTTTGTCTCACTGTGAGCATCTGCATAGCTTCATTGCATACAAGTAACAAAAGAGGGAGTGTTTGAGTGGCAAATCTGTTTTTCTGTTTTCTGCTAGCTGTTATTGCATTGCAGTCTTGGGAAAGGTCTGGCTCCACGAAACAATTACTTTTAGTGAACAGCTGGTGACCTGGTTTGACTTTTTTTTTTTTTCTCTAAAGCACCTGGAAGACTCCAGTGAAAATTGGAGTGTAACAAGTTGACCGAGAAAGGGAGTTGTTGTTTCCATTCCATGGATCCCTTGGGTGCTCCTTCCCAGTTTGTGGATATTGATAGTCTGCCAGGCTGGAGTGATTCCTATGAGGCCAAGCAGCTGGATTGTCGCCAAAGTCCTGATGAAAAAGCTCAAGTTGATGTTAGATCACCTTTTCCATACAGGAAAGACATCAATGAAAAAATAATCTTGTGGTAAGTTCCATGTGGCTTTGTGTTGGTCATCACTTCTCTGTTTACTGCAGGATCCATATGCTCATGTAATAATCACTGCCATAGAACTAAGCTTCTAAATCCTCTTTTCTAGAATCAAACATTACAGATCTGGGAAGAAAATAATCTTTTTGTTCACTGTAACTTTGCAAGTCTGAGATTTTGCTCCACCAAAGGTTGTGCTCATAGGCAGTCCTTAATGCAGCAGACTGGAGCTGTACTTCCAGCTGTGATACTGCATGCTTGGTATCAAAACCTAGTTGGGCACTTGGACATGAGATTCTTATTTTTTAAAAAATATGTTTGCTGTCTACTAGCTTTTTTCTGTATTTGCTGGCATTGTTCTGCTTTCACTTTTCTGTTTTAAATCAGTATTTCTTTCTTTCCTGTCATTCTCATGGCTTGCTTTTGGCTCTTCCTGCCCTTCTTTCCTCCATTCTGTGTTTTGTCTCCATGGTTTTCTTCCAAAATGTGTTGATAAAGTGTAGTGTGCTGTACTTACTTCATCAGTTTTTCTTTCCTTTATCTCAGATACTTGAACCTGCTCTCTAGGTATATAACTCAACTTAAACACTGTGAAGAGAGAAGGATTTCTTAGGGATGCAGATTCAGGGGTCAGCCTGGACCTCTTTCTGGTTAATATGTACAGGAAATGGGACTGTTCATGGGTTTCCTGAACCCGATTAAGTAAAGAAAGTGGGGAGTAAAAGGTTAAACATATTTTACAGCTTGGGCAAATGTGTGCAATTTCAACTGTTAGTTTAGTTTCTCCCTGTGCATGGGAATCTTTATTTCTCTTCCTATGCTCTTTGATCCCAAAATCCCCAGTGGCTGCTGCTGTGACAAAAAGCAGGTCAGAGTTCTGCTGCTCCATTGTCTCTTATGCATCTATGCCTTGTTTATCTTCTGCATGTCTGATCCTTGAACAGCAGAATGAACATGATCAAACTGCAGGTTCACAATTTGGGAACAAAAGTGAAGAAAACTTGTCCATCTGAAGTGTCACTCTAGACCCACAGTGGTGTGAGGAACAGCAGCAGTAAGGTGCCTTGATAGTCTGTCTGTAAAAATAAAGAAATGCATTAAAAAAATTGTTGAAGTTTTGAAAGCAATACAGCACAAGGACTCTCCTCTTATCCCCAAGAGAAAATATATGGGTTTTTGGAAGGTGTGACACTCCATCAATTTAACAAGCTGCTTTGCATGTTTGCTTTCTGAGCTGCCCTACATACAGCTACAGCACTGCCTTTTCTACAAATATCCCTAAGTTCTGCTGAGGCTGGGACTCTTTAAGGAGCTGACATTTTGCATGCAGTCTGTCTTCATCGGATAGACGCAAAGGATGATTCGGCTTGGTGAGCACGTCAGGGTACACTACACTGTGTGGGCACTGGAGTCCTGCTAATGCCTTTCCTGTAACTTGGCATTTCCTTGCTTGTTAGCACTCATTTGAGAATATCCTGCTTAGCTGTATGTTCAGCCTGCAATAAATTGTTTCCTCAGGAAAGGAGATGTCGCGTTACTGAACTGCACGGCCATCGTAAACACCAGCAATGAGACTCTCACGGATAAGAATCCAGTGTCTGAAAGTATATTCATGCATGCTGGGCCTGACCTGAAGGATGAACTCCAGAAGCTCAAAGGTAAGTGGCCAGACACATTTTTATCTTATTAAAATCTCTTGTCTTTGCGTACAAGGTGTCAGGATTGGGGCAGAAACGGAAAAGCTAGAGCCTTCCCCCAGCCCCAGCAGCTGGTGGTAATGTAAAAAAGAGGAAACACCTGCCAATCTAGTCTCTTTTTGCTGATCACATTACAGATAATTGAAAATCTGTGGGAGATATTTGAGTTGATGGGTCCTTACTTTGTGATGCAATAATTCCCATTATCTGAAGCCACTTTAGCAGTTAGCTTTCAGAGCTTTTGCTCAAGGGACCAGTCTTGTGCATCTTGAGATTTTATCCTGTTCAGTGTGTGTACATTATGAAAGACAGAAACTGAAGTTCACCATTGCAGAAATTAAGTGGATTCTATCGTACACTTTGCGTATCCTCTTTCAGGATATTAATATACACACAGTCTTTCAGAAAGATATGACAATAATGGATGGATTGATAAAACACTGCATATCTAAATAAAGTCTTTGTGACTTCTTAAGTTGGTTCATTTGTCTCTTGTGTACAGCAAATTACTTTCTTAGAAAGCTAGAGGAGCATCCCTAATGCAAGGCTATTCTAGAAATGGATGAGGTTTGCCTAGATTCTTGATTAGCAAAGTTTATTGCTGATAATGAGGGATGAATACTCAGCCTTTATTTATCTAACAGGCACTGGGAGTAAGAGTTTCCTTATTTTGTGTGTGACAAGCAGGAGTTTACAGTTTTCCAAGGTCATACAGAAGTCTAATATGGTTTGCAGATAAAAATTCACATCTCTAGTAACTCTGGTACTGAGCTGAATTTTGAGGTCTCTGTGTAGTATTGCTCGCTCTGGGTAAAAGCTTGCTCTCCTTATGTAGTAAGAAAATGGATATAGAAGAACCGTATTTCTACTATAAACTCTCAGTAGCTTAAATTGCAATTGAATAGAAATCCTCTGTTTCTATAAAATCATGCTTTGCTGATTTAGCTTGCTTTTGTTTTTTTTAATAACCCAGAAATGAAACAGGAGGAAGAGTAACCATTTTGTAACAGAGTGAAAATTCAGTGTGTGCTGGGGGTGGAAATGGCCGTTAAAATACAGTAGGTGCTATAGAATAGTTAGGACCCTGCTATATATGCCAGAACTCTTCTAAAATACACTTGGGTTTCTTGTGTGCACTGCGAGGTGGGAAGAGAGGGACTGCATTTCAAGGAGCCCTTAAAGTTTGAGATCTGTCAGCTCAGTAGGGAGTTGTTGTGCACAGCTTCTTAAATTCCCTTTTACCCTGCTGAGTTATGCGTAGTTTTGCATCTTCTACCACGGTGAAAACACTCATGTCTTCTCCCTGTAATGTATTCTGCAGGTTCACAACTCCCTATGAAGACAGTTTTCTTTTAATCTTGTGCCAAGAGCTTTATGGAAATCAGTTCTTCTGTGACACCCTACTGACATGTTGTGTGGGGGAGGAAGGAGAGGCTGGGTTACAGATTCGGGTTTTGAGCACCCGTAGTACATTTGTCACAGCCGCAGAAGTGGATGGAAAGCTCAGCTAAGAAATCAGTTTATGATTCATTTGTCATCTCTGCTTACTTTTTGCCCTTTTCCCATTTAGCCTTGAATTTTTTTCATAGGAGAATGTTCGTGCTAAAAAAGTGTAAATGTATGGTCTGTGCTCTAAAGCTGTAAAATGGATGCATTTTCAGTTAGATCTCTCCTGCCTTATTTCTGCTGCTTTGTATATATTCACATTTCATAGACTCCAAGAAAAATCATGGTCTTAAAGCATGTGACATGCTGACCCTTCAAAGGCCTGTGCCTTCTTTAAGGCTCAGCTAACTTGTGTGTTCCTGGGAGCATTGTTAGTATTGATTCATGCAGAAATCCTACAGCCAAGGGCAGGCTTGCAGATGAAGTGCTATTGATATAAGCTTTCCTATCAACAAATACTTGTCGCAGTCTAATAAAGGCCTTCTGTAATAGCAATGCACAGTAGTCTTCCAGCTCCTGTGATGCTTTTTCTCTGCCACACATATGATGTAGAAGATTCAGACTTTACATTTTAAACTTGGAGAAAAACTATTCTAATATCTGAAATCTCGTTGGATAAAAAATAGGATCTTGACTTTGTTCCCTGTTTTGCCACAGTCCTTGACTCATGCAGCTCACCTCACCCTATATCTTAAATTAGGAATAATACCTGCAGCTCATTTTAATTTTATAGGTGTTATAGACATCTCCAGGCATTGGGAAGTGTGAAGTATGATCTAAGTGTAGTTAAAGATTACCAATCTGCTTTCCTGAATTTGTTTCCCTACTGAATTCACAACTGTACCTCAATCAAACTTCCTTAATTTTTTTTTTTCACAAGACAGTTTTTCCTACAGGCCTTGACTTGCTCTTTACTAATTGTGAGGCATGGGTGGACCCTGGAAGAAGAATAGTAACTTGGTATCTGATGTATTGTTTCAGATTTGGCTTCTGCTTTTTCCATATTGTGCTTATTTAATAGCTCTCTTGAGCTGTCTGAGAGGCTGTGCAGGAATTCAGAAGAATATGCTTAGTTTTAGTATGGTGTTTTCTTCCTTCTGATTAACCCCGAAGAAGCACAGTGGAGGGATGGGATGATGGGATTTGTTGGATCAAAAAGTTTACAAGATGCTGGCTTAAGGGCAGCATGAGGTTGCCATTAAAAAGACATGCTTGAAGGCACATGCTTACTCCTTTGAGTAAGGAAGATTCTCAGCCTGGAGTGTCTCCTCCCATAAAATATGCTACCATGCATGTTGATAGCTTGCCTGAGCACTATGAGGAAAGAGTGGAGTTGGAGAGGTGAACATCCCTGTTCAGTTGATGCCTGATGGTTTTTTGTCCTTTCTCTTTATACTCTTTTTATACCCTTTTTCTATACTTTATATCCTTTCCCATTCCTGTACTTTTCAATCCCTGTATCTTAGCCCCACGTGTTTATAACCCTTGTTCTCTAGCGTAGTTCAGAATTCTTTGGGGAAGACAAAACATCCCCACAATCTCAAGAACATGAGGCACCAACCTTGAACGGAGCCTCATCTCTGGAACATGTTTTTGTAAACTAAGTTGTAACCTTTTTGGGGGGGAGGTAATTAGAATACGGGAGCAATTACTTCATTTGTTAGGTTTCTTATTGGGGAATTTTAGATAATGCTAAATTGGTGAAGTCCATAAAATTGTACACTCGTTGTACCCGAGGTCTCTTTTCATCGTGGTGCACCTGGGATCCTATTAAACCAAGGTAATACCCTTTTCCTATACTGCGGTGTCTGCGTCTCAATTTTTACCAGCATTTTAGGCATCACAGTGGGCAGCTTAAGCCAAGCTGCTGCAGTGCTACTGCCTGAAAGGTGGCTGCAGCTGCTTGTTCATGTCTCATTCCCTGCTGTGGGCCCTAGCAACCTATCAGAAGATCAGGTTGAAAGCTAATCCAGTGAAAATACTGATTTTCAGTCAAATCAGAAAGCTGAAGCACAGCTGTACAAGCAGAAGGAAGAAGGTTGGAAAATACTTGTCTTTGAGGGTAGGGAGAGAGACCAGAAGTACTTCTTCCACTGTCCAGACCTGGAGTGGACTAGATTTATGTGAAGAAAGGGAAGTTTAACAGACTTTTCTTCCATGTGCTCAAGGAAAAACAGATTCCAAACACAGTATCTGTTCCTAGAGTATGTAACTAGGGAGTGCTGTGAATGAAACAAAATTTAATGTATTGCTTGAACTTCCTTGCCTTGAGACTGGACATCTAGTCTGTCAAGAGAGTATGAGCTGCACAAGGATCATGTGTCTGCCTTGTGGACACGAATAAACCTGCAAAACAGCAAGCTCCCTCATTCTGGGAGCATAAATTAAACAAGTGCTTGTTCTATTCATTTGTAATAATTTTGCCGACATCGGGTTTGTCTCCCCAAAAATTAGTTTTCCCAAACCAAGTTGTTAAATTCAGGACTTTTTATTGCTGGCTGTATAGTATACTTGTGCTTCAGTTCTCTGCACATTATTAAATCATTTATTCTTCTGGCTCTATAAGTAGCATAGTAAGCACTGCAATTCAGACAGAATTTCTAGCAATTTCTGGTATGTCTTTGTATGCATAGTTTTACAATCGAGAGGAGTGAGCACAGTTCTCACCTCCTCACCCTGACTAGGTGCTAAGCAGCTGGTATGAGATAGGATACTTAATATTTGATGTCTAAAACACTGACTTCATGGAGTCTGACTGGAGGAAGACAAGGGCTTGAATGCTTCTGGCTCTCTTACCATGACATGGACACTCACCCTCATGTTTTATTCATCCCAGGTTGCAGGACAGGCGAGGCCAAGCTCACGAAAGGCTTTAACCTGGCTGCCCGTTTCATCATTCACACGGTGGGCCCCAAGTACAAGAGCAGGTATCGCACGGCGGCCGAGAGCTCCCTGTACAGCTGCTACCGCAACGTCCTGCAGCTCGCCAAGTAAGCACAGCACTGCTGGCACAGGGTGCCAGCTGGGGCTCAGCTGGCCTGCAAACACAGCTCTGCACTAAGGCCAAGCCTCTGTGAATGTCTTCTCGTGTATGCTGGGCTGCTTAAGGACAGGAGGACATTAGTGGCATCATGGTGTGCTTCATGTCTTTGGTTATCTGTGCCATGGTGTAGAGGCATTCAGTTCCTCAGAGGAGAAACATTAATAATTGCTTTGGGTTCTGTGCTGGAAAACATGTATAATGAGCTTGCTCAAGCAGCAACTTTATGTGTGTCTGCAGCCATGTGGACACACCCACAGGCAGATCTTACTGCTGTTAGTTCACGTGTTTGGCCTCAATGCCCCTGTACAACAGACAGCTAAAATTCTGAGTCAGGGAATAAGGTTGCTTCTAAAGCTACAGTTGCAGCAGCTGTGTTTGTAATTTTTTCCCCTTCCGTCTGCGGTATTTTCTACTTCCTCTTAACTAATAGGGGGTTTTCTTCCTATTTTTCTGTGTACTTTCTTGTGTTCTGTTCTTCTACTGTTGTAGTGCTAGCAGTCATAAAATATGACTGAGCAAGTGCAGTGTCAGAAAGCATACCTCACAATTTTTTAGGATGGGGAAGATCAATTCTTCCAAGGCAGGACTGTGTGTTACAGTGCAATTGTAACTGTTTCATAATCAAGATTACAGCTAAGGTTTTTAGCATGTATCACTTTTGTTCTGCCTTAGAAGTTACAAGCAAATTCAAGCCTGGATTGAAACGTTAAAAACTATTTTAAAATTCTGACAGTTCTGCATCCTGAATGTCTTTCAGCCAACCTATTTTCTAGAGTAACTTTTGATGTTTGTGAAATTGTCCACCAACTCTGAGCTTGCTCAAACTCCTTTGATTACTGTTGGCAAGAGCTCTGCTTTACTCTTCTGAAAATGTGGCTCAGTGCTGGAAGCATCTTACTGGTCTTGAAGTATGTGTCATCCATTCTGATGGTTGTCTGATCATACCTAAGACTGAGTAAGCTACCTTGGCCTGTGTCCAGATCTCTTACAAAACAAAATCAGAGGTCAGGTGAAGGAACAGGAGTGTGTATGCATTGAAGAACACCTTCTTTTTCCCTCCTTCTCCTTACTGTCAGTCCTAAACAGGAACAAAAGTATTTTGGAAAAGGTTGCAGGGAGCTTGAGGGAAGGACTTCATCCAGAATATGAGAAACTGTAGGAACAACATAACTGAGGTAGAAGTCCGTAAACAAGCACCAGAGGAAGCAGTGTGGAATAATAATGGTTCTCTCCTTCTCTGCTTAATGGGGGTGTGTACATCTTGCCAGGGAAGAACCCTTCTGCAAAAACCTGTAAGAGGATTACTGCTGCTTAGAGACAGGGAAGAAATTATTGGTGTTCTGTACTGTCCTGAGAGATGTCTGTTCAGACCTGGCTGTCTATTCATTTGTTTCTCTTTTTCTGGATTCCAGGGAACAGGCAATGTGCTCCGTAGGATTTTGTGTCATTAACACCCTGAAAAGATGCTACCCCTTGGAGGATGCAACCCACATAGCACTGCGTAAGTGTGTTGGAAAACAGCATAAACTGGATAGTACAATTCAGCAGGTCACTTACCTCTGACAGATTGCTCTTTGTATGGGGAAACCTTTTTTAGGGGGCTGTGGTTCATTAGAGGCTGTAAAAAGACAAGGCATTCCATGGTTGACCAAGAAATGGAAGATAAAAACAAATTATTCTTTCTCTCAGTAAAGATCCCGGGGATCTCATCAGTAAAGATCCGTAGGAATCTGTGCTAGACCTTGAATTCTTCAATGTATTAATTAATAACCTGAAAAAGATGCTAAAAGTGAGGTGAGAGAGTTTGCTGGTAATAGAAATTTGTTCAGAATAGCCAAGATAAGACCTTACTGTTGAATAACTGTAGGCAGACTCGAGCAGCAGTGAATTTCTTCTGCTGATTTAGTGTCATCAGCACATCCAAATGTAAAGTGATATCCTTCCCCCACTGACCCACTCCTACAGGCTTCTGCCTTTGCATGTAAAATGATGGGCTGATCACAGGCAGCAAAGCACTGAGATTATAATAGTTCCATGAAAACAACAGCTCATAGGAGTTCAAAACAGCAAGCTGAGTAAGACACAACAAAATTAAGAATGTTGTGCAATAAGTCAGTGCTTTGTTCACCCTTTAAAGCTGCACATTCAAAAAGAATATAGTAGAGAAGTTGAGGAGGTCAACAAGGGTAGAAAAAGGCGAGAAATAGCAAAACAAGCTCAAGACTTTTTCAGACTGGAATATACCAGACTTGAGGGGAGTGTCATAGATGTCTATAAACTCATGAGTGGCATGGAAATGCTGAGAAGGAGTCAGCTGTTCACTGTCTCCCAAAATAAGAACCATCAAACCATGTCAGTTCAGAAGAAGTAAGGGGAAATGGTTCTTATGCTTATGCTGTTTGTTTTATGGGAGTTCTTACTAAAAAGCATTGCTAAAAGTTTTCAAATTTCCTTGCGTTTGAGAGGAAACTGTATTAAAGAAAAAATGAAGACCACTGAGAACAAATCAGAAAATATCCTAGGTTGAAAATAAATTATAGAGAAGTGCTCAAACAAGACCATTATATACTCTTGTATATATACTTATATACTGGTTCCTACTCTTCTGCTATCTCTTTTGCCCTTTTCACATGTTCACATATGTTCAGAAGAGTTTGCTGTGGAACTCTGTGACTGCATTTGTTGTGGAACTCTGTGACTGCATTTGTTGTGTAATGTTGCAACTCAACCCAATTACACATGAATTTGTGTACAGTAGTTCACAGGAACTATTCGAAAATAGCTCCTTTTTTTCCCCCTCTGATGTTTTTTGAACTCCCACTAAGGTATTCTCTGTAGATAACTTCCTTTATTGTGTCTTCTGTTGTCTCTTTAGGTCTGTATGCTACTTGATAAAATAGTGCTGTATCAAACAATTTGTTTGGACATTTTTTCACGTGATTTACAAATAGAATTTTTATATGCCTCTTTGGCACAGCTGATCCCAGAGATTTTGTGTTGCTGAGCCTGTCTTAAACCAGCTTCTGCTGTATCTTGCTTATATTGCTTTGCTGATAACTTAGGGCAGAGTAACTTGTTCTAAGAATGTCTGCTTTTAGCAGTTTGCACAGGACTCTGTAAAGGAAGGATTTGGTTTGATTTTTCAGGGCTATTGAATCACATTTCCCTGTCTAAGGAGTGCCTAGTAAGCTAAAATCAAAGAGGGTTATTCTCTGTTTGTGTCTATCTCTAAAGTCGGCATTAGGAGAGAATGGAGATGGAACTTCTAATATGCCTAGCAACCCAATTGATGTGTTAAACCACCACTTAATCCACACTTGCCTATAGCCTGTGGAGCTATTTAGTATGAGGAGAGATGTATCTCTCTTCTGCACTCTGAGTTCTTCACTTGTAGTTGTGTGTGTAGCTTTCTTCTCCTGTTTTGCTAACTACATTTAATCTGCTTCCTTGCAGGCACAGTTAGGAGGTTTCTGGAGATTCATGGAGAGACTCTAGAGAAGGTGGTGTTTGCTGTCTCTGAGCTTGAAGAGGTATCTTCTTGGCATTCATTCCGCCAAAATTCCTGGGCATGTTTGATCTTCTCTGCAGCAGTAAAGCTGGAATTGGATTTCCCCTTCAGATCACATAGACTTCTGGTTTTACAGCATCTTCTGTCTCCTCCTAGCATAGCCTCTTTTCCAGTACTGCTTATGCTCTTAGCAGTCACTGTGGACACTTTGAGAATCTTTCTGCTTCTGGCTTTTTTGTTCCTGAGCTGTGGACAGGGAGCAGTAGGGGAGGTGATAGCATGCAGTTGAGCTGGATCCTGTCTGTTGGCCAGAAAGGAAGTTCCTCACCCGAAGTTTCCTCCTTACACAGAAGATGTGCTTGAAGAGAGCCAGTTCAGCATGCCTACAGATCACCTACAAACACCTTAAACACTGCTTGCTGGCTTGTTGGAATAGCAAACCTGACATTTAATGATCTGTGTTCTTAAAGATACAGGCAGTTTGAATATTGACTTTCCTTGTACATTGAACTTGTTAATGGAAGCTCCTGTGCAGAACATCCACACCTAATTCAGGTTCTGGGGCATCTGGATAAGGAAAATAACTAATTTGTTGGGGATCGTAAACCTGCTAATCAATTGGAGAGAACCCATGAAGTATTACATTCTGTAAAGATCTTCACTATTTCCCTTCATGTAGGGAAGGATTTTCTTGTTTGGTTGGTGCTTTTCCTTTTTTCCCAGACAGATCACTAAAGATGATCTGTGTAGTAGTGCATTTTAACATAAGCAATCTTAACAGCAACATAAACAAGAAATCTGTTGTAATGATATTAAAATACACATAGACAAAGCTAGAGTATCTGCAGTCTACCTGAGTTCATGCAAGTTAAGGCAAAGTCCTCTCAAAGTCACTTGCCAGGCTGGCAAAAAAACCAAAAAGTTAACCTTTATCAAGGTTACTTGCCTTTATTCCCAGCTCACAGCCCAAAGTAAGCCAGTATTTTGCCTCTACACTGCTGAGATATTCCCTGCTACACAGGCAGTCGCTGTTTAAGCGGAGAGCACAGATGCGTGATAGACCCTTCACGCACTTTTCTTATTTGTAGGCCACTTACCAGAAGTTGCTGCCTCTGTATTTTCCGAGATCGTTGGAAGAAGAGATCCAATCCTTGCCTTACCTCCCTGCAGATATTGGCAATGAGGAAGGGGAGCCCGTAGTACCAGAGCGGCAGATCAGGATTACTGAAAAGCCAGGTGTTCCGGATGGTGAGTTTGTAACTGGACTTTGGAATCAGTATCTCTGTGTGAAAATCAGTGGGAAAAACAGAAAAAGAAGGAGAGAGATGTTTTCCTACCTCAGTTCACCTAAGGCAGGTTACAATGATTCCAGTTCTCAAGCTGCCTCACTGGCTTCATGGGTTGCCCAGCCGTAACTGCAGTAGAGCTGTTCTGTGTTTTTCTTTCTTGATGGTAGAGGTGGTTAGTTCATTCCCTCTGTAAATTTTTCCCAAAGTGATTAGGATCTTTGAAGGTGTTTTTGCAGAATCTTGTGCAGCCCCTAATTGAAAAAGGCATTATATATACAGTTAATGGTCTGTGTTGTGTATTAGCAAAGTGTCATTTATGTATTAGCAAATGTTGTCTCAAATGATACAATTCTGTTGATACAGCAGGGATACAGTGCATCAAACTAGTAGATGTGCAATAAAAACTAGCAAAAACTCCCTAAAATGTAGAAGAACTAGATCAACCCAGAGATCAGTGTTTGGAAATAGCTATCAAAGTTCAGTGAAAGTCTGTTTGTAAAGAGGTTGATGTCAGGGTTGAGGTGAGACACATACAGCAAAACAACTTAATATACTAATGGACATAGCAGACACATTCTGCCTTACTTGTTAAGCAGTGATGTGAAAGTTTTACACTTCTTCAGGCAAAGCCTTAAGCCATCCGAAGCAGAGAAGTTGGAATGAGTTTCAATTTTCTTTTGTATAGCCAGTTGGGATAAGGTTGAATAGTTGATATTTGCTGCTGTGGCTGATCTGTGTGAGGTATTTAACCACTAGCTAATAATTTGTGAAATTACTGGTTTTGCATAGGTAGGAGTGAATTTGTGTAGTGGAATCCTGCACTCTTGCTCCATTAATACTGTAGCATGTCATGCTAAAAGGGGAAACTGAGTTCCTGTCCAGATTGCCCAGAGAGACAGTGCTAGAAGTCTTAGCAATATGCCTGGATGACATCAATTCAGTGGAGCATTCTGTCACCAGCAAGTGAGCCTGTGCTCTTCTGTTTCATCACACAGTCGTGTTGTGAACAATACTATAAAAATAGCTACACTCAGATCGCTACAGCATTTGTTCAGGAAGCGTCAGTGATATAAAAAGTGAGCCCTTTCTACAGTACAGCTTCTAAATTAAAGCTGCAGCTTTTGTGCTTCTGTGTGCTTGTTTTTCCCCTTTTGATAAGTAGGGTGACTGCAAAGCTCAAGTCACTCTCTCCAAGCCTTATTTTTCATGAGAGTTAACCCTTTGTTATAAGCAGAAGGCTAGGATTTCCCATTTAGTTTCCAGGCTAAACAACATTTTCAAGGGAGTCTAGTTCTCAAACCCATGCTGTGATCTGCCAGAGGTACTGGTGAGTTACCAGAGCCACATCATGGTATCTCATGGGGTTTTGTGTTAGGCTGTAGCATAATCACTGTGTTGTCCCACTGAGAAATGTAGCAACTCATCAGCAGCATTGCTGTCCTGTGCACAGCCCAAACATTTCACACCTTTGTTTCCACTGCAGATGCTTCAGATGAAGAGGGTCTGGAGGCAGATTTGTCTTTCATTGGGTCCCATGCTTTTGCCCGCATGGAGGGAGACATTGATAAACAGAGACGCCTCATCCTTCAGGGACAGTTGTCTGAGGCAGCACTGCAGAAACAGCATCAGAGGAAGTGAGAATTTGCTTGTTCGTGTGAATATTTGTTAGTTAGGACCAACCCTTATGAATGGTGGTTTTGTTATCTGTAAAGCCTAATCTTCCAGCAAGCAAATACAGGTAAAGCCTGGTGTCACCCTGGATTGATGTGGTAGCCTCTTTGGCCTGAAGGGAGAAGGGAAAGGGCAGTAGGAGAAAAAGGGAAGATTGTGATGAGCTCTTTAGCACACCCAGTGCATCCTGCCAGCTGCCTTATCCATTTGCCACAAGATGTCACTGTTTTGTCACCACTTTTTCTAGTAGGATCACCTGCTTTCAATACTGCCCACTTGTTCCTGAGGCTCTGGGCAGATAGCAAAACACTTTTCTTCCATTTGGTAAATAAAAGTATGCTCAGTCTTTCTCCCCCTCCCTGCCCTGGTACCCTAACATGCATGGTCACTTCTTTAGAAGGTAATTCCATGCTGGACACCTCTAAAGGCATGGTGTTGGCTTGTTTTGTCAGATGAGGCACTGAGTTGTTCACCATTCAAAGGGTGAACAACTATAAAAAAAAATCTATATATGGCACTGGTTGCTGCATAGTTGTGTTTGACATCTAGACTTTTAAAGGAATTTTTTTTCTTTCACTTAAACACTGACATATTTAAATGGAAAAACCTCTGAGATCTTTTCAGCCCAAATGCAATGCCACTATAGTTACTAGTTGAATTGTATTAATATGTATTAATTGCCCTAGTGAAAATCATTAGGTGTGTAATTAAGACACTAAATTTTATTTTTTAACACTTCTTTCTTTAGCAACTTGATAGTTGCTCCATAGGTCAGAAAAAAGCAACGTTTGAGAGGGTTCCGTCAGAAAAGGCTTGTTTTGGCCTTCCCTTCCCATATACCACTTCAGGCTTATAATGCTAATCCAAAGAGGGATTAGATCTGACCAGATGTTTTTAACTTTCTAGTTATAATCGCTGGCTGTGTCAGGCAAGAGCTGAAGACCTCTCTGACATTGCATCTCTTAAAGCTTTGTACCAGACAGGTAAGTTTGGGGTACTGATGACTGATCTATGTTGTCTCAAAGTAAAAATATTTTCTTTGGACTTGCATATACAATAGGTCATACTGGAAAGCATAGCTGTGTTTCTGGAGAGAAAATCTGCTCAGCACTTTGGCTGATATCTTAGGCCCTCATGAAAATCCAAAGCTTACCTAGATCTTTGTGTAAATATCAACGTTGTTTGATGCCTTCTGCAGAGTAGCTGCAAATTTAAATTCTTTTGTTTGCCTTAGACAAAGATTTGTGGGCTGCAGGAGGTCCATGAGGCATGCTCTGGGAATCTGTGCATTGGAGTTCAGAGCTTGGTTTCTGGGAAGAGTTTTGCTTCAGTCGTAGAATTGCAAGTGGAGGGATTTTTTAAATAAAACCCGTATTATTATTTGATATTTAGGTAAATATGGAGTACACAGGCAACATAAAATTACAGTCCTTAAATTTCTCAGCTGTTGATATATGTTTTTTGGATGAGAATAGGTACTGGTATAATGAGAGCAGTAACTGAGCTTATTTCCTCTGTTGAAAACCAGATGCATTGCGAAAGTTGTGAGCTGAGCCTCGTTCTCCCTGGTTTGAAAGGGCCCAACTAAAAAACCTGGCATGACTGAGAGAAGCTGAGACATCTTTCTTTCTTTCTTTTGTAGGTGTAGATAACTGTGGCCGCACAGTGATGGTGGTGGTTGGAAGGAATATTCCTGTAACATTGATAGACATGGAAAAGGTAAGGCTTTGTAAAACTAGAGTTGTGTAGGTTACATAAGAATGTTTAGGATGGACAAGTCTGATTATTAGGATAATTTAGTGTTAATACTGGAAACATTTTTTGTAGAAGACTTACGATGTTAACTGGAAACTGTTTTTATAGGCAGATAAAAATGTATACCCTTACAAAGCTATACGTGCATTGGGCTGACACTTTTCGGTTTAGAGGATATTTTTAGAAAAACATGGCTAGTATGGACTCCTTTTTCTTCTCAACAAGAAGGAGAGTTACTCCGCTTCTATAACCGCCAAGCTGTGAAGAGTGAAATGCAGTGATTCAAGTTTAGTTTCTCATGGAAACAACAAGAATTTTATATCTCCATCTGTGAGGTCAGATAGACAAAGAAGACATCCAAGTTATTACAGTCAAGTTGAAGACTTGGAATGTTGGCCTTGCTTTTGTAGCTGAAATGTAATGCCATCCAGCTTCATGATTCCTAATTTTTAGATGAAATAACGAAAGCATATTAAGATGTAATACAATTGTGAAAGGATTCTTTGCAAATACAAATTTCATTTCTTTCTGCCTCAGGCTCTTCTGTATTTCATCCATGTCATGGATCATATTGCAGTGAAGGAATACGTCCTGGTGTACTTCCATACACTCACAAATGATTACAATCAATTAGACTCTAACTTCCTGAAGAAACTCTATGATGTTGTTGATGCCAAGTGAGTGTCAATAGGAAAAGAACATGTTCTGGTCTTCCACTGTGCTATGCAAATATTTGTTATTCCCTGTATCTGGTTTCCCATTTATTTGTGAGAGTGCTTTGCCGGGACGAAGTCCTAAATAACTAACAAAAAGGCAAGAAGAAGGAAAAGATGTTTTCTTTCCTTCTCAAGTCCATCTATTAAACCAGAAGTTCTGGCCTCTGCCATCTCACTTTTGGAGCTGTTAGGAAGGCATTCTGGTTGTATTGTCTGTCACAATCCAAAGCTGGAGCTTTCAGAGCCTGGCTTTGTTAAAGTATGTTGCTGGTTGTGAGGGGAGAGGCTTGGGTAACAGTGGCAGCCATAATTTGTCCTTAACTTTCTTTCACTTCCTACTTGAAAAGACTGAAGACTGTGATCTCTTTAACGGAAAAATAACTATTCTGCTTTTTTAAAAACTTTTCCCTTTACATTTATTTTTTTGGTATCTGCCTTTACATTAGATTAACTTTGTAAAATTACATCACAGGCACTTAAGAAAAATGATGTCTTTGACAGTTGGTTTGTGTAAGTGACCTTAATTAGAATTCACTTTTAAATATTTTTTCTTTCTCTAAACCAGGTACAAGAGGAACTTGAAGGCATTGTATTTTGTCCACCCAACATTTCGTTCAAAGGTAAGGTAAATCTTACAGAAGAAAAGCATATCTTGCGTGTTGGTGGAGTAGCATGTAAGCCTGTAGCATGAGGCACATGGAGATATAAACATAGACTCCCAAAATTAGGAAGTACCTTCTGGATCCCCCACAGAACTGGAAATTCGTCCTATCTTTGATCTAGGTGTAATCTTCCAACCTTTGTGATAAGCTGAACCCTAATGCAGTGCATGCTGTCTGTGCCCTGGTTTTTGTGTGCTCTTAACAGAGAGAGGTGGAAGCTTTGACTCATGTTTCCTTTAAAGGGAAACATCTTGTCATTTTGCCTGCTGTCTCTCTGGCAGGGTGATAAACCATGACCAAACACTCAAGGAATTCTTTTTTGTGTAGTTCATCTCCTGGATGTTTCACCTTCTCTTTCACCACAAGAGGTATCACAAGTGTGTCCTGTGTGTCACTTCAGAGGTGCCCTGCAAAGGGCAGAGGGCAGTGTGTGAGGCAGCAGTGAGATCAGTCAGGGTTACAGTGTAGAGCAGCAAAGAAAGATGGGAAGAATACCTTTGGTGGAGTGCAGAAAAATCCTGTTAATCCATCAGGAGGTGAAAAACTGAATTCATCATGCACTAAGTTGTTACCCTTGGCTAGGATCTGTGTGGGGCAGCAGAAGATGGAGCTGGTTCCCTTTTGGACTTCACACCCACTACTATTGCAGCAGTATGAGTACTTCAGATGAACTAAGTGGCAGCAGCAGCTCTTCCTAGAACTTTTGTTTGTCCAATTAAAACAGTCCAATTAAAACGAGGCAAATTTCCTCCATGTTCACTTCAGATTAACCTCTGTGTTTATTCTGCCTTTTGCTGACGTTAATCAAATTTGAGAAAATTATATGCCTGGAAAACCACATCTGTTTGCACATGTTCAGCAAGAATTTCTTTGCTAAATTTCCAAAGAGTCCTTTCTTTGCCTGTGCACAGCTGGGATACAATGAGACTTGGAGCTTCCTTGTTTTTATGTAGGTGAGACTGAGGCTTCCCAACAGCACAGCTTCCAGTTTCTGTTAGGTTATTAGTTATTCCCACAGGGTACAGATCAGAGGTCTGTGTCCTAGAATTAGAGCTTGCAGCTCTGATGCTCATGAAAATGTAGGAGCTAGCATAGAACATTACTAAGGTCACAAAGTTGAGTGGGAAGGCTGAAGCTAGTAAGTGCTAGTGTTTTAGATTCTCAGCAGCACTTCATCCCCCCTCCTCTCTTCCCATATATTTTTATTTAGTAGAGGAACACTTTTTTTTGTTGGAGGATGAGAACTTATCCGTACTGGTGTCTGTTGCTATCTTGTCTGTCCCTTTGGAAACTGCAGTGGGACTCAACAGATCTGTAAGGGAAGCAGATGGTTGGTGGGAAGCAGAGAGGGTGAGAGACATGGAGTTCTCTGACTTGCTGGAAATAGTATTGGTTTGTATCCTATTCTGGCAGCACAGCTGGAGGCAAAAGAGAATGGAGGCAAATTTTATTTTGTAGCCATGTCTTTCTGCCAATCTTTTCTATAACTGGAAGGAAAGCATGATTGCTTCTGACTGTTGCATGGACTATCAGCTTAAGAAACATGATGGGGAATATGCAGCAGAAAGCATGGTGAAGAAGATGGCTGCTTAGAGGGAAGGATTTTTCTCTCCCCTAATTTATTTTTGGCTCTTTCAGGGCTCTTGTCCCCATGGAAGATTGCTAGCTCAAAAGCTTCAAATTTCTTCAAAAATGTTTGGCACATTCATCTTCCTATTTGGATCACTGACTTCCTTCCCTAGAAGTAGTGGGAAATAATACCCCATCCTCAAATGCAGGAGGAAGGCCTGTGCATTCATGCAACTTTCCAAACACATCACCCTCATACACAGATCTTAAATCTCTGGTATAAATTGTCCCTTTCACAGCAGTATTGAATCCTGTCACAGTGGATGGCTGCCATCTGTTAGAGTCACTTTTGCTTATTTATGGGCTGAGAGGAATCAAGAGGCTTTTCATCACGACTTCTGGAAAATCGTATGTCTCTAGAAAACCAGCATAGCTCTCCATGTACTTTATGGTGCCAACAATGATTCTATGTTCAGTTTCTAGGTATGAAACTTGTAAATTATGTATTTTCTGGGGATAATGGCCTGTCTAGAATACATGGAGTTTGGTATGAAGGGAGGAAGGCTCAGCAGTTACACGAAAGCACAGAGTAACTGAAGCAGGGTGGGCCACTGTGCAGTCCATTTTTGTACCCTGATCCTGCCTTTCTTCATGCTTCGAGTGTTCTTGTGATCTGTGCAATGGATATGTTCCTGTCTCTGCTATGATTTCATGACATCAGCAGTTTGTTTTGTAGGCTGGAGTGGCTCTTGCTGTGTGAGCACTTCACTGCCAGGCCTCAGATCAAAGTATCCTGAAGTGCCATCACAAGTTCCTTCATACTCTTGCATGCAAAGTTCCTCCTGCTTGGTTTTGATATAGCTGCTGATAGATGAATAAAGGGCTTTTGGAGGCATTTTTGTGTGACTTCTCTTGGCTCCCCTCTTCTGAGAGCTCTCCAAACAAACTTTCTCAGAGCTTGTATTCTGAGCTAAAGCATAAATGGCTTGATCTGAAACAGTCTCACCCAGAATAATTCTGTTTTCATAAATGGCTGTGAGTCGAGAATGCTTCAAGACTGAAACATACCCAAAGACTCCAATTAGATACTTATCATCATCATAATCTTTATATTTATCATGAATAATTTTTGTCTTGTTTTTCTATAACAGTCCTAAGAGCAGTTTCCAGTCCTAAGTCCTGGAGATCAGATGCCAGTGGAAAGGTTACTGCAAATTAGGTCATTCTCAACACAAGATCCTTCCAACTAAAATTTCCCAGATTTAAATAAAATTCTCTTTGAGGTATGACCAAATTAAGAGATTAGTGACACAACTAATCTGTGTTGTGCTGGTTTTTTGTGGGAGACATCTCATACATTTAACTGTGGGTTTATAGCTTGGCAGAGTGACTTTGATAGCCTTTTATTTAGAGTCAGAATATCAGGACAAGAAAAATTAAGGGAAACTTCAGCAGATGTCTAGATTTTTAACTTTCTTTGGCTGCAACAGCAGTTTTTGTGATGGCTGCAAAAATATTCCCTATTAGGCTTTTATACATTAAACATCCATAGCAATTATGTTTAATGATTGTCATTCATAACATACCTTGAAATCCATGCTGCTTTGCTGCAAGATTGAGAAGGTATTTTTCACTCATTAAACTGTCACTTTAGTGTCATTCATAAGAGGTCTTGTTAGAACAATATAATGAATAATGGATGCCAGTATAATCTGTCTCCCTGCTTTCTGCTAACATAAATCTCTAATTCTACCCTCAAAATAATAAACTGATTTCAGAAGTTCTGTCATGTTCTTTACCTCCTTTTCTTTTTCTCATTGTTCCTTTCTCATTAAAATAAGCTGTTTTGAGGAGGCAGCACAGTTATTCCAGGACAGTTTTTTAGGAATTGACTTTTTCTTTAAATGTTGTATTCAGGCACATCATTTTCATTGACTTAATCTTACAGCTTATGTGAAACTCTTGCTTTCCTCGAGGCTTTTCTTGCAGCATTGCTTCTTTTCTGTTAACCTACTGCAGTCAAAGCAAAACTATCAAACAGAATGACAGAATAGTCAAGGTTGCAGTGGACTCTGGAGATCATCTGGTCTGCCCCTTTGCTCAAAAAGAGTCAGCAAGAGCTGGTTGCCCAGAACCGTGTGATTGATTCCCAGTATGAGCATTTGTGACCTGTAGAACAGGCATTTTTCCTTCAGCATGCCAGGAAAAGAATAGATAAGAAATAAACAAGAAGTAATACAGTACTTCATTTTGGAGAAGATGGGTTCTAAAGGTAAAGCTTGTGCAGTCGATCTAAGCAGGAATATTTAATAGGTCCTGGAAGTGTCAATGCTGTCTTACTGGTCTTTGAAAACAAAAATTCTGTATCCAGTTTGTACCCAAAACAGACAGAGGTGTGAATACTTAAAGTAAAATCTTGTAGAATAAGTTGATAGGCTTATTCTTGTAGAGTTAAATTGATAAGGCTTTGATAAAAAAGATGGTAAAGCAAAAGCTCACCCAGACAACCCAAAGCAGAAAGGAGATTTCAGTAGAATCTTTGAATAGCCAAAGGTCCATTTTCTCTCCTCTAACTGCCCTCTCTGTGAAAACTTGAATGTAAAGAGTCAAAAATGCTTCTGACAGAGTCAAATAGGTCATTTTCTAAGCTGGCTAAACTGGGAGTGAAAACGTGCCACTATACTGATGGGGTTTTGAGGACAAATAGCAGAATAGCTGTCACTCTTGGAATGTAGAAAGGGACCTTAAGCTGCATTTGGAGAGGGATGAGTGTGGAGTCAGAAAGCACTAGCTTGAAGCTCTCAAAACACTGCTTGCTAGCAGTTGGTGGTGCATACTTCCTGACCTTGTTGTGTTATGGCAATGATTTCAGTGTTTCAAGTTCAACTCAAGCCTGTTTCACGGTGGAGTATTACACTGAACTTGAAGGTTTTGAAACAGCACCCTGTTAATTGGTTTTTGTTGGGTTTTATTTTCAGGTCTCAGCATGGTTTTTCACAACCTTTACAGTCTCAGGGCTAAAGGACAAAATCCACTATGTGGAAAGCCTTCAGCAGTTGTTCACAGCCATACCCCCAGAACAGATTGATCTTCCTCCTTTCGTCCTCGAGTATGACGCCAGGGTAAGTGGCTGTGGCATGTGGCCACCATGAGTCTGTGCCCTAAGGGCAGTTCTTGTGCTGCTCCCCTTCTGCTCTGCAAGAGCTTGAGGGGGACTGACTTTCACATCTTAAGAATGGGGAGAGAAAAGAGGGAAGGTTCCTGGAGAGTCTGTGTTGTTCTGTGAGTGATGATTCTCTGAATTTTTTGTCTACATCAGCCCAAGCAGAGGGCTTGGCTAAGAAGGAAGCTGCTTTCCCATTAGAGCAGTCTCCTATGTGCATAAAAGGCAGCTTACCCTTCTTCAGCCAAGAACTGTAAGCTAACACACTAACAGCACGTGGACAAGATAAAATTCATGTTACCTGCTGTACACCTTATACTGACTGGAAAAAAAGAAATAGTATCTGTGTTTCATCTTCCCTGCCCTGCATACTAATGAGCATGCAGGAAAAGGAGAAAAAACCCGAAACAGCAGGGAAAAATGGAACAGTAGAAAGGTGCCCTACCTTTGTGTTGGACCCTCTTCTTCTTCCCTTCTCCACCTCAGGTCTCTAACCAAATGGTGGACTGAATAACTGAATATAGCTTGCATTAGTGAAAGTTATTCCAAAGAGCATGTGATGTAACTACAAAGTAGTAGCCAGAGCTGTGTGTCTGCATTAGCAGCTTTGTCGGAGTGACTGGCTATGCCACCATTTGTGGCTTCCTGGCATCACAGCTTTGGCTTAATGGCAAAAGTTTAACTTGCACTTTCTGCTTAAAACACAGGCAAAAACAAGGCCTGTGTTTACCAGCACAATCCTCTCTGGATGAATTGTGAGAGTCACTGTACTCATGGAAGACAAAGCCAGAATACCTAATTATTTCTGCCTCTGTGGCAATTGCACTGAGGTGTATTGGAGAAGACTTCTGTTCAACTGCTTATTCTGCTCTCATTGCAGGAAAATGGGCCTTACTATTCTTCTTATCCTCCATCCCCTGACTTGTGATCTGCAGTCCTGTGATGCTGCCAGTTTCCCATGGATCCAATGACCTGATGCCTGCCAAAACCTGTGCATTTACCCATGTACAGAATTCAGAGAGAGGGTTTTCCTCCCCCAGCTCTGGTATTTTTTTACTGATGAGATATTTTCAAGCACTCAAGCAATCAGAGAACTTTATGCCACTGTGAACTGTACAACTATTTCAAATATATTTATCCAATGGAAAAGCTGATTTAAAGATCACCAGATGCATTTTGTTTGTTTGTTTTGTTGTTATTGTTGCTGCTGTTGTTTTTTGAAGCTGTTACATTATTTTTCTGAACAGACTTTCTCTTTTCTGGGAAATCCATCCAAAGTTAAATGTTTTAACTAATACTACTTTCCAGTTCTGTTTGTTATACCCATTTCTGGCTGGTCTGTACAAATATTGTGTAGTACCAGCCTGACACATCATTCATCATATGGTCTGTGTTTCACATCTGACTACTTTCCCTTTCTGTTAGTACTGATTACTTTAGTCTTGACCCAGCAAAACTATCTGGAATTGGGAATGCCATGTCTGCAGGCTGAACAAAGCACTACAGCCAAGCCAAGATTACTCCAAGACTTAGTCCCATAACTGCTAGGTGAGCTAGGAGCCTTGAAAAAGTCCCTGTCAGTTTTCATTGGATGATGTGAAGGACCATGTCAGGATGCTATTACCTTCCCAGTAAGAATAAAACTGAAAAGCATTTGTGGTTTCTTTTCTCTGTCTATACTCATTTATGTTCTCCTTTGCCGTGGCCAGATATGTTTGTATGATAAGTGGATGCCATCTGCCTAAACTGTATATGGAGGGGAGGGGGAAATGGTGGCTCCAACCCCAACCTCTGGTGGCAGAGATTGTTTCATGGGGGTATCAGTTGCCTCTGATTGCCACTCGTTGATTTTTGACAGATGTGATACATGCAAGAGAGCTTAGCCACAGGTTACTTGAGGAACTGGAGGAGAGGAGTGTTTCAGGGCTGCCCATGGAAAGCCAAAAGAGGAAGGCTCCCTTGTGAAACATCATCAGGGATGGCAGACTCAAGTACAGAAGGATTAAATCTTTGGTAGAAAGAGTGTCACAATACTACTGAACATGAAAATGATGGTAGGATTTTCATCATTCGATTCTAGCTGCTTTCCTGCCCTGGCTTGTATCTGCTATTCTCTCTTTACCAAAATTCAGTTTTCCTTGTTCTCCACTCCTGCAATAACTACCTTATTTAAACATGAGCAGAAGTCATTGTGAGATATCCTAGAAGGTGGCTATTCATGCCTGTTGAGCTGGTTGGAAATTACACCCCTCTCCTGCTTAAAGATACTGGTGGGATAAGCAGAGAAAAAATCCTCTCTTGGTCATCTAATTGCATGTCATGATTTCTGTTTGCAGTCAGAGAATTTGGGCTTTTGTAAGTTAGAAGTGCAGTGTAAGACAGGCCATACTGAGTTTCCTTTCTTTCCTGCCTTTGCCTCTTGGCTTAGTCTTGTGTTTATCCTGCATATATCCTCAGCATCTTGGGATATCTACTGCTATGTCAGTCACAGATTAAGGTAATCACTTGGCTGGGGTTTATTAGCTGTGCATATTCAACTTATAAAAAATAAGTGGGTTTGCTTTCTAAGTATCCCTCAGGGTCCTTAAGTGATTCCATGATCACATCCAAGGTGCTGCTAAAAGCTGGAAACTCCAGCGCAATGGAAAACTCCCTTAGCGTTAATACTTGGGAGCGTTGCACCTTATGGTCTGTTCACATGTGATTGATTCAGCACTTTTCTGCTGGGTTTGGAGAAAGAAACAGCAGCAGTTTGTACAGAGCAGCCACCGCGTGTCCCTCCCGCCTCTTTTCACCTGGCTGTTCACAGCTGCCCTTGTCTAGTGACTTTTATAGCCAGCACTGAATTTTCCATGCTTCTCTAACGATTTGTACAGCTTTCCACCCCCGGTAACCATCTGCTGTTTTTCACACCCGTGGCATTTCCAGTGGGGCTGTTGCAGAATAGCCTAATGGGCAGATTAAAGGTGATTCAGAGCTTATTGTGGAAACCAAACTCTCAGTTTGACAGTTTTTAGATGGTTTCTGTCCCTTTAGCTCACAGATGGCTCAGAGTCATAAAATCTAAACAGTTCTTGTTAGGACTCGGTCTGCACGTTTTCCAAATGTGCAGTCATTTTCAGAAATTATTTGGCTCAGTGAAGTGTGAATGTGCCTCCAGAGCACTTGCAAAGCAGAAAGGAAATTTTGGCACTGTGCATCTTATTGTGTATATTTTTCCCTTGAAAGACTTAGTTTTAAATCTTATTTCTTACCCAAGTCTTGCGAATCTCAGTGGCAAGACAGACCTGCATTGTGCTCCAAAGATCCTGCGTTTTCCAGTGAGTCTGGAGTTGTGACAATTTACCAGCTTGATGTTTTTAATGGAAACATTTAAAAATGTAATGTGACAGTGAGAAGACCCAAATCCCTGAAATGCTCAGGATATTCATTACTATTAAAACGTTTCATTGTTTAATTCTAATACACAAAAAACTGCATTAAACTAGCCGAGCTGCATTTGTTTTAGGCAGGGATAAACACTGGCATGCCCTAGTTAAGGATGGACACAATGCTTTCCTCTGGAAGGCAGCCAGGGAGGCAGTCTGTGCATGTCATAACTGCATTTTATCATCCCTACCCAGTGTGGTAACTGCAGAATTAAAAGTTCTGATGAAGGGTTTATTGCCTTGCTCAAAGTATCTGCAGGCTCAGAAAGGGGAGTCTCCTTACAGAAGTGTAATTATGAGAGTCGTTATTCACCTCAGCATGGCCTGGGTGTTAACAGTGGCGGCGTTGTTGTCAGTAAAACTGAGCTGTGGTGCTCAGGCACTCCTTGGCCACTCCTCTTCTGACAGATGCTGTGTTCTCTCCCTGACACTGCCATTAGATATCTTAAGAGTCTGACCATGGACAGGTGACTCACAGTCTCTGGGCTTACCTGTTCTCATTTGCCCTGGCTGAGTTTGTAGCAATTGCCAAGGCAGTGACAGAGTGGTGGCTGCTGCTCATCTGGTGGCTGCTGCTCCTGTTGTGTGTTTCAGAAATCAGTGCAGATTTCTGAACTGGATGCTGTTGGGAGTAGGAAGTGGCAAGAAGCTGTGGGCAAGATCAGAATATCTACAGGCCTTTGAGCCAGGGTGAATTTACAGAGTCACAGAATGGTTTGGGGTGGAAGGGACCTAAACATCATCTAGTTTCATCTCTCCTGCCATGGGCAGGGACACCCTTCACTAGACCATGTTGCTCAAAGCCCCATCCAACCTGGCTGTGAGCATTTCCAGGGATGGGGCAGCTACAGCTTCTCTGGATAACTTGTTCTAGTGCCTTCTTTGCCATGTACTCTTGGACCTGAGCTGTTCTTTTTTCCCTGTGCTCTCCTGGTCTGAGGATCTGAGCATGAAATCTGAGGATGAAAACAGAACTTCTGAGTTTCTTGGACATCTCTTCCCCAGTGGTAGCCTGAACCCCTGTTTTTCCTATTGCAGAAGCCTCTGTTGCCTCAGCTTTGCACTGAACGAGGCCTTCTCCCCAGTCTGTCCCTGAGCACTCTTGTGGCTGCAGCGCTGCAAAGGATTAGCATCCTGCTGCTGAGACCAGACACTCCATGTGAAATTAATTTAGATGGTTCTGCTATTCAGCAAGCTGATACCAGCCCTTCTCCCCTGTCAAACTGAAAAACAAGAGCAAAAGGAGTTATTCCCTTTCCTTGGCCTCTCTGGGATGAATCTCCTGTTACATTTGTGACCAAGCAACCAACTAGTCCTGATCTGAAACTTGTTTGCACCTCTAAGTGTAATACAGGAATTCCTGGCTATGTTGATTCTGGCTAAATAGGAACTGATCCCAATGATATCTGTTAGCAAGTGCAGTCTTGGGAGAGTAAGGGAATTGTTTGAGCTGTATTTGGGGAAGAGGGTAAGAAGAAAACTACCTGGAACAACTCAATTTGTGATCCTCCAGTGCCAGGGAGGACTAACACCAACACATAGCCTGTAGTCTTAAGGCCCATTGTATTATCTTCAGTCTCCCCCAGGAAAGTAATAATCCCCAAGTTAGAGGGATGAACAACTGAGTACAGAGATTAGCAATGTGCAGGGTCCAGTCTCTGCACTAGGCTAAGGTGAGGATGTGGATGGGCTCAGCCCTGAGCCATACTGGACATACTGGAGCAGGTAGAGGCAAGCAAACCTGCTGCAAGGTGCTGTTTCCTTCCAAGGTGAAATGAGAGAAAGATGTTTCATGCCTCCGTATTGGGATACAGATCCTTTTTGCTCATATGCTTAAAATTAAAGCAGTGCGTGAGCTGGTGGGGAGGCTGTTCCTTGCTGGTCCCAGAGCTGATAGAGCTCCCTGCTCCAGGAGAAAGGGGGAAAGTGCTGTGTAAAGATTAAAGACTGCAGGGATTAAAATGCTGCAGCCCTGGGCCCTGTGCAGCATGCCCTCTACCTCTTTGAGTACCAGTCAGATCTCTGATAAGCAGTCTACAACTTGATTCTGCAGTCCCCCTGAAATGTTTTAAATGGCAAAACCATTCTCAATATGTATAACTGAAAAAATGCCAAGATTCCTAATGCAATTTAGACATAGCTATGGAGGAGGTGGCTTTGCTTGGAAGGACATTATGTACAGAAACGAGGGGAAGGGGATTGTATCAGATGATCCACAGCAGCCTGTCTGCCAGCACAGCATCTGTTTTTAATCGGTTAATCAGATCCTGTTTGAAGCCTTTCTCAGCTGTGCTTCCCTTGAAAACCAGATTCCTCATCCAGATGTGGCAGGACTGCTTGCCATTACAGTGTGGTTAGCACAAGAGCAGCAAAACTCAAAATGTTCCTGCATGCTCAACGCTTTCACCAAGATGTTATGAGAAGTCCTTCCTCCAGGGAAGATGTAGGTAGCAGAGCCTCTTCTCCTTCATCCCTCAAATCTACTGTAGGAGTTTATCCTCTCCTTTTTTGGGGGTAGCAAGGAAAGTTGTTAAATTCCCACACCTCTGCTGTGGAAGGTGCCAAACAATGGTTCAGTGTCCTCTAATACTGATGCTTCCAAGTGGAACTGGTTTGGGGAGCAGGATCTGGCTTTGTATCCAGGTAGTCAGTAATGGCATGAATAATGGACCTGAGCCAGGTGCTGCAGAAAGGGTCTGGATAGACTGTTCCTGGACTAGAACCAGTTCTGCACTGTATCTGTGTTAGTCAGCGTGGTCCTGACACATCTCTGACTGGTACCTGCAGCTCAGTTGCTGTCTGCATATGTGATTTTCAGATCCATCGACTAAGGAAGCTGTGGGCAAATGCAATGGGATTAATCTCAGTCCAGTGGGAAGGTCCTGTAACTCACTGAGAAATGACATGAATGTCAAACAGAGGAAAGGCTCAACATGATCATTTGCTCTTGTTGCACTGTTATTTTTCAGAAAGCAAAAGCAATTTTGAAGTAGTTGATAAGAAAAATTATTTGTTAACCTTTTAATGAAGTCCTGGAGTGATGTACTCAACACCTCTGCTGGGACCGACTGTGTGACCTGTTGCAGAGCAGTAAGTGTCCTTTATTGTCCACCTTTTCAAAAAATAAACAACCTCCTCTGTGCCTGGTACCTTCAGGAAAGGAGATTCTGGCTATGACTGAGGAGTGCTTTGGGTGAGAGGGTCTTCATGGTTGCCATAAACCTGAGCTGCTGCCTAAGCTGCAGTACTGGCCTGGCACATGGATACTGCATGGTCAGTGCAACTGGGCTGTAATCTGGCCTTCTGCTTGAAGAAAGGGCTGGAGGTCAAGTTTCAAATGTGGCTACTTGATAACAGGATCATTCACAATTGAGTCTTGTTTGTAGGTTTGATTTCTTGCATGACACTGAAAAAACTCACCCCTACCATAAAGGAACGCAGCACAGAAGCAGACAGAAATATTGGTATTTGTCCTGCCCTGGGCATAGATGCTTGTCCTGCAGAACAGGCCCAGTGTCATCCATCAGTTTATCGTGCTTGTTTCAGTGAAAGAGATGTTTGCAAACCCCAATTCTCATTCTCACCAGAATGTTTGTGCAGCGAGGAGCTCGTAACTCGTGTGGTTTAAAGGTTAATAGCAGTATCTAGCTGCTGAACAACTTGGACACACTTAGGCATTGCTAATAGTTTGGCTGGAAAAGCTGTTTTTACATCATCTGAACAGGTCTGCTTATTTGCAAGTAAGATGTTACCCTGTCCACCCAAAAAAGGACATTTCAAAGGTGGCTTTGCATATTAAAAAGACTAACACTAATGAACATCTCCACAAGAACAGGAAAGGGGCAACGTGGCCCCTGGATGGAATTAATAGTGGTAGTAAGGGAAATGCCTGGCTGGGGTTCATTATCTCTTCTGGTTCTCTGGCTCACTGATCCATTGGCATCCTCTTCATTGGATGCAAAGTGTGCAGTTTGGGGCAGGTGAATCCACTGCACTTGGAACCTGTTCTTCTCAGCAGCAGCCAGCAGCAATAACAAGTGAGGCATAACACAGCTGCCTTCAGAGGAGTATACATCCTATATGGATTTAGGAGCTTCTAGAAGTTTCTGGGCCACCTCTTCAGTAGGCTGCAAGGTCCCAGAGGTGAACTAGTAATGGGAGATCCCAAAAGGGAGTCAGTGACCCAGCCTGGCAAGTGGTCACCCTGAGCACAGAAGAGTGGAGAAAGAAACTACAGCCCCTGAGGTCACTTGAACCTGCCACTGGCAGTGGGTAAAGCCTCATCAATCCAGCCCATCCAATCCTTCGAGTCTGCCAGCAAGGGGGAAATAGACAGAAAACTGCTGGGCAAAGCTAAAACTCTCCGAGACAGTGCTCTGCACTGCAGGTCAGGAGCAATCCCCCTCTTTGGTCCCAGGGCACTTCAGAGGGTTCTTCCGTAGGTGCTGGACAGTACATTTCAGGAATATGAGCCTCTCTGATTTGTTATGAAAACACATCCAGAAGCTTGTACACACTGTCAGTAGGCAATGTGAACTTGGTAAGAGGCTACTGAGCAGAGACCAGCTAATGGTCAACATTATGGTCTGAATGATAACATTGAACAAGAATTTTTCTATGGCCAGAGCCATAAATGAGAGAGCACTAAGCAGAAGAGCTGCTCTTTTATGAGACCAGACAAGAGCATTTGAAAAATGTAAACATATTTTATGGTAATGGTAGGATAGCTTCTTTTGGCGGGTCCCAGTGAAGTAGTTACGTCGAAGGGAAATGCTCCATGTCCTGTTGTGGTGCCTTTGATTGAGCATCTCTTTGAACTGGTCTCTCTTACAGCCATACACCAAAACATTTTTGAGGGGCTGATCCAAGAATTTAAAAAATAATAATAATAAAATGTTAAACCCCAAGAACTGACAACCATGAAGCAGAAAAGCAGAAATGTTCTGCAGCCTGCATGATGCAGTAGCAGCCATCAGTGGGACCTGCTGATGTCCCAGCTCAGGACAGCAGAGCCCAGGGGCACAGGATGGGTGCTCTGTCCATCAGAGCATACAGAGACCTCAAGAAGATGGTGGAGCAGAGAGAGGTTTTGCAGATGGAGTGGCTGTGAATAAAGATGTCCTTTTAGATATTTTCAGAGCCACTGGTGCAGTTAGGCAAATTATCTTCTGCTGCATCACATTTAAATGTCTCACTCTGTGCATTGTGATCATCACTGCTACCATTAGCCAGCAAAATTAGTTACATAGTCATTACAGAAGAAACAGCACAGAAATAATTCACAATTAGCAATGAACTTTCAAAGTGAATTACTAAAAATAGATTTGGGGGCTGTCCCTCAGCAAAACCCATTGTTCCCTCCTGCCCCATCCTCCAATGGCCTGTTTCCAAGGGCCTCAAAGTGCAATACCTTTTCAACATCTGGTTTGGAAAAGCTGATGGGTGCAAGTTATTTTACCAATTCAGAGTGGCAGCAAATATTACAACTAGAAATAGTCCTTACACCTGTGGAAAACACATTGCAGCCAGCAGCAAGGTTTTCTGGTGCAGGGCTGCTTCACTAGGCTGGCCTTGCAATGCTCCTCAGCCAGCCTGAGGGAATACACCACAACCCTGGAGCAACCAGCAAGGACAACAGGGGCAGCGAGCAGTTCGTGTGTCACCCCATCCCACAGCACGGCTCGCTGCAGTTTTAAACTATCAGTGTTGAATCAAACATGCTGACTCCAGACACTTCTTGAGGGCCTTTCAGCTGGGGTTTTTGGGGTGAGCAAGAACAAAGCTGTTTAGGAGCCTGCTGGACTCTCCAACTGTTCTTTGAAGCATCACAGCATCCCTGCCTGGAGCGTGTGGCTGCACCTAGGCACTGCTGGGGAGGTCAGAGCAGTGCCCGTGGCTGCTCTGCACAGCTGGGAGCTCAGGCTGCTCTGAGCCCTCCATCTCCAGCTGCCAGCATCCCTTGCAGTCTAAACAGCACAGAGTTTGCTGTGTCTGAAAAAGCCCAAGAGCAGAGTAGCTGCAGCCACTCCAGGACAGCAGTAAAGGGACGTGCACATGAATCCAGAGAGAATTATTCTTTTCTCCTGGCACTACAGCAAGCCCTAATGAGAAGCAGCCCTCACGAGCTTTTGAAGAATGAACTCACCAGGAGACTCCTCTGCTCTGATCAGCCTCCAACCCTCTCATCTGCTCAGGAGAAATAATAAACTGGGACATACGAGTTATTTTCATATGCACAGTCGAGTAACCTCACATGGGGAGGACTGGCAGGGAGGATGGGGGCAATGCTCTCCCAAGGATCAGCAATGAAACAGGGAGCCTGCAGAGCCTGCAGAGAGAAATCTCCCAGTCCCCTTGGGAAGATGCAGTGGGGGGTCAGGGCAATGAGGTGCTCTGTTTCTCAAGGCCAAAAAAGCTGCTGTTTTTTTAACCTGGGCTCAGTTCTGGTTCATGCAGGCTGATTGTCCCAGGACAGATACACAGCATGGCCAAGCATATCAGGGGGCTTGGGCATCTTCTTGTGACTGCCCAGAAAAAGAGACAGAAAGAACAGGGTTATCTTCAACCAAAGAATTAACTTTGAGGATATTACTTGATGGCACAAACTGCGTTACTCATGGGAATTTCCTTTTCTTTTTCTTTTTTTTTTTATTTTAAATATTTCACTTTTTAAAACCTTACTATTTTTCCTTTAGCATTTGTTTTCCTGCTGGCAGACAATTTTTTGAAAGGTCGCATCCAGTTAACTTCCATCCATCCTACTCTTACTACTTTCCAAGGCACATAAGGAGTATTTGACTTTTTATTCTGGAGAATAAATTAGTAAGTAAAAATTACAGGGGCAGCCCTGAGCCCGGTTGCACACAAATGCAGCTATAAATGCAATTGAATTGCCTCTTTTTTCCAAGACCAAGAGCAGCAATGCAGCTGTCTCCCTCTTCCCCTCAAAGTTTTAGCATCTAAAGCTCCATTCATATTTTGGAAAAACTCCTCAGCTGGGCAAAGCCAGTGATCCAACAGGCACAAAGGTTTCCAAAGCAAATTTCAATATTTCCCAAGAGACAAACCATGTCAGCTAAGCTGAAGTGTCCTCCCCCGGTAGAAAAAGGGCTCTTCCTATGGAGTGAGTCAGCCCTTTGCAACATTACTACCACAGACAAAGTCAAAGGGTGACAGTCTCATGGGCAATTTGTGGCTCTAGTGAGGTTTTAGTTGTTGCAGGGATCTTGTTTTCTGGTCTATAAGATACCAAGGAAGACAAGAAGGGGCTTGGGTTTTGTTTATTTTAAATATAGGATTGTTGTTTACTCCTGAATTGAGTTCTCCTTGCATTATCTGCTTACCCTAAGATCTCCTGTCTCACTCATGGTTCCTGCAGGTCAGATAAACAGAGATGGAAACCTTGTCCATTGCTAGCTGAAGCAGTGACCACTCTTTGAATTTTCACATAAAGAGTTTCTTGTGACCACTTGCCAGACATCTGGAGACAAACAGCTGCTAAAAGGAACCAACATAAAACATGGATGGTTTGAATTGTTTGTTTGACTTAAATATTTTTGAGCCTCTTGGTTGTTCTTGTTTTTCCCCCTTGCTTGAATTGTGTCAAAAGTCTTCCAGGAAAAAGAGAACAATCGAGATCTAATTTCCTAACTATGATAAAATTTTTAAAAATTAAAAAAGAAAGAACCCCAAGTCTGCCAAAGTTGCAGGTATTTGTATCTGCTTCTAAAGAAACAAACAACCAAAACCATCTCCCAAACAAAGCAACTGTCCTCCCTCCTTCCTCTCGCATGATGGGCTAGAAAGTCAACTCTCCTTTCTGGTTAAATGCTGCTTTTCCAAGAAAAAAGAAGTTTTCAAATTGGAGAGAGAATGAAATGGGCTAATTTATGCCAGCAGTTTCTGCTGAGACTTCCAAAACCTTGCCCACCAATTTACAGGACTGTAAGGCTTAAACCCCTACCTGGCAAATCTCCGAAGGCAAAAATGAAGGATAAGCAAAGACGTATTTAGAAAATTCATAAACTCACTGACTGCAGCCTGGAATTCCTGCTGCAGAGCAAATGCCATCCTCTCACAAACCCATCAGAATGTTCAGCTGTGTCAGCCAAAAAGTGACTAAAAGGGAACAAACTGATTTTTACCTTTGAAGGTTTTTAATAAGGTCTTTTGTAAGGTAATCTGCAGACACAGTGTATGGATATAGGGTTGTAGGTAATTTTTTTCTTTCTATCCATTCTGCCTTGTGGTATTTAGCCTAAAGATTATTAAAATAGATATTAGAACTTTCCTTGCTAGTGCCAGGCCATATGGACTTTACTTGTTGATTCCTGTGCTGCATATTTAAGAAGGAGCAAAGCCCAGAGAGTCCTGCTTGCTGTGGTACAAGAGAAGTTCTGCCATGGAGACCAAGCAAAGGGGTAGAAATGGACAGGGATATTTTATCAGACTTCCAGGGCAGTGAGTGAGGTTAGTGAGCCTACAGATGAGGTTGATTTGGGTGGAGGCTGGTAAATGAGCGTGGCTGGAGGGATAGCCATGCATCTTTTGTGAAAGCAGCACACACAGTTTCTCTTCAACACCCCAGCGTCTCCCACGTGTTCACAACCAGAATAACCCCTTCCTACCTGGAAACAGCGAGCAGCAGCACAGTAAACCCCATTCTTTACTATTTTTGGCCCACTTTAACTGATGGTCCTAAATGTCCAGGCCAGCAGGAGAGGGATTGGTGCCATTACTGCTTCCACAGCTTCTGCAGCATCCCAAAACATGATGTGACTCTGGAGCTGCAGCACAACTTCAGGGCTTTTTTCCCCCTTTTCTGGGATAAATGCCCAAGTCACGCAAGCCTGGGGATGCACACTGGGGCAGTGAGCACTGCAAGCAGCTGGAAGCTCCCACCCAGGGCCTCTCCAGAAGGGCTATGGCTGGGGGAAAGGTCCCATCCTGGCATGGAGCCTCACCTTGCTGCCTCCTCAAGACCTTTTCAGGATCTTTTCCTCCAGGACAAAACATCAACAACCTGGCGTGCAGCTGATGTTTAGTCTGACCTCGCTGCCGTGTCTCCAGCGTGCTGCTGCCTCGCAGGGATCGCTGCCTCTCAGGCATTTTGCACTGCAGAGCTCTCAGAGAGCGACTGAGCAGAAAGGTTACAGCAGCTCCTCAGCACCAGTGCTGGCTCCCCTGCAAAGCTGAGAGGCAGCTCCTGGGGTCCTGTGTACTGGTCCAGCCAGGAACACTGGGGGAATGGCACCCAACACGGGACAGGGCAGTCAGGAGGCTCAGTCAGCACCGTGAGTTCCATCAGATCCACCGCATCTGCCATCCACAGCTGCTAAACTTCATGAAAACTCTGACTTCCCTTCAAAGAGTCCTTTCCTGTTGCAAAAGAACAAATTACTCGCTCCATCTCCTGTGCCCTGTCACTCAGACATGGAGCACAAACCCTCCTCACATCACAGGGAGCTTTTGGTAGGATCACACATTGGGCTATTCAGCATTCCCAAAGGAGCAAGCATCGCTGGGGACCACATGCACTGATTTTTCAGACTGATTACTGGGATAGAATATGAACAGCTCGGAACCTTCCTAAGCTGGTAACCAGGTCCACCCCAACTACACATTGCTCCTCCAGGGTGGATGGGAACATCCCCACCCAGGGAGCCCCAGGCTCCCCAGGATGGGATGGGGATGAGCACAAGCAGTGCAGGCTCTGGGTGGCACTGGACACACGTAGGACTGGACTCAGGGCTGGGAAACAGCACAGCCAGACCACTAAAGAGCTGTGCATGGAGCAGGTGCTGCATGAGCCACAGACCTCATTGCAGGATACCACTCCAGCAGCAGGTGCCCAGCTGGGATCCTGGTATATCACCAAGCTGCACCAGGGATACAGCAGCACTTATGGGATTTTGCTGGTGTGTGGGATTTTGCTTGTAAGTCACTCACCAGCTCCCCTGAGATCTGGGGGGTTTGAAGGCATCATACAACACCTCCCCTTAGAGACCCTCACCCAACTCAGGCTGCCGGGGTGTGGATCAATTTGCCTGCATCAAACTCTGTGGCCTCAGGTGATGACACTGACAGGGATGGATGGAGGACGGAGCAAAGTCTGGTGCTATGGGCTCCATGCTGGCCATGGTGCCCACCTACCTGCTGGTGCTCAGGTCAGAGCACAAAAACAGATGCAAGAGGGGTTCTGTGGGGTGTAGGAGTTCAGGAAAGCAGTGGGACAAATTCCTTATCTCAGGTGCAGAGAAGCAGCTTCAGTTCCCAGGCTATCTCCTAGCCTGAGGAGAGAGGAGGAGGAAGATGGGGACCAAAGCACCTTGCAGAAAAGGGACACCCACAAGGCCCACTCACTCACAAACCCCAGGAAAAACCTGCTTTAGGCACTTGTCTGGAAGTCCAAGTGCATGGGCAAGAGGATGGATGCAGCCAGTTTTTCTCTCCTTTTCTCCCTCCCCTGGGACACTATGAAAGCTTTCATGCAGGCTACACCTGGCTGTCCAACCTCATCCCATTTTAGCTGCTGCGTCCTCTCACAGACCTGCTGTTTTGAGTCAGAAAAGGGTATCAAGAGAGCAGCTATTTCCAGCCACAAGCCCTGCTACACCTCCACCAAGGGTCAAAAGCAGCCAGCCCAGATGATGGAGCAGCTCAGGAGAGGGATGTGCTTCACAGGATGCTGACAGCCCTCAAGGGTCCTGGCTTTGGTGTAAACAGGAGGTTGCTGTTTCTGAACATTTTCCCTTGTGGTTCTAATCCCCCAGGAAACCTGACCTCTCCTCCAGAGCAATGGGATGGCCACAATGCCCACAGTACCTGCCACACACACTGCTGTTGTGACAATAGGAAAGCCAAGCATGTGCAATGCCCTCAACAGAAAGGGTCTTCTCCTGGGACTGCTGATATTCTGGTGGTCCCTACTTGAGCACAAGCCAGCTTTTGCCTAGATCCAGGCCTAGGAGAGCTCTAAGCCTGGCCCTGTGTAGTGGTTTTGATTGGCTCAAAACATCAGCAAGGTATCTTTAACATCTAAGAAAAATTTAAATCCCTCAGAAGCTGTTGTGGTAGGTTTGGGGAAGTGTCTGAGGGGTAGGGAGTGGCACAAAGATGTGTGTCCTGAGTGAAAGTTCTGGAAGTTTTTCATCAAGTCCAGCAGAGCCAATCTCTGATGGCTCTGAGAGTGATGGACATGCTGCTGGCCAATTTTGGGCCAATTGGAGGTGCTCGTTACGCCTCTGTGAAAACATATTTAAGAAAAATTCAAAACAAGGTAGGCACGCCTTCTTTATAGTTAGAAGAAGAGGAGGAGGTGGAGGTAAAAATATGTGAAAGGAAAACAACATGGAAACACCAAGGTCAGTGAAGAAGGTGGAGGAGGAGGAGCACCAGGTGCCAGAGCTGAAAACCCTCTGCTAGCCATGGTGAAAGCCATGGGGAGAGCAGGAGGTCCCCCTGCAGCCCATGGAGTCCACAAGGATGCAGAAATGCGCCCACAGCCCACGCCAGAGGAGCAGATGGATGCCTAGAGGAAGCTGTGAACCAGATGGAGTCTCATCTAAAGAGTTGAAGCTGCGAAGGCCTTGAGAGGGAGAGAAAGGCCTTTTCCTTGCTCCTGGGATGGAAGCAGCCTGGCCTCGGCTCGGGAGAATCTGCACAGCACCCTATGGACAAAAGGACTCATGTTGCAGCAGAATTCGGGTGGGATGTTGCTTGTGAGATTGGACCCCCACCAAAGAAGTTCCCAGAGGACTGTCTCTCATGGGAGGGACCCCATGGCTAAGTAGAGAACCCCTCTCCCTGATGGACTGACCAGAGAACAAACCCCTCACCCTGCCCCCTGCCCTTGTTGTTGGTCTGGAAAGAGGGAAGGGGGGTGAGCGGACAGACTGCTTCTTAAGAGAGAAGAGGTGAGAGCAGAGAAACTGTCTGGAGAGAGAGAGATAAGTAGAGATAAACAGTATTTGTGGTAGAAGAATTGTGGTGATGACTAGATTTATGAACCTGCTCTGTGGACTGAGAAAATACCCCCACACCCTGCCCCCCTATCCAAGCTTGTTGGTTAAAAAGAGGAAAGGGGGTGAATAAAAAATGGGTTCCCAAGAGGGAGGGAGTGAGTGAACAAAATAGTGTGTGAAAAGTTTATTTTTGCCTCTCATTTATCCTCCGACTCGGTTAAGTAATTAAATAATTTTGCAACTTTAAGTTTGAAGCCCATCTGCCCTTTCTTCTGTGCGTGCTCCTACCAGTGTCCTATCTCAATTAACTCATGAAATTAGTGTGTGTTTTAACAGTTTTTTGCTTCCCCCTCTCCTGCACATCTGCAGGAGGAGAGAATCGGGGTGTCTAGCATTTAGTCAGGGTCAAACCCCGACACCCTGGGTTCAGAGTTTTCCCTTTCCATTTTCTCAGGCCATGTCTGACACTTAGGTAGCTCATCCCAAGCCATTCCCAAGCCATTCGAAAACTCAAAGAGAGCTACAGGTAGCTCTCCTCATGCAGAGCCATGTCTGAGACAGCCCGGGATCACAAGCCCATGTCTTACAGCAGCTCCCTGGGGCTCAGAGAAGCAGCAAATTATCAGTGGGAAACACAAGTATCTAAATATTAGCTCAGAAAGACAAACCCCACCAGGGAGGGGATGTATTTCTCTGCTTCACTTCGCCATAGTGTGGATCTTCTCCACAGGGAAAGATGAAGAAACACACACAGATGGTCAGTGGCAACCTACCCCATAACATCTTCCAGGGACTGAGAGGGACTGGAGCCACCCTGGCCCATGTCATGCCTCACCAAGCCAATCTTTCCACCATGGGAGAGCTGTGGCCACACCTGCCAGAGAGGCCAAGTAAAGAAGCACAGCCCCTCAACTCTTGGCTCATGAGCCAGCTGTGAGGCTGCTCTGAACTGCCAGCTGGGATCATGCTTGGCTGTTTTTGTAGCAGCAGCAGAGGTATCAAGGGAGATGGGGAGGAGGTGGAGGCTCTACCAGAGCCGAGGCACTTGCATGGCACTGGACACGCCACCATGCAGGGCACAGTAAGACTCCTGTTCTGCATAGCAACAAGGCTGCCTGGGACAGGCTGTTTTGCTGTCTGAAGTCTAAATTTGGCCCTGTGGCCAGCACCAGCTTCATTGCTGAGAAGCCAAGGTAGGGGGAAGTGAAAGCCACAGGGACTCTGACACCTGTTCTGCCTTGCTGTTTTGCTCTCAGGAAACCTTGAGTTACTATATTTGAGCACTGATTACCTCCTGGCTCTGTTCTTATCCTTGTTTGTGAAGTTTGACTGAGTTCACACACTCTTGTGTTCACAATGTGCCACCCTCCAGCTGCCAGGGAGCACTCACAGCTGCCTGGGGTTCCTGCCTCCACCACAGGAGGAGGAGGTCACCCAGGATGACCTGGGGAGGATGGAAATGCTGTCCCCAGGCCTTCTGCACCACCAGCATCCCAGTTCATGTGGGAAAATGGAGAAGAGCTGCCAAAAGCCCAGGCTGGGTGCAGGCTGGCAATTGACTCCCCCATGGCAAGAGGTGCTCAAAGATGGTTAGTACTGCCCCTTTTCCTGCAGGGCACAGCACCCCTCCGGAAAAGCCAGGACAGCTGCCACAGGGGCTCTGCATTTAAAGAGGGAGAGGATGGGGATGAAACCAGCACAGCTGCAGAGCAGCCCCTGCTAAGGGGTGTGAAAGGGAGGCAGGTAGGGGGCAAGTGGAGGGGGAGCAAGCAGAGGCTGTGAGGGTTGAGGTCTGTGGGAGAGGAGGGAGGATAAAGGACAGCCACTAAGCCCCAGGTCATCCTGGGTGGGTGGGGTCTTGATCTCCCACCATCAGCAGCACCTTCTTGCTCCAGAGGGTGATAACAATGATTTTCCCACTCCAGGAGACATGCCAGCCTGGGTAGCACTGTTCCCCAGCATGAGCCTTCTTCCCTTCAATCCCATCCCATGGCAGCTTTTCCTCTCCATCTATTTTTCTACCATTGAAGGACCTTTCGTTCTCCTGGGAGTCAAAGATCACTCAAAACAACTCAGGCTGCCAAGCAACCCCCAAGACCCTTCACCCTTTTTCTCCCCAGCCAGAGGAGCCACACTGGGAGGAGGCAGCTGAGTCCTCCTGGAGTGCCCAGCACAGCAGGACACATAGCCCAGTCAGAGTTTTACAGACAGACCAAGAAAAGTCATCTTTGTATTCCAGCTACTTTCTTCCACTGGCATTTTCTGATCCAGTCCTGACCTTTCTAACCTTAATTACACATTCTCCCTTAAGATATTTTCTGTCTTTCATGCACTGGTATCACTCTCTTCCATGTAGACATCTACACACCATGGTCTACCCATTTCTTTTCTACCACATGTCAAGGGAATTAAAAGTTACATGTTGAAATTCTGCCCAAACAGTGCTGCAAGCCTAATAATGTGGTCTCAGGTCCCAGAGAGCAAATAGCCTGAAACAGGGCAGGGGAGCTCACACTGTAACATAGAAGAAGAACAGGGAATCTACTGTTCAAAACCAACATCCAGGTAAGCACTGCCATTTAAGGGTTCTCAGCTGGCTGTAAACAAGTCCCTAAAGGATTTTGATCAGCATGCACTGAGTGTAAGGTGGGAGCTGAAGTGGGAAACCTCTTCTCATATTTGTTCTGTTATAGACCTGGACCTAAGTATCTTCTGTTCAGCTGTCTGCTCAAGAGGATTTGCCTGGAGACTGCTGGTCTGTGCTTTTTGAGGAAGAAGCAAAGAAATCCTTCTGAGCCAATACTGCAGGAGAAACTGCTTCACAGGAGGTGTAGAGGTGAGCCTGAATGGACACAGAATAGCAAGATCCAAAAAAAGAGGGACTTTCTTGTGTGACTATTTCCATTGTCTGCTCTTTCCTTCTCCATTCAGACCTCTGTCAAATGAAACTCAGGTTAAAATACTTTCTCCTCGTGTGCTGAAAGGCAAACTAATTGGTCCATATGAGCCTCTCAGAGTGAAAGGATTACATAAAATGGAATTAACTATTTGTGGCTATGGAACTGCTACACTCCTACCATAGCTGTGAGCATCACAGAATGTCCTGAGTTCTTAGAAAGCCACAAGGATCATTGAGTAGTTGGATGCACAGTATTTGTACAGGTGGCAGGTACAAGAAAAGGCCTGAGAAGGTTGGAAATGAGGCTTCATCTTCCCTTCATACTTTTGATCCCAAGAGAATGTGAAGATAACATGCAAGCTCAGGAGAAGTCCTGTTGCAGACAGGCTTTGAAGGGAATGTCTCCAACTTGTAGACTCCCATGCGTAAATATGGCACTTAGGGACACGGTTTACTGGTGGATTTGGCAGTGTTGTATGAATGGTGTGACCTGATGGCCTTAGAGGTTTTTCCCAACCTAAAAGATTCTATGATCCTAACTTCAGTCCTTCCATCAGCTGTAGGCTGGTGAGCAACGATGCAGCCTCTGTCACTCGGTGCCTGGTCAGGGTCCTCCTGGAGCTGAAGAAAGAGGTTGTCTTCGGAATGGTGAGAATAGCTCCTGGGAAACAGGCTCTCCCTCCAGAGCCTTCCGTTCAGACAGGGATCACATGGAATATCCCTCCCCCTCTCCATGCTGGTTAACCAGCCCCACAGAGTCTCTGCCTCATTTTCTGGAGATTTCCCCATCAATTGAGGGAGCACTTAAACGAGTTAATTAGCTCTCTTAATTAACGGATGCGTGCAACACCCAAACGCCCTGCGCACACACACCACACCTCCCAGACCCGCCCGTGTGACCAAGGCAGCTCCTCCGGGCCTGGCCGGTGTTCCCGGGGTGACAGGCTGTGCCTGCCGGGAGCCGGGAGCCGAGAGCCGGGCGGGTCCGGACGCTGTCCGCGGTGCTGAGCGCCCCGCACCGCTCCCCGGGGCATCCCCAGGGCACCCCCGGGACACAGGGACGTGTCTGCTGCCCGGGCGAAGCTGGGTGACGGGGGGGAAAACTCAACCAGCCAACAGCAACACCAACAAAATCTATACTGGGATTTAACCTTGGAAAACGAGTTTGATTCATGTCTTTCTCCGTGCCTTACCAGCTCAGGGTTATCATCATCTTCCAGCCCTAAAGTACTAAATTGTTATGACCCAGTTCTCTGGTGTGCTTCTTGATGTACCCAATCCATATTCTGAAGCAAATTCCCCAGCCACGGAGGAAATTTGCTTCAGAGTACGGATTGAGTGTGAAAAATTTCACTGGGGCGCCTTGCTGAACTTTGCAGCAGCCTGAAGAGCAAAGGAGAGAAGGGTGGAGATTTTCAGAAAAATCACTTCAGCAAGAATACATAGTTAATCATCCTTACAGTTTTTAACCAGCTGGCCTCCTTACAGACATTTACAATTTGAGTCCCTCCAGGCCTCTCTCTGCCCTGAAATTAAAACAATTCATGGCAGGGGTGGCACACATCACTGGCCCAGAGAGGCACATGCAGCTGCTGAACAGGTGGGTGATATGGATAAAAGGTGGCAGGCAATAATAGCAAATTACTCAGGGATTCACCCAAAGAACACAGCAGACATGCACAACTGGAATGAGTCACTGCTCATTCACTGAGACAATTAATCAGAGACAAAATCAGAAAATGACTTATCTAAACCTTAAAATGGGCATTTAAATGCCTGCTTCCCTTCTACCTCTTGCTTGTAGAGCCCATGTTTCTCTAAAATGAGAAACTGAAAACAGAATCTTTCCTTGTCAGAATATTTATTTAGCATTAGCTCATTGCAGTGGCTTTTATCTGAAGCTATCATCTCTCTTGAATACACAGCTCTTTGTCTATCTAATATGTTCCTCCTAAAGAATTTTTCCCACTTGAAAATGTATTTTTTTCTCTCCACAAAGTTTTTTTCCTATCAGTCTTCCTCAGAATTTCCTCCTGTTGGGATATTAGGCTTTTAGAGACACATCACCGTACACTAAACCACTAGCAGGAACACTGTTTCATATCCTAGAGGCTCTCATTTGGATAGTCCAACACCAGCTTCCAGACCCCTGGATGCCTCCTGGCTGAACCAGTCTCATGTGGAAGATCACCAGTCTGGTCTCAGTACTGACAGATTTTCTTCTGGTTCCTAAATGATTTGGAGTCAATTTCATTTGCAAATGAGTGAGTCCTTGATGTTCATAGGGCTGACAATAAGTTTACCCAACCATGGACCAAAGATTTGGAGAAAATTTGGAGAAAAATGGTTAAGAGCATGTACTAGACATGCTTGAATGATGTGAACTGTTCTGTGATAAAGCTCTGGCCTCTGAGTCAGACCTGTCCCCTGGACCTCCACTCCAGCTATGGCAGCAGGACTGCCTGGCACATGCAGAGACAAGGGAAAAACAAAAGCTTTTTGAGAACAAGTGGGTTACTCAGCTTCAGGTGAGAGTGGAAGACAGAAGATGCAGACTTCTTATCCCTGCAGGAGATATCTCCACCCTGAGCCCTGCAGACCTTTAGCTGGAAGAGTTGCTAACAGCCAGCTTGACACAAAGCACAGAAGACTGGGGCAGCCGGCAAGAATGGACCCACGTTGTTATCACAGAGCCACGAGAAAGGGTGAAATCTGTCCAGGGGGCTTAGAAGAAAACTCCTGGCATTTTTGTCATATTTCTGGCAGTTTGGGATGAGAAGCAATGCTGTAAAGGTTAACCAGGTGAGTTCAGTTACCAGATAAGCTAAAGTCAAAGTGCCAACGAGCAAAAAAGCCCCAGACAAGTTTTGCAGCCAGGCACTGACACCAGGGGCGGCCTGGATTCACAGGAACTCCCAGCACAGTGCACAGCACTCCGTGAAATGCCATAAGCAGCTTATTTTAGGTGGCTGTATGTCAGGAACCCTCAGCCAAAATAAACCCCTAGGCTTGCTTCAATGCATCTTTTTTAAGAAAAGAATTTATATAAATACTCTTTTGTGAAAGAAAAATATTGTTGAGTCTGTGTAATATTTCATGAGATCTTTAAAAAAATTACCTTCACTTTGGAGCATAGGAAGTAAAACATTAGCCTGAATAACAGTCATACCTACATTTTGCTGTTCTTATCACTTCTGACAGGAAATCTCCAGGTGATATCTGGGAGCCAGGCTGCAACCAGCACCTACCTGCAGAAAAATGAAAACGGCAACTATATAATGGAAGTAAGATTTTAGCTCTTTAAAAATATAATAAGTATATAATAAAAAATAAGTTAAGTAATAAGGGCCCTCTGTACTTTAAAACATGCTCTTTAAATATTTGTTTACAAGATTCAGAGAGCTGTTACACCTTGTTTACTCAGCGCTTGTATTCTCTGCTCAGTCAATACCCTGAGAATGAAGATTTGGTTAAAGTCTAGGTAATCTGCCAGCACTCTGGCATGTCTGGATTCTCAAGAATCCATTGCTACGGAAATAAAAAGGAAATTAAACCACTGGAAAAATTTTAAAAGTATGTTAGGTTGCTATGGAGCCTGATTCAATTTGGAGACAGGGTTTAACTTGCCACTTAACTCACATCATTTGGAGGTAAGATTTAATTGACACTTACTTCACATCATTTTGCAGTGCATGTGGTGGGGGACTGAAGGGCCCTGTGCTGCTCTCAGCGTTCAGCAGCACCCAGGCCCTCTCTAAAATGACCAATGCACAGAAATCCTACCCTCAAGATGCAGCATGGGCACCACCACCTTTCAGACAGCTCTGGTCACATGAACCTTAAACACCTTTCTGCCGTTTCTCAGTCCTCTGATACTACTTTTTAAAGTAGTTTCATTTCAATGAACATAAAATTCAGCCACTTAGGCTGTCAGACTGTTTCAAGCAGTGCCACGAGCCAGTGCTATTACACTGCAGCCTATTTGTGATATAATACAGTGCAATATATAGAGAAATGAGCCTCCTCCTCTGAGATGCTCCCTCTCACAAATTAAACATTGCTTGCCATCTATCGAGCATGCCTGCAGCAGCCTGAAGAACAGTCACCATTAAAAAAACACCCCCCAGGTTTAAATTGTTTTTTCTGCAGTTTTTCTCTTATTCAAGTACAGACCAGTATGGTGCATTGTAACAGTACTTTTCCATGAGTTTTGGGATCTGGACCTTTTGGCAGCAGTGGACATAAACTCTCTGATGATGATCTGGTATTATAATACTGCAAATCAGTCAAACAACCCCTGAGGTGATCTAGAGACCCTTTCACTATTCATCCATTCTTTATTAGCAGTAAGTAAAACCAGTAATCAGGCAGTAAGCACCTTCAAAGTAAAAGGTGTTGTTCTGGAATTAAAAGTTGTAACTTCACAAGCAGTTTTACAGCAAGACCCTTTTGTCAAATAGCACATTGCTAGTAAGAGAACTCTTACTTATGAAAGAAATTACCTTCTTTTTTTTTTCTTAACTAACTTAACTTGTCTGGTACTTCAATTAAAACACAAATTCAAGTCCTGGTCAACTGAAATTCATATCTGTAGTTGCAATTATACCCATACAGAAATCTTTTCTTCCTAAGTCAACAAAAATCTGGCTGAGAATTCTGAAGGCCACAGTTCACACCGTAAGTGCTGAGGACAGCCACGTGTAACATATGATAACAGAAGAGCACATTTACCAGAGTTTATATTTCAATTGAGTATTACAAGAAGTTACAAATCAAACTTGTAGAACATCCTAAACATGGGCATAACGCAGCCCTACTGCAAGTTCTGCTGGCATGCTGCTGCAGTTTGAAGTCAGACCTGCTTGTAAGAAGATGGAACACATCTCTGTCAGTTCCCTGGTTCACCTGTGTGTTTTTTTTTAAACTTGCATTCTTCTGTTTGATTTCTGAAATGTCTCAGTACCATCCAGCCTCCCTTTCCCTTCCCACCACATCGATAGGCAGGGCTCCCAAAATATCCATGCTGGCCCTGCTTGCATGTCCCTCTGTTACCAAAATGTGCTTCTTCCTCTCCTCAGGGATCATGTTTTGGCCCAGAAAATGGTATTAAATAAGAATCCTCCTTCTACCAGAGAAGTGCTGCAAAGAAGAAGGCTAACCACCAATTTGAGGCATGCACATCTTTAGCTGGAATATTACTCCACATTCAAATTTTCCTCTGTTCCAAAACAGACACTGGAGGTTTTTTTTCTCCGAGCAGCATTTCTCTGGAGTAACTCCATCAATTTGCTGCCTGAGGCTGAGCCCCATCTGCACATGTTGCTCCAACTGATCAAGCAGGGTTGGGGAAACACAGTCTGGTACAGCTGGGCAGCAGGACAGCTGTAACACAGGAACCCATGTCACTCAGGTCTGCCAGGCTGTTAGCAAATCCCTCACAGCACTGGGCAAACTCCCACTGGTGTTGCAGGGAATTTGGACAGTGGGATCTATGGCAGGCTCTCATCCCCAAAATAACTTACTTTGTCCCAGCCTTAAGGAAAGCTAACCAGGAGGAGAAAGTGGAAGGGAGCTCATGGGAGTCTAGAGATTTACATCAGTCCTAGCAATTAGTCAGGGCTATGCAGTATTTGAGGAGCCCCACATGAGCAGCAAGACAGGCAGATGACTGTGATGGCAAGAGCAGAAACATGAAGCTCTTCACTGCTGTTGTGCCAAACCAAAGACCCTTTGAGTACTCATCTATTCCTTATTAACAGTAAGTAAAATCAGTAATTAGATAGTAAGCCCCAGGGATACTTGTCACTGCAGAGTTTTAGATGTGGGGGTGCAGAGGAAAGGTCTGAGGAGTTGCTGTTAAGTCCTCACAGACTATAAGAGTTCTTTGCTGTCTCTACACTGTATTTGCAGAACAAATAGAACCTCCCAAAATAACCTGCATCCAGTACCTTTGTGGACTTTGTGCTGACACTGGTTTTAAACCACCTGCAGGTTTCAAAGCACCCACAATCACATCATATACCCTTCAGTATGCAAGAACAATGCAAAACTGTGAGCACTGTGCAGCACTGAAGTTAGCATAGTAATAAACAATGAAGATGATGAATTACTCTGTCCATCCACTTTGTGACTATTTGCCCATAGAATTCAGACAAAATATTTTTCTAATACCACCAAGTGCAAAATACCACATCAGGAAATCAGGAGCATAGATGTTGACAGCAGATGGGAGAGGCTGCCTCAGAAAGCAGCAGATGGAATTTGAAATCACCATGGATAACTGCCTCGGCACAAGCACTTGGCATGCCATAATGCCATGGTAAAAATGGCAGGCAAAGTTTGTGGACACAAATATGAAAAGGCTGAGAAGCAATATTAGCATAATTTTTTTTGTGGTAGAGCACTAGACTAACAGTTGATGCTGGGTCATGAGAAACAGGAACCATGGAGTTCTAGAAGAAAATGTTTCCAGCTTCTGAATCCAATATATACCACATAAATCTTCAAGTGTCCATTTTCTGCAGTTCATCAAAGAGCTGAAGAGATTAGTGGATAGCAGGAGACCGTCTGGGACTTCTCAGCCTTGCTGATAAGGATGCAGCAATCCACAGGCTGAAGTCCAAAGCCCAGTGTGAAAATGCAGTTGAAATTCTCAGTAATGACCACAATCAAATATTAGAACAGGTTCTCCCAGGACACGATGAATTGCCACTATCTTTAGGGCAAGCTTAGGGCACTAACGTTTGGGGAGGAACACTCAGATATAGCTTTCAGAGTAAGTTTTTCAGATAAGCAGTAGAGAAGGGGTGGAGAAGGGAATTGCTACAGGTGGACAGTCAATTCTGAAGCAAGAAGGGCACCTACAGAGGGATTTCTCTGTGTGTAATTCACATTCCACATATTTGGCACACTCAGAAGACTTGCCTTGCTGCATGGGGACAGTGACTAAATTAGAATTCTCACACTTCAACCATTATCTTGCAAGGGGAGACAATTTTCCCTTTGCTTGAGGTGCAATCAAGCCTTGGGAGTCTCCTGAAGTGTGCAGGAGTTTCTGCAGAGGTTTCTCAGTGACAAAACGTTATTGACACAGACTACACCAGCCAGTCTTCTGTCTTGGCCAGACTTCTCCCAGAGTTTGCACTACTCCATTTTCCAAGCAGTGGGGTGGCAGGGAGTGTCCCCTCATCTACTTAGCAGTAGATCAGTAACAAAAACTCAGCACAGCATTTTGCAGCACAGCCTAGGCAACTCGTTCCTGCTGGTTTATTAAACCACTTAGCCCAGAGTCAATGGGATAACACTACTGATGTATACATTAGGTTTCCCTAATGTACAAAATGTAACAAACTACAAGCTTAGGCGAGTGCAGGTGCTTTGCACACACTTTTTGTCAAGACTCACTTTTTCCAGCATGATGACTCAACTCTTTCCTAGGAGGGAAATCACTAAGGTTTGGCAGGCTCTGTACTCCCTTGGCGGGGCAAGGATATGGAACTTGGTGAGATGAAGCAGAACAGATCACAGAACTGCTACTGCAGCAAAACTTGACTGCTATGTTTTACACCCATATTCAAGTGCTACATGCCAGAAAATGAAAATGTTTTATTGCTAAAAATAGCAACTTAAGGTATTCAGTGTATTGATGAACTAAACAGACTAATAGGTAATAAGCAATATTCAAAATAAGCAGAAATGCCTAGAATTTTTTTCTCTCACAGGACAAACTGCTCACTGTAAGGGCACTTTGAATACTCTGATTTCAAGAATATTACATACTCCATCACAGAAGGAAGGAGAAAGTAAGTACACCTGACAGGAAAATGGCAGTAATATAGAACACCATGAGTCTAATGCCTTACCACCCATGACAAGACTGAGCTCATCTTGCACAGCATGGAGAAGGCAGAGTTCTAGTTACAAGATAGTTATTTTAACTAACAATACAACTGCAATAGAGCAAAAACATCTTTCTTTAGTTCCTCTGAATGTTTACCATTATGTAAGCTCCATATGGAACTTCCAGAGTACTCTAGCACCATTTGCCTAAGGACAGCTATTTTGTTGTTTCAGTATCTGACCCTGTAAAGCTGACTTTGGTATTCTAGAAACATAAGGGTGGTACCCAAAATAACTCCACAGCTTTCATGGTGTGACAAACAGGAGTTAAGGTGACAAGCAGCTGGTTGGTGCTGCCCAGCTGCATTATCAGTTCTCTATTTAAGTTCATACAGAAGCAATTAGATCTGGAAAAGGGACTACACAAGGTTCATGATTACTTCCATGGGATCACCTCTAAATTCCACAAAAGTTTCCACCGCAGGTGTTACAAGATCCTGGAGACTGGAATTCCTCCAGCAATGCTTAACTGAGACTAGAGTTTGTCTGAGCTCTGGAAGGGATTAGAAGCAAGTACACATTTTAAGAATATTTATTCTTTATTCTAGAAAAGGAGCAACAAGCAGCCTGCCACACAGCCCCAGCTTTTACTCAGCTTTGACCTGCTCAATTCCCACTGACCATTGGTTAATAGCAGCACCAGCTTTCAGGACACCATGAAAGCAAAGGCTTTCAACCTGCAAATAACCTGAAGAAAAACTGCTGTCTTTGTTTCTCACCCCCTTGGCTCATAAGCTGAAAATGGCAGCAGCATATAAAGTGGAGTGTGTCACAGAACAGACTGGCAGTGCTCTAGTTCAGACCAGACCCTACCCAACAGGCCTAGGTTTGTGTCTCAGTATGTCTTAAAGTCAAGTGGAGACCAGACAATGGTGAGAGAGGAAAAAATGGCTCTCTAAAAACTGTCTCTATAATGTAAGTGAAAGATTAATCATGTCTCACTTAACTGACTAATCTTCAATGAGGTGAGGCAGATATAAAAAATGTACCTTGAATAACATCTAAAGCAAGCATTGTTGCGTACCCCACACTATTATTCACCTCACAAGTGCATCTGCACACACATTGGTCAATAAGCTCTACAGATACCTTTTCAGCATTATTTAGATGCAAAAATTGCTTGAGGCAAGGGTTGTTTAGCAAAAGTTTATTTGCACAAGAATTTCAGCATCATTAAGGTCCAAACCCCAATTTCCAAAAATGACAAGTGAACACCACAGTGCAGAACAGTAGAAGAAGTTACTGTGACCAATCTCACATTTGGGCTCATCACAAATCCAAACATCTCTATTACCTTGTTTCGCCAGCTTGGGGCAGGGGGGAAGGGGGGGGAGAAGAAAACAAACAAACAAACGAAAAAAACCCAAAAACCTCACTTCTTCCAAAGAGATAAGAGACATATTTTGCAAGAGCTGATTTCTTTTAATAGTGAAAAATAGTGAGATAAACATAGAAAAAAAGCCCTTCTAAATTTCAATGGAAAGTGCAATTTTATTCAGAGAGACAAGCCCAACCCAGACATTTTAGTGAGAAAAAGCAGAGCGCTCCAAGCATTCCCCCCAAAGTTTATACTACAGATCAACATCCCACTCTATATCTAGCTTCACAGAAATTAAAGAACATTTATGAAATACACTTAACTGTATTCAAGAAACAATTGAGTAAGACTTAGATGTGAGGGCTCAAAGTTTCATTATTCATTTGGATCTCACAATGCCCAAGTTAGACCAAGCTGCCTGGGGCTGTGGTCAACTTAGTGCTTATTCCTGTGCCTAACAATTACAGAATCCTGACCGAGCTGAGTAAGAGGAATAGGAAACAAGTACCATCAGTACACTGACAGCTTAGAATTAAGGCAATTTTCCCAGGTCCTCTTCTAAGAGGCCTTTTCCCTACTACTCATATAATGACAAGCAGAGATCACTACCAATATCAGTGGTTATTCTATCAGTCAGGAACCCATGATGCCTAGGCACATACCAAATGCTTAACCCCAGAACTCAAGTCCAAATTATGTATCTAAGTTTCAATGAAAAGCTTTAGGTATTTGGATTAGATTTAAATACTACCTACTGCTTTGTAGAGGAGATGATTAATGTGAAAGCATGAGGATCTTTTGAAAAACAGTTACTTGGAAGAAAACAGTAGTTTTAAACCCCCAGCATAGTGATTGGCTGACTGAGCTGAGGACAAACACAGTAATTATTAAATCTTGAACAGAGGAAGCATGAACTCTGCTTTCGCTTACAACTTGTCGCAGTGACCATGGATCAGCACAGGGATTTTACCAAAGTGAATAAAACCCAGTCTTCTACCAGGTCTCATTGGTAGCATCTCTATCATATAAAAAGTCTATCTTACAAGGAGGAGGTCACAACAATAAACTGCAAGGTAAGGGGAACTTGGCAATAAATGTTGTCAGCACGTGCTTAACCTCAGACTGGCTTTGTCCAGCAGTGCTTATAAGCTACACAAAGAAAACAGATATTTTATACCACAGCCTAGTTAGTAGAAGTTTGATCCTGAGGAATGATGCACTGAGTGTTACTGCAGCTTTGTTTTAATGCCACTGCCCAGAGGGAATGTGTCAGGTCTGAAGTACAGCAGTCTCTCTCTAACCTCCACATGACACACAAGGGGGCAACAGAGGTTAGAATAGGTTTGCAGAGACATCATTACTGCTGAGGGGTGACTGAATCAAGCAGGCATCCTAGACTTGACCTAGGGTAATCACTTTTACCTAGCACTCATTCTCAAATTACCCCTTGCTATGGGGGTCGCCATAAACCTGAACTCCAGCCAGCTAACACACAGCAAATTAAGCCACTGCCACTAGCACCATCGAGCTGCCATGACCACCCAGAACAGAAAGGGGTAGACTGCTTGCAACAAACTGATGAAAAGCTACCAAGTACACCAGCTTTACCTGCCAAGCCAGGATTATTTTGAAGACAATGGGACAAGCAGTGTCCCATTTAATCCCTGGTACTCCAAGGCCAATGCAGTAGGTAGTGTGCAGCTTCAGGATACAATTTAACCATTTGAGGGTTTAGTGTCTAACAGCCAGTCTGTAGCACATCAGTATTTCCAACATGCCAGAGCATCTTAAACAGGCAGGGAACACAGAATCCTGCAAAACTCAAACCCAGGCACTCAGCTATTCAGAGTGCAGCCATTCAATGTGGAGCGTCCTTAGAGGCCTCAGCATCAAGTTACATTAGCAAAAGCACAATACTTATGGCAGGGAGCTTAACTTCTCCATAGCTCTGTCTCACTAGGAATCCAATTCAGCCTCTGTTTCTCCTCTAGCATTTTCTTTTCCAGGAGATGCACCTGGCCTGCTGTTCAGCAGCCAAGGCATTAAAGACCAGCAAAACAAGTCTGTGTTTCCAGCTTGTGAGGACTCCTCCCAAGTATCTCACCACTTCTTCCACATGAGCCAATGCACAAAAAGAAGTTCCTAAAGATCAGCCACGATGTCACAGAAGACAGATACCTGAGTCTAAGCCCCTCTAGGCAATGGTTTATTTCTGCAATGGCTATAGCATAGGTTGGCTTCAAAAATGTCTATGCAAGAGATGACAGCAATTACAAACTCTTAAGGCTTCTTTCTAGTGACACTCTACACTAGGCCAAGTATTGCTTTGCATGCAGGAGTTATTCTTGCTTAGAATTGCATTCCAGCAGTAAGCTTGCACTAAGTTTAACACATATGACAACACTGGCATCATGTTAGTTTTCAAAAAGTCAGAGTCTTGGATGACAGATGTCTTGTCTGTATGCCACACCAAGATCAAGCCACAGTTAATGAAAAAGTCTGTGCTTGCTTTCAATTTTAGCTACTTTGGCTGACTAATCAGGAAGCCTTTAATGAAAAAGTCCCACAATATAATTCACCAAATTATTTGTCTTTTTGCTACCAAAGTTGCTATCAAAACTGTTCAGGAAATTAAGCTAAAGCATGCTTGGCTACATACAGTCCACTTTGTAGATTGCATCCCTCCCTGCCTTCCTAAGCTAAACAAAGAAGTCTGACCAGAGAAGTAGCCTCATTGCTGAGACAGTCTTTATGAAGTAGTTAAGAAAAGTGGAAAGAACTTGCTTTTGGTCTTATGAGGAGCAGGCAATTTTTACTGTCATTTAAGTGCTACACCGCTGCTCTGCTGCTTTCCACCTTGAACATTGGTGTTCCACTTGCTTTCTGCTTTACCTTCTAAGTTTTAATCATTTGTTGGATCAGGCACTTTGGTCTTACAAGCTTGCAGAAACAGTAATAAATAGTAATAGAAGCAATAAAAAGAAAGATTCAGTGAACAAGCATTCTTGAATATTGCACTAGTACATAATAAATAGCTCTAAGACTTGCCTTTCTAGTCTACATCTCTGGTTAAGCAAAGGAAACTCAAGATCACTTGCTATATGTATTTCACTATTGTAATTCAGTGAAAATCATCCAGTTAACATACCAGTTTCTAACACCACTATATAAATAACTGAGGAATTTTTAACCTTCCTTATAAAGCCCAGGAGTCTCAAAGCAGCAAGTTCAGCACATACCCTTCAGGAAGATCAGCCCCCTACCCCTCCAAGGGAGTGCATTCTCTTCCAGAGGCTATTCTGAACTCAGGCCCAGACTTTCAACACATACAGCTTCTGTGGAGAGCTCTGCTTAGGGCTTGTAGACTTCTTCAAGTGAGGGTCAAGAGCAGTAAAAAGGAAGAATTTTACTCTAACCACTCAAAATGCCATCTCATACAGTGACCAGGTGATAGCAATAACCCAGTAAGCTCAACCCTTCAGTGGTGACAGAAAGGCAAACCTCTAGGACCTGCCTGAAGTTGTACAATAAGCAATTCATTTTGGGAGGCGCTTTCAGAATGCATAGGAGTGCACATGTGGTAGGAGTGCACATAATCCTGCAATTTACTGTGAGTTGGGGTTTTTGTTTAGGGGGTTTTTTTGTTTTGTTGTGGACCTGTGAGGAAGAAAATTGGGTCAAACCCCAAGGTAAGAGCTGTGCTAATTTCAAATTGTGCCAAATTGTTTTGAAAGATTGTTGTGGACTGCCACAAAGATACAGTCAAAAAAGCTTTAGCTCAATGCTGGACTTTAGAATATTTTTCTAAGTTAAGTGTTCAAACTGTGGCTCCAATTCTATTTAAAGCTTCAATTCCTCATTTCAAGGACTTTTCACATTACCAAATTCTAGACTGTGTTTTGGTGTGTGTTTAGAGATGCCACCTTCCAAGTTTTCGTACTCAAGAAAAATTTAACCAGATTATGTTTTGTGAATAGACTTACTAATCCATCTTCAACTTCAAAGAAATTAATCTCGAACTCAAGGCAGGACCATACATCCACAGGCACTACAGGAAACAACATTTATGTCCTCTACAAGACAGACAGTATCCGTACTGTTACCAGCCCTACACAGCCACAAAGAAAAAGCAACCCAAGCATAACACGAGCCCACTCTTGGCACCCTTAGTTCAATAGAAATTTCACCAGAACTTGGACTGAGGAAGAGTAATGAGGTTAGGGAATAGAAAGAGTTTTGCTGCTACTCCAGGAACAGCATCTGCTTAAAGCATTTTACAGTCTATTAACCAACCGAGTTTACTGAATACACCATTTAGATCACACATTAACAGCCACTTCCGTAACTAGTACAAATTTTCTTAACTGCTTCACTTAACGTTTGGCTGCTAGTTCTCTTCTCCTGATTAAGAGGTAATAAGGCTTTTTGGCATTTGTAGAGATACACTTAAAGGTTCATAGCAGGTCACCTGGCTGCATAATCCACTGCACACCAGGAAATGAACAGTCTGATACAGTCATGTTTCCATTAGAGAACACCAACTGACAGTTATTACTTGTCTATATATACACTCAGCATCTTGGCTTTCAGTAACCTCCAGCCAGGAACACTCGAGGGAAACCATCAATTGCAAGGCAACCAAGTAGGGTAGGACTGGCTGTACAGCACAGGGGCACTTGCAAGGTAGTAGTTGCTGAAGTTTGCATCACTTACATAAGGTGCTGGCTGGTAGTAACAGGTTACATTAGTGGTGTTAGGAATTATGTTCTGTTCTGCCAGCACCTTGAGTGCAAGCAGAGAAATCAAATTGAGCGTCTGCCTTCGCTCATGTCCCATGAGGCAAACGGTGCTCTCATTCACCACCCTGCGCAGAATCATGAGGTAGTCGTACTTGCTCCTCTCTTCTTTGGAGAAGTGGTTCTGGAGGTAGGTCTCTAGCTTGCGCTGCTGGTCCAGGATGTCTGGGAAGTCTATGAAGAATCGGGAGCACATGTAGCGCTCCAACATTTTGATCTCATCCTTATCCATGGGCCTGAAGTCTCGTACTAAGAGGTTACTATACTTCAGAAGCCCACCACCTCGGATCTCTTCAGGATTTTTGGTAGCTATTAACTTGTTCTGGAGGTGATCAAAAGCTGCTTCAAAGTCTCCATACATGCTCTCCCCAATCACGGTTGGATGGAAGTGCTCCGACATGGGGGTTTCTGAGTAGTCATAGTAAAAGAGCAGTGAGTCCAGTATGATTTGGAATGAATCCACACTGAACTCAAACTGTCGTCTTATGCAGTCTACAAACTTAAGCTCCACGTTTTTGCCATGCTTGTTGGAAAGTGATATCAAGCTCCAGTGGTCAGTCTCTGTGTACACTTTGACCAGCTTCTGGATGTAGGCTTCCTTCAGTGTAACAGGACTGATTTTCAACTTGCTTATTCCTTCTGGCAAGAAATTCAAGAGGGATCGCAAGACCACATCTCGAACTAACTGAAACTCTGCCTCACTTGGAAGAGACACTTGAAAAATGAGATCCAGGTCTTTGCATCCCAGCCCATTATCCTTGACCAGGACATGACCAGCTGCAGAGCCGTTCAGACGGACATCACGTACCACAATGCCTGCTTCGCTCAGCCGACTCCGAACTGTGTGAACAATGTCCTTCAGAGTTATGTTCAGTGTCGGGAAGTTCCCTCTCCCATGGATGGGAACCACTTCTGTAAGAACCTCGTGCAGACGGCTGACCTGCTCCCAGTTCAGGATACTGCAGGACATGGAGTCTGCTCCGCTACTTCCTTTGCCTGCCATCCTGGGGCTTTTCTTCTCCAAAGAAACTGTACAGAGGTAGAATATAAACAGAAAAAGACAAGTCAGACTTCCTGTTTGTGCTTCCTAGATATACTCCTAGGCTCTATTTTTCTGTCTATTTACATATAGACACAAACTAGGAAGAAATAATTCTACATATTAATGATTATCAGCAACCCTTTCACATGAAACGAGACACAGCTTCTCTACTGGTGCAGACAAAAAAATTTAATTGTCATAGCTCTTTTTTGTGGTGAGGTAGAGTTACTTCAGGAAAGCAGTTTGTGTCAAATGGGAATTACAAAAGATAACACAAAAACTTTAAGTTTAAAGTCATCAGCAGCACCAGCTGAAGTGAAATGAGCTGCAAAGCAGTTCTGAAAGTTAAGCTTTGAAGTTGTTTCATGATGCATATAAACTCAAACTGCTGTCTCCAACTAACGCCAACAGTAGAAGACCCTCAGGTGTTAGTTTCAGGGTTTAGACATCCAGTCCACTGATAACTCTTAAATTAATCTAGAGATACAAGATTTCTTCCTTTTCATTGAAGTCTTTCCTTTCAGAAACATCCAGCATCTATCTCTCATAGGATAAAAGCCAAGTATATCTTGCTCCTGCAAAAAGCTGCAGCGCTTCAGCATGCTGAACAGAATTTTGGCTGCAAAGTCAGGTAACAACATTCAATGGGCACTCCAGTCTCTGTAAGCAAACCTTTACTCTTCTTCAGAGACACTGCCTAACCAAACTACCTTTCTGGAAATAATCATCCTTGCCCCAAGTTTTGCTCATTTGTAAAGGGCAAACAAGCTTGTAAGAGCTGGGATAAATTCAGATGATGCATATCAAGTTCATGGTACTCTTTTAACACTGAGAATCTCACTAACCAGACTTGGTCACATCCTTGCCTGAACATTTTAAGCACAACAGAATGATCTGATTAGCTGTGACAAGACTCCTAAAGTCTCTTGTAGCACATAGATACTTACAGATGTTCTGCAGTCCCACAACTCCAACTGGTATTAATACCCTTTTCTTCTTTAAGTGTTTCAGGTTTCTGTGTAGCCAGGTGCTTCCTGACAGCTACAGACTAATGGAGGCCTCACCTTCTTCTGCCCCAAGTACTCCTGAAGACTGCAGCTGCCAAGGTCAGACTAGTCAAACTTAAGCAAATTAACTCTTGCCTACCAAGAATGAAAAATCAAACCCTACAGTTTCCTAATGTGCAACAGCACAGTGTATGGAACATTTTTTAAGCAACTTTCAAAGAAGGGCTACTGTCATCTCAAGCCTCCCCTTTTCCAGCTTTTCATTTTTGAGCAACTCATTTGACCTGTCACTTCCTCAGAAGAGAGTCAAATCCTAGAACAAGCACACAGTGAGGTTAAAATGCTCCTGGGGAAGTAGCTTCTGTCCTTGAGCATGAGCTGCTGCATTACAAACTGTGCTGCCATGGATCACATTGGCACCAGCAGGCACAAAACAAACCTGTGGTTTGCAAGATGATTAATCTAGGATAAATCAAGAGGTTCTTCAAGCTCAATCCTTAATGCTCCAAAACAACACAACTACAAAAGCCTCAAGCCTGCCAGCAGTTGCTCTCAGGCAGTTCAAGCACATTAAAGTACATTTCCTTTGTAAACTCACTGTATTGCCATTAAATCCTTCAGATCACTAAAGAACACAAGTCTTCGTGTGACTTCTAACTCAAGCTGCAGGTGCTTTCAGCTGCTACCTCTGAAACTGTTCCCTCTCCTCTTCCCCGTTTATAGCTCTCTCCACAGCCAAGACAACACACGCAGCACAACAGCGACCAGAAAGGACTTGGACCAGTGCTTCCAACCCCACCACACACACTTGGTTCTGCTTGGTGACCCTCACCTAGGAGAATAATGCACATCACTGCCCTTGGCGGGAGAAAGATGAAGTATTTCATTTCCAGTTCAGCGGAGAGGTTAATTCTCAGGCTGTCAACCTCCAAAGCCTCCCACCCCCAAATCACTTGTGTTTGCCCACTCGGCAAGGTTTATGTTAGTGACAACAGATTCCTAGCGACTCCAGTGTATTTGGGATGCTAACAGCTCACATGCCTCTTGTTTCACTGCCAGCCATTCCCTCCACAGGATCTGACACCTGAAGATGCTCACTCCTTGGGAAGAAAACCACCGCGGAGGCAGGAGACACAATCTTTAACACCGAGAGTAAAGAGTATTGGCTACAACGCTCAAATCAGAGGCAAAAAGAGCGAGGACTACACACCTTCACCTTGGTCACGACGAGGTGCGCTACCCTGCAGCAGCAACTTTCCTCTATAAGACATGTAACTTAACGCAACTTTCCTCTACAAGACATACAACTTAGCACCTAAAAAGCTCCCTGCGCCTGTCCCCGCAGAGCCCAGCGGCGCTGAGGGCGGCAGGTCCAGCCAGCTCCCTTGGCGGGACGCTCATCCCCTCAGAGCAGCCGCCCGCAGCGGGGTACCCGCCTTATGTTATGCCGCCGTGAACCCCCACAGCCGTGACAAAAGCGCTTCCCATAGCCTGCTCCCAGGAGAGCCCGCCCGCTCAGCCCCGGAGAGAAGAGAGGAGAAGAGCCCCGGCCCGCCGCTCACCTCAGCCGCGCCGCACACCCCGAGCGACCGCGCCAGCNACGCCACACGCAGCGCCCAGAGGCCGCGTTCCGCTCCCCCTCCCGTATAAATACAAACTTTTCGAGCGCCCCGCAGTTCACGACGGACTTTGAGGTGCTGGAGCGACTCCAAAGGAGAGCGACGAAGCTGGTGAAGGGTCTGGAGCACAAGTCCTGTGATGAGAGGCTGAGGGAGCTGGGAGTGTTTAGCCTGGAGAAAAGGAGGCTCAGGAAAGACCTTACTGCTCTCTGCAACTCCCTGAAAGGAGGGTGTAGCCAGGTGGGGATCAGTCTCTCCTCCCAGGCAACCAGCGACAGGAGAGGACTCAGTCTTAAGCTGTGGCAGGTTCAGGTTGGACATTAGGAAGAAATTCTTCACTGAAAGAGTGAGTAGACATTGGAATGGGCTGCCCAGAGAGATGATGGAGTCACTGTGCCTGGAGGTATTTAGGGTAAGATTGGATGTGACACTCAGTGCCATTATGTAGTTGACATGGTGGTGTTTGGTCAAAGGTGGGACCCGGTGATCTTAGAGATCTTTTCCAACCTAATTGGCTCTGTGATTCTGTGGGCTACGATGAAGAGCTGACTGAAATACAACATGGCTTTCCCATGAGAAGGCACCTTGTCCCAGACAGAACAGCTGTCAGCAGACATCCCAGATGTCCAGCTCTGCCTAAGAGTTCTCTGTGGTGCTCCGTTGGAAACAGCCAAACCAGGCGTTCATCCAGAGCCTACAAGGATGGGCTCACAAGGATGTTACAGCAGTGAAGAAACAGCGTGCTACTGGAAACCACGGCTGATGGGCTGTGGGAGGCTCTGCACTCATGGACAAGGAGGGTGGAATGATTGGACAGGGATCAATTTGGAGATGCAGTGTCATAAAAATCAGCTGGTGTTTAATAATGCAGGGTGCGAGATCGTGCATTCTGGGGGCAAAAGTTACGATTTCTGCTGAGAACACAACGTTTCATCAAATACTGGGGTATCTGCCTTTTGTTAGGATAATCAGGACTCAATAGAAGGGGGGGAAAATCAACACTTAACCTAGGACAGGCCAGCTGACATAATTCTAGTAGAGCTGAAAAACGTACTTACAAAGCATTGGAAAAAAAAATCACCACTACATCTGTTTTACTGTTTGGCCATACACGGTCAAGAAAGACGAATTAAAACCCGCACACATATGGAGAAGAGCTGACCTTGTATAAGAAACTGGAAAGCTCCTCTTCGCCTAGCAAACACAACAGACCTGCCTTGTTTCACCAACAAAGCCAAAGCTGAGTAGGAATACAGATGACTTAGATAATTTTTTTTTCTTCAATATTGCCCCACTGGGATAAATAACAGGAAACAAAATTACCTATTTAAAGAATAACATTGACACAAGAATCAGGTTCAAGGCAAGTTATCTCATTGTCCAATGAGATAATCATAATTTCAGAGCATTGGAGGAGGGAAGGGAATAAAACTAGCTTTAAGATGAAGCTAGAAAACATGTAATATGATTGTCTGTGGTGGTATGGAGCTGGACATGAGGATCCAGATCTCTTAACACTTTTTTCCCTATGTTTCTAACATTAGAAATATAGAACTCAAAGAGAAGTAGTAGCACAAATGAGAAAAGCATAGCCACCTGTAAGAAAAAATCTCACTTGGAGATTCAAGCAGTGAATGATCTCACCTCTGAAGACTATTTCTTCACCAAAATTCTGCCTCAAATGATACAGTCTTTCGATAAGAACTGATGATTTTGGGCAGTATATTTTCTGTTGCCACATGGGGACCAATTAAAGTACTTATTGAAAAATATTTTCTATTGGGAATATTTATTAGATACAAGTATAGGCAAAGATAAACTGCAATGCATACTGCTATTACAAATATTAAAGTACTAATCAAAGGTTCATACTTTGATTGTTTACAAGTTTTTGTTTCACAAAAACATTTATAAACACAAAGAGGTATCTCGACTCTATTTTAGGGTGTATTCTTCATCCTCTGACTTGCAGACCTTGAATATTTGTCAGGGGAAGCACAGTACTCTGCAGTGAACTGACCTCCTGACCATACACTTGTTCTTTTTAATTGCTTTTCACAGGTGCCACAGAAAGTGTCCTTGGGATTGGGGAATCTGGCAATTCCAAATGGAATTGGAAATGCCATTAAAGCCAGCTGGACTAGGCTCCTGCATAAATTGCGGGAATAATGAGGAATGAATCTTTGCGTAATGAACGCCCAGGAGAACGAGCCCATTTACCCCTGAGGAGAAGCTGCCTTCTGCTACCCATCCACCTTTTCCTGTGCAGTGGGTTACAGTGCCATGAGGATGGAAAACATGGAAATACAAAACTCACTGCTGAGACGAGTCATTAAAAATGGTGGGCTACTGCTCAGGTGCTGTGGCTGCCGAGGTGGCTGACACAGGCCCAGACACAGCTCCAGGGTACAATCTTAGTGTTTAGCATTTATTTAGGACTTTCCTGCTGCCACCTCTAATTCTAAGTCTAGGGAGAAGTAATGGATGATCCTAATCTTTGCAAGACATACTTTCTTCAGAGTGACTGGGATACAGATAAAATCCTGTCACAAGACAGTGAGTGGTGACAGCCACAGTCGCCCCCTGCTCTTGGACAATTTTCATCTCCCCCTTCTCCGACAGCTGTTCCATCCCTCATCTCTGCTTGTGGCTCCAGTGTTTCCTCCCAGCTTCCTCCCTCCTCCCCTCTCCTGGGGTGTACCCCTCTTCAAGATACACAGCACTGGATGTGTTTCAAAGGGTTTTCAGCAACAGGATGGGGAATGAAGAATGATCAGCTGGCTCCTGGGATGGCAGTGTGACAAAGGGAAAAGAGTCTGTGAGCTGCCAAAACAGAGGCAAGTATGGAGTTATATTAAAACAAGTTGTTCGTTTTTATCCAGTAAATAGGGCAGCAAATCTGGCAGAAGAAACTCACTTAAAAGCCTGTAAGTCAGCTCAGTGACCTGGCACCGTCAGATTAGTTTCCTTACATGATGCATTGCTGAACGTAATGTGTCATCATAAATCTTGGTTGCTACAGCTGTTAAAGCCATAAAGTGAAGCAGAGTTATTAATAGCCCGTAGTAGTAGCTGTCAGGCTCCATTCTGTAATTGAGCATCAGATCTGCAGTTGGAAAACTCTTCTTTTTTGTCTGACATGTGGAGTAACTGCATGTCTGCAGATGCTTAGAGAGTGGAGACAGGTAGGAACATCCCACCCACACAGGGCTATGACGAAATCCTCCTGCAGAGTATCAAGAGTGAGCCTCTCTGTTGTTTCTCTAGCTGCCTCTGTAAATCTTTGAGGTTTCCTGCTCAGAGATGAAACAAATTTTCTTCCTGATACATGGATAAAGGTAAACATGTGAAGTCCAATATAGACAAACAGAGTAGAGTTATGCAGGGAACAGCAGCCTTTCAAAAATCAGAAGTTTGCTGCTAGAAGCACTGTCCCTGCTCTAAGGGATGGGATGCTACCATGGAGGACTTCCCAGCTCCCACAGAGTTCTAAGCTCAGCAAAACACCTCTTCTCCAATGGTACCAGACCCCTTCACCAGCAGGACTTGTGCAAAGTAAGTTCCTGCTTCATTTAGATGTGAGGAAGACTCAGAAATCCAGAGCTGCTGTCTCTCACATATGGCTTTTTGAAGATGTCCCCACCCATTGGCCCTTTCACTACTTTGCTGTGTGCCACCTCTGGCAATCCAGGCTATGGGCTTCAGACTCTTCTCACAAATCCTCTGATGTAGAAGCCCCAAACTACTCAAAAAGCCTGAAGGAGCAGAGCCAATCCACTGTGTGATAAAAGATGCAGGCCAAATTCTTCTAGGAGGGAAGAGGAGGTTATGCCTCTGCCCAGGCCCCAGTGCTTTTGCTTCCACAGCAGGATTCTCAGTTTCGCTGGTCTGGTTGTGCTGTGAGGATCCAGAGTGGGCAGCCCAGAGAAGCCTGGCATTTTCCTTTCCCTTAGGAAGCAGCAGGGCAGACACACGCAGAGATGGAATGCACTTCCTGGAGCGAGTGGGCAGCAGCCCATCATCTGACTCGCTTTTTCTTTGCACCTGAGCTCACCCCAACTGCTTAACTAGTCACACGGTTTCCTGGAACCTGGGGGAGAACAAACCATTACAGTTTTCGGTGGTAGAGGAGAAGATGATGGGGGGAGGCAGAGGTGGGGGGAGAACAAGGGTTTGCAAATCAGACTGAAAAAAATAATCTAATTTGGGAGTCATGAGCAAATTCAGGACACATCGCCTCAGGCTGCAGGTGGCAAACACAGCAAAGGGGGGATGCAGAGAAACAGTGAGGTTGTTTAGGGAGTGCAGTTTTGGACATGTGAAGCAGTTAGGTCCTGAACTGTCTGTGGGCTCTTGCCCCAAGGACTTTGTACAATAGGTTTTCAGTGTGAAATCACATCTTTTTCACATTCCCTCATTATCCACAGCTTTAGGAAGCAGCATGGAGGACTGTAGCAGTTACACCACCACTAGACCATTCTCTTGGGATCCTGCATCTGAAAGCCCTACCTGGTTTTGGTTGCAGACCGTACTGTTTGCCCCTGCAAATTCAGATTTGAAGATTAGCAGAGATGATTAACCACTCCTTAGTACTCATAATATAACCCCACTGTAAAACTCATGGCCCCTTCAGTAACTTGCACTTGTCTGCAGGCTTTTTTCAGATCACTCAAGAAATGAATAACCTGGTTTTTCCCCATGGTAGTTTGCTACAATTGTTATCTACTTTCACAAGTAAAGGTCCATACACAGTTTGATCGGTTTTTAATTTCCACCTGTCTTCTTTTTCAGTATACTTCTTTTTTATCCTGATGTTACTGGTAAGTTTTCTGTGTTTTTTAATGCTTTTTCAGTAAACCTTTCATTTCTTGCTGGTGGCAATGGCAACAGGAAAAGGAAAAGCTTAAAATAATCTAAATGAGAGATGACAGAGACTCCCCCTACTCAGATACACAGTCACACCTTTTCTTTTGGGTCACGTTTATGAGATTTAGAACTGATCCATCCAAAGAGGGGATCTGCCTTTCCCTGGAGCAGCTTGCCAGCTGGACTGCTGCACAATCACACAGGCACCTAGGGCAAGCACGGGAGGTGAGGCAGGATGGCAGCAAACTTTAATGTGTGGTGAACTTGCCCTCTCAGAAACCTTGGGTCCCACGTCAACTACAAAGAGCCATCTCAGTCTGCTCAGGAGCCACCAGCAGCACATGGAAACTCCGCAGCTCTGGAAGCCACTGTCCCACTGCCCATCTCCCAGCAAGGCTGACAACTGGTGCATGCTGGCTGCTGGCACTGATGAGGAAGTGTCTTGTGGGTGGCATCCTCGGCAGCATCTCTGTGGTGCCCCATCCCTCCCGCAGCACAACAGCTGCTCCGTGGTACCCCAGCTCCATCTGCCTCTCCTGTGGGAAAAGGGATAACAATCTTCCTTCGCCCCCAGTTTCAGTCTCACCTTATCAGGTCTGAGGTGACTGCCAGTCTCACCTCCTCCGTGGCTAGTCAGCACCCTGCAAGGATCCCAGAAGACCTTGCAGATGTTTTTGAAAGTTTTGCCTAGAGCTGTCTCACACGGAATTGTGCTAGAACAATCTTTCCAGTGATAGTAATTAGGGCCTTAAGGCTCCCCTTTACCATACGGTGGAGAGAGGGTAAGGGTCTGAGTCCCAGCCAGGGAGAAAGTTTTAGCACAGCTCTTTATAATGAAATTTGACATTTAAGCCATGATATAAAAAAAAAGGGGGGGGGGGGCAAGAGGATGGAGCCAGGCTCCTCTCACTGATGCCAGCCACTAGGACACGGGCAGAAAATGATGCACAGGAAGTTCCTCCTGAACATGGGGAAGAGCTTCTTTACTGTGAGGGTGACCATGCACTGGAAGAGGTTGCCCAGAGAGGCTGGGGAATGAGACTGAAAAAGGCAAGAAAACAAACTTTCTAACACAATTTAAAGTACTAGAAAACAAGGATTCTTTATTAAGAGCATGCTGGACACCCGGAAAGTATCTTCTCTAATTTAGGTGTGTCGTGAAATTTTACAAAGGGGTAAAATTCTGTCATGACCATACATACTCATTACAGCGTACTTCCTAGCTAATACAGAAACTTCATTTTTGTAGTAGTAATTTTCATGCATCCACCCCCTACTGGAAGTCCTTTATGGTCCTAGAGGGTCATCTAAAGGGCTCTCTGGTGGTCATACACACTGAGTGCCCCCGATGTTGTAGATGACCTCGGCTTGGATTTCTCCTAGAGCATGCGCTGTTGCTTCTTGTTACATGGCTTTGCCACAAACACCACTATATTCATTATCTGTCTATCCACTGGTTCCAGCTATGTTTAGCATCCTGTGTGTCTAATTTTATATTCTTTTATCTATTTTGTTAGTTAGTATCTAAGCTCTATTTAGCAGCTTCGAGGGGAACTGAAAATTTCTATTCTCTGTGTTGTCTGTCAGGAGTCTCCCTCACTGCAGATATTCCAGAACTGCCTGGACACAACCCTGAACCATGTGCTCTAGGGCGACCCTGCTTGAGCAGGGAGGTTGGACCAGATGACCCCCTGTAGTCCCTTCCAACCTGACCGATCCTGCGATATATATTTGTTTTCTGAGCATTTGTAAGGAGAAAGAGGGGTGGGGGAAAAAAAAGAAATAAGACGAGGTAAGACAGACACTCGTGGACGCAGATAGCAGAGAATTGCAGCGGGACGCACAGGTGCGCAAGGAATCCCAAACACGTTACCGCTTCCATCCTGGCAAAGGAAGCGGAAAGCGGTGCGGCGCGGGGGCGGCGCTTCCCTCCCGCCCTGCTCCGCAGCCATGGCGGCTCCCGGCGGGATGGTGCCGGTGCTGCCGGGGCTCTACGTGGGCGGCGCGGAGTCCTGCTCGTCCCCGGAGGCGCTGTCGGCGGCGGGAGTGGTGGCGGTGCTGACGGTGGACGCGGAGGAGCCGCCGGCCGTGCCGGGGCTGCGGACCATGCACGTCCGGGCGCGGGACGAGCCCGGCGCGGACCTGCTGAGCCGCCTGGATGAGTGCGCCGCGTTCCTGGGCGCGGCCCGGGCGGGCGGCGGCGCCGCGCTCGTCCGCTGGTGAGCGCCGGGGCTGNGGGCTTCCAGGGGCAGCTGAAGCTCTACGAGGCGATGGGCTGCGCCGTGGACACCGACAGCGTCCTCTACAAGCGGTACCGGCTGGAGATGCTCAGCAAGAGGTTCTCCGGTGAGTGGGAGCATCGCGGGTGCGCGGGGCAGTCTCCCAAGAGGGGAACAGGCTGTCCCGAAATGAATGCAGAAGGCTCTGTCAGAGGGGGTTGACTTCGGGTTTTGCCCTCAAAGCAGCCGAGCTAGGAGATACTCCTTGGTCGGGGCAAGCATTCACATCGTACCTGGAGAATGCTTCGGCCCTAGAGAATCCCAGCTCATCAGTGGGTGAAAAACTGTGCCGTTGAAAGATGCCTGGGAAATAAGATCTGTAAGGAGCGGCACTCTTTAGGAAAGCGCAAAAATGGTAAAGGTCAATTTGAAACTTTTCGTGATTTTTATGTCCCTGGCGAAGCAAACATCATCAGAAAATATGTCAATGAGATGAAAAAAATAACGTGCAAAACTTGAGATAAAGATGAAATTCAGGTAATGAAGTAAACTTTTCATACATTAATTTGTGAAGGGGTAACTGTAATAGATGTATATACATATGTGCAATTTTATAATAAAATAATAATCTGTAACTTTTCTTGTAAGATCTGAGTGTTGCATACTCAATGTGACAGTGCTGTCACCCTTTATCTGTCATTGTCCTAAGCAGTTCCCATTTGTAAGCTGCCTTTTTGTATTGTGGGCCCTAAAACATTGGCACAACTGCTCGGAAATCTCCTCTGCCTTTATTGAAGTAAGAACATGAAGCAAAATACCATTATTTTACCATGGTTAAGGCCATAGTCTAGATCCCAGTTCCTTGAATTAAGCAAATCCCAATCTTAGGCATGGCGGGATGAGGCTCTTTCATCTTTAGTTTGATCTATGGGAATTGGTGAGAGAGCAGATGAAAGGGAAGAAAGTGGCTCCTGCAGGCCATGACTGGGGCAGAGGCGCAGTCCTGTCTTTTCTCAGGAATGCAGCAAGGCTGAGCTGATTGGATTCACAACATGATCCTGACCCCTCTGCAGAACCTCAAGACTTGCCTCGAGAAGTCTTTGCAGCTGATCCTACCACTATATGTCAAACTTCAAGCACAGAGGTTCTCTACAGGTGCAGGAAATGCAGGTACTGTATATCCTAAAAATTTAAAAAATGCAGAATTTGTACTCCTGATTAATTATTTAGAGTCAGGAGGCCCATATCCCTGTTTTCTATTGTCTGTAGATCTACCCAGTTAAGAAAACATTTGTTTTACTTCTTTTTCCCCATGTCCTGGAGGGCAGACGCGCTCTGTTCCGTAGCTCCAGCATTTTGTCCCACACGGAAGGAATTGGACCGACAGCCTTTGCCCACAAGAGGATAACAGATGCTGCACGGCTTTCTGGGAATGGCCAGGAAAAGTGCACCTCGTACTTCACCGAGCCTGTGCAGTGGATGGAGCCAGCATTGCTTGGAGTGATGGAAGGACAGGTGAGCTGGAGAATACGCTTTATTATTTGGATTTTTGTGGGTTTTTTTTGCAAAGGCAGAAAAACTCTGTCTCTTCCCTGAAAGGAAAACCCCTACAAGGTGCTAGGCCTCCCAGCCTTTCTGGCGTGAACTTTGAAGCTTATGGGCATATTCTTAAATGTAAAATATCATTTTACAAGGAATAAAGGAACAGTTTACAAGCAGAGCTGGTGCTGTCTGTGAGCTGACACCACCAGCCAGGATGCTGGACAGGTTTATCTACTGTTTGGTTTTAGTATGAGAAAAGTTTGTGGGACTTAAAAACCTTTCTGGACCCTGGTAAAACTGTCCTGGAAGTAACACCATGTCCTAGGAGCTGCATTTCCACACCCTCCCTTCTGCCGTCACAGGTGCCTGCTACACCCCAGGGCTAAACAGCCATCCCAGTTTAGCTTTTTGACCTGTTTTTAACTAGAGCCACATCAACACATATCTTAGACTGAGTCCTGGGCTTTTCTTGCAGCTTCTGTGTCCCAAATGCACGTCGAAGCTGGGCTCCTTCAGCTGGAGAGGGGACCAGTGTTCCTGTGGCCGCTGGGTGACGCCAGCCTTCCAGATCCACAAAAGTCGAGTGGATGAAGTGAGGACACTGCCAGTTGGCAACTTCCAAACTGCCAAAACCTGAACTCATTGCTTCACTTGATGGATTTCTTAACATCCACAGAGAACTACTGACTAGCCCATGGTTGCCAGGAATGAGCTTGTGACTTCCACCCCTTTGGGAGGTGGTGGAAGTACTTGAACACCTTGAGCTTGCTGTATCTCTTAATATATTCTATAAAATATCAGGACAGTTCCTTCAAAGAGGCAGCATAGAGTAGTTTAATCTACAAAATGGGTTAAAGGTGATGGTTTTAGTGGATCCTTAATTTATCTGTTGCTGTTTACAGAAGGTCAGAACTCCTTATTCAAAAGGAGTTGCTGTGGCCAGCAGTGCTGCTCAGCTTCTGATCCAAAGTGCCAAGTGCTCTAAAATGGTACAATTACAGTTGTTACATTAGTATGCATGGCAGCGAAAGACAAACTTGCAGTTACTCTTCTATTGTATTAAAAGTAATCCTAAAAATACCTGCCCTAAGTGTATTTATGACATTGTAACTCACTCATGTAATGCGTGAGGAGATTGTGCAAGCTGTACTGGAATGGGTGAACTGAAGTAAAAGAGTCAATGCCAAATTACTGCTTAGAGTTTTAAAGAAATCCCTAAACTGATGAAGTAATTTTTTTTAAGCAAGCTGTGAGCTTTTCTGATAGTCTGCTATGTACACCACTGTGGCACGGGTTTGGTTTGACATAAGAAAACAGGACAGATAAAACCTAATTTAAATCAATTTTATTTTCATTGACTTTAACAATTTTTTTAATTTATTTTTTTACACAATTTCCAGCAACATACATTATGAAATATACAAGATAAAGTAGGTGGTGGGGTTTCTGCCCATCTTGTAATTCCTCCCAGAGCTGTGGAAGGAAGACTTGCAGGACACAGTGAACATCAGAATCTCAACACTGAAAACAGACACAAAACAAAAAGGACGAAAATATATATGAAACTTTGAACTGGTCACACTTCAGGGCCAGGTACAGCACAATAAATATTAGAACTGCATTATCTTAGACATCTTCTGTAAAGTTTATAACATCCTCTATTTAAAGAGATAAGAACATCTGGTTTCTAGCATGAAATGCTACATTGTACAGTGGTGAAGGGTACAAACCATGAGGAGCCCAGCAAGGGCTTGGATGGTGACTACTCATTCACACATGCTCGTTGATAAAATAAGCAGCATACACCAAAAGTTTAGTGAGCTGTAAACTTAAGCGTTCACTACCAGAATATCAGCTGGAGGAGCAGTTTCTTTTTGGGAGAACCAAAAATAGTCGATCCCTTTAAGTTTCAGCTGGGCTCTCCCCTGACAAACAGTGGATTGATACCATAATGGAAGTGGCAGCATTTGGTCCGTAGCACAATATCCCTTTGCATCACTACTGTTCAAAGCTGGCGCCGGTGGAAATACTTCAGTGCAGAATTAACGCTCATGTAGGCACGGTGTCACCAACAACAGGTGCTGTCTCAGGACTAACAAAGCAGTAGATGGCAGCTGGAAGCCAGCTGGGCACAGGATGCCACCTGACACAATCGAGAGGGAGAGACTGGAGAGGGTGCCAGCATCTCTCTCTCGCACTCTGGAGCAATGGGATGAGTGCTGGGCTCGGGGAGTTTGACAGAAAGGCTGTGCTCTGCTCATTCCTCATCTCAGTCTAGTTTTGCCAATAAAAAAGCCCAAGAGATAGCAGTTTCAGCTGCTTGACAGAGTGCTTCCAGAGCACAGAGCAAAGATCAGAGCCACTGGTTTCTCTTTCACCGTAATCAACAAGGCAGGAGTAAATACATTTCGTACTTGTCAACCTTCCCCCATTCATCCCCCGCCCCCAGCTGAGCATCATACATTCCTCTTACAGGAGAACTGGGGACCTTCTGTGCCACCACCCAACAGGCCATGTGAGCACAGGTGGAGGAAGAAGGCTAAGCATGTGCTTTCCTTTCCTTGGCATAACCTGAGCATTGCACTGGGGGGCAACTACACTGGCAGAGCACCACCAAGGAAGGACCACGCTGTGGTCAGCACATTGCACCTTGCCAACCATGCCCTGCAGTACATGGCAGCAGCCACAACCTTCACAAAGTAAAGCAGCTGAGTGTGGAGAATTTTTTGGGGATGAATGGGAGCCAAGAAGGTAAAATTCTGCTGGAAGCTGAGCACCTATGGCTTTGATTTTAGCTGATGCTGAGTCCAACAGTCCTATCTCTGTTAAGTAGGAAGACAAAATTGTATTTCTCCAGTGTACAAAATTATACCAGTCACTTGCATGTGCTCATCTTCTAGTTAGTCCCTTCTTGGAGAGGACCAGAACTACCATATTTCAATACCAAAAGACTCAGCTGAGAGACTCAGAAGTGACAGAGCAGTGAAGAAGTTTTGGTTGTATCAACATGTCATTAGAATATGGTCAAAAATTCTGTTTGAGAACAGGGAGTTCTACGTCTGATAGTCACTTAGCAAAGTGCCAGGTCAATGCCCTTACCACTGTCAGCTTGCAATGTACCGCATGACTGCATGAAGACCTACACCTCCTCTGCCAGTGCAGCTCAATTGGTTACACCCCGAGGTGAAAGACTGGTTACCAACAGAGCTGGGAGAGGAAAGGTGAAATTTTTCCCACCCTAGAAGTGTACAACAGCATTTCCTCACTCAGCCAGGCCCATTCACACATCACTCACCACTTCAGACACACAAAGCAATGCCAAATACAAACTAAGAGGAATGTTTTTTGTAAAGACACTCTCTGAGTATGAACAGGGGAAACACAGGGTTATTTATCAACTCAAGTACTGTTGCATCATTCTTGTAAGGTAGGGAAGCAGAGGAGCTGAGATGAGGAACTGAGAGGACAAACTGGAGTGGTCACAGAGGTCAAGTCTAGTCTTCCAGACTGCGAAATGCATTCTGCATATCCTCAAACAGCTGAGCATAGTCCGCCTTGATTTTTGTTTCACCATCTTTGACAGGGTCCTGAAAGAACATAGCACATAAACAGATCCATCAGGAAAAGCCTTGGGTACTTAAGTCAGCCCTGGTTTGCCAGTGCTGTAACCTCTCAACCTCGGGATTAACACTTGCTCACTGCAGAGAAGGCAATTTAGCTCTTTGTATCCTGTCTGTCTCCAACAGCCACAGGGTTTAAATCTCATTCTCTTCCCACACTAGTGAACAGGCAGAATGAATACTGCACAGAGAATATTCTTTCATGAGCAGTGGTTACTGCACTGAAAAGCAACTGATTTGGAGAGCAGTCAACAATGCTGAGGGTCTTGGTTAATGCTGTGTGATTCAAGAGCTGCAGTGATTAATATCAGCTCCAATCCCAACACCAAATTCAGTGCATCTCCAATAAGCGGAAGAGTTACTCTGCCATTACACAGAGGTTGTTTGGTTCAAATTAAAATCTATTATGTAATCATAAGAAGCTAAAAATATCTTTGCACAGTTTCATTTTCTCAGACTACTTTTCATGAAAGACAAAGGCAAAAAATGTAATAATCGGCTTTGCTCTGAGGCCACAAGGTTTTCTCTGTAAAAAGCATTAACTGTCAGGCTGTGAAATGTGTTCACTGTCTTCACCATTCTTTTCTCAGTGCTAAGGTCCTCTGCATCAGTGCAACTCTTGGGAAACACAGAGGCCTTATATGTTTGGCTGCACTACTTCTTACATTGTCTCTTCAACCCAGACCACAGGATGCAGAACATCTGAATCCACACACCTTTCAGACTGTTACTCAGGGAATATAATTTTCCTTTCATAACTATTAGAGGTCCAGCTCCACTTAACATATATTCACCCTCTGGGTTCCCTTTTTCAGCCATGCTGTCCACTGCTCTGCTGTACTCCAGGTGCCTGCTGGTGGATCAGGGTTTGTAGGGAGTGTTGTAATTACCCTATCTCTACATAACCAGCTCTCAAAGAAGCTCATGTCCCCAAGTGTATATTGTTATGTTCTTGATGATTTGAGAATATATACCAAGAACCCACTTAGTGTAGAAACAAGCCAGTACCCTGCAGGAACAGAATATATTGGCATGGCAGAACATTTAATTCTAAACATCATTTAATCCTATGGTACTTGTTCTCCAAAGATATGCAATATTGACTTATATATGAGTTTTAACAGAGTAAGCATTATATTTCATAGAGGATATCAGCACTATCACAGGTTAACACTGTCCCACCATTAACTGCTACACCAGCATGATTTGGGTGAGTTTTAGTAAAGCTGTACTCTAAAATGATGGCTACTGAAGTTACCCGGAGCAGGTGTTCCAATCCACATGTTTTCACTTAAGCCCATGTTAAAGTTACTCCTCCCTTCCTCTCCTCACATTCAGCAGCCTGTTTTATATTAGAGACAGATAAAAGCACCCTGGAGTCTAAATTCAGGAATGTGCAAAAAAGGTGAACGATAGAAGTATTGATCAAGCTATTTTAAATGGAAGTTAAGGAAATAAATGCTCCTTCAATACTATGTGATGTGTTCTTTGTGTGGCTTCAGGCTGCTTCTCTCTGATAATAGTCTCCTTAGAACATGTTACAATATTTTTACAGAATTTCATTACAAAAACCCCAAAGCAAATAGAAAAAGTGCCTGTACTGTTACCATGACTATATGTAACACGAAAGAGACTAATGAAGGTGGAATTGCCAAGGCTGTGCAGTCAGCATCATCTGATTAGATTTCTGTACTGACCATTCCTGTGCTCACAACCCAATCCTTTTCAATTTTCACAACTGTATTCAAAATGATGGCAAAGAGTCTCTGTTCACAGACCTTCATCTAAGGCCTTCGGTCATCACCTTTGAGTCAGTCTTTCAGAGGCACTGGAAGCTCACAGGAAGCAGGACAACCCACTTCCTTACAAACATACCTTGAACTTCATGGAGGTAAGTCTGTAGAGGATTTCACTCATGTTCTCTCGGATGATGGACCACGTGATCTTATTGTCACTCTGAGCTGTGGTTTCTACAGCACGGCGTGCCATGTCATAAAATGCAATCATATTGGAAAGCATTCCCACTGTTTTATAGAAAGGGCAGAACCTGATGGAATAGAAGAGGACCTGTCAGGCATCTTGGAACAGTTAACAGGGTTCTCCCCTGTATTCTCACCTGACAGAAGAGTGCTAGCCTGCTTTACTCCAGGTATTTTTAAGATATACTGCCAAAAGAGAGGGGCTGCCTTCAAGAGGTCCCACATTTTTAAACAGGCAAATCAAAGACCAAGACAATCATCCTGAAGCTGATTGAAGTTGAGGTTTCTGAACTCAAATACTATATCCAAACACTGGCCAAGACAGGAGAGAACAGGAACCATTGCCCTACAAGTCTCACATTTCAATCTGTGCCTATGCTAACAAGTAAAGGAAAACAGTGAGCAGCCAACGGAATTCCTCCTTCCTGTTTTGTCCATCAAGGGAGCAGGCTTCCTCCTAACAGCCTGGGATGACAGCTCTGCAAGTTTCTTTGCTCACAGGAAAGGGAGTGTTTCTATGACAAGAGCACTTCATAAACAGTTACATTTTTAATGGGTAGGTGAGTGCCATGAAAGGTACCTCATTATTATTTAAGTGCTGCTTCCTGTGCTTCCTGTAGCACACACATACCTGCCTCAGTAACCTGATCAAAGGCACACACTGTTACAAAATGATGGATGTCTACATTTTTACTGATGAAGTACTCAAGACTTCCTGATCTACCTGGGCTAGGGAGTGAGATGAAGTACAAAAAGGCCCCTTGTCAGGTTGTCAAAACATGAGGATAGCATGAAAAAAGCAAACTAGGCTTCACTAGGGAGAAACCCAGTAAGTTTTTCTCAAGAATTATGCAATAGTAACTGAAAGCAGATTCCTGCAGTCCCCTGTGTATTGACGGAATAAACAGGAAGATTTTGGATGTTGTCTGTGAAAATAAAGCATTCCTGTCCTCAGGACATGCTACTGCAGAAACATTGGCTAACAGAACAATAGAGGAGGACCTGGGAACCCCAAAGGGTTCTGCATTCAGAAGGGGTCTGCAGGCCTTGGGTAAGACAGTGTGAATGCACTGTGCAATGGGCTACCTAAGCACAGATCTTGGATTTCTTTATGGACAGTGACATTAATTTCTGCACAGGTCAGTTTCCATGTAAAATAACTGTATCAATCCAGACTGCACAGGACTAAGAGGGCAGAGTGGCCAGTCAGATCTCACCTGTCATAAGGAGTGTAACCATTCTGCTGCAAGAAGTCATCTTTTATCAGCTTGGCAACCTCCAAGGTAATTTTATCTGTTTCTGCCAAGGAAGCCTAGAAAAGAAAGGTAAACAGTTAGTTTGGTACTCAAGCCCATGGGGACACAGTATATCCTGGCCAAGAACAGCTATCTTTCAGTACCTGTCTTCTTCCCACCCTCTTAAGATAGTGTCAAGCAGAGCTCTGTCTTTTGGGTATTTCTCACTCCCTGCTATAGAACAGCCAATTTAACTGATGGTCAGATTAAGATGGGCCAAACAGTCAGTAACTCTGCTTTAGGTCTATCTGATGACAAACAGTGGGAAGGAAGTTCCCCTTAAGGTCATGGAAAAGCCACTAGACACTGAAAAGGCACATGGTTTTGCAATGTGATACATTGACACATCACCTTCCTACATAAAGAGAAATTAATTTTTACCTTCCTCAATGCTTATGGAAAAAAACCAGCAGGCTAGATCAAGAGGCAAGCTTACAGATTTAATACTAGCTTGCACTGTTACCAATGGCTCTTTCCTGCCTGGCATTCCAGAAAAGGAAAGGAGTTGATGACAGTGCCTGTCACAGTCCACACCACAGGTCACTCTTCTTCACCTTCATCATCCTTTTGCTAAAGGGGCCCAACTGAGCTTTAAGTACCCCAACCTGCTCTCTAGACAGGAGGTTTGGACCTTCTTTCATGAGGAGACTTACAGAATTCAGAGCTAAAAAGAAAAAAGTACACTGACTGTATTTCCACAATTCCCTCTTTCTAAAGGTTTGTTGCAGTTGTTAGCCAAGCCCAGATGGAAAGAAACTGTCAAAGATACCATCTCTGAGAAAAAAAAAAAAAAATCACCAGTTCCAGTACTTCTGTCATGAGAATAATGCCTAGTCATAAGCACTGGTTTATCAATATCCCTTCCTTACCAAGGAACAAATTTTACCCTGCTCTGTAAACCAGTCTTTTATAAGATGGCTTTGTAAATAGAGAACTGCAGATGGTCCTATGACCCCATTTCCTTTTCTTCAAAGACACGTCAAGAGAAGAGAGCTCTACTAGGCAAGATCTGATGAAAGGTCTGATCTTGCTTGGACTAGAACATCAGTGAATAGACAGAGCACCATAAGCAAACTTCCTTCAAATAATTGTACTTAATACATGTTACTACACTCTGTAAATCATAACAGCTCATCTGAACATGGAATTAAATTACTGTCAAGTATTTGTCAGGAACTTGCCAATTATCATATTTACAGTGCTAAGCTGAAACACAGAGCTTTCACTAAGTCCTTTCTGAAAGCTTTCAATGGAAATTTGAAGTTTTTAATCCAAGTTTAGCTTTCTCTTCAAAACACTGAAGTGAAAAAAGGAAATTAAAGGACGCCTGCAAAATGGAGTGTGACATGTCATAGGTTTCCAAAGAAAAAACAGGTAATCACAAGTTTCTAGAAAAATCAGATTTCACTTTGTTTCTACAGGCCAACCTGTAAACACCAACATCTCTGTTCTGCAGCTGGCAACATGGTTTCTAATAAACTGTAACCCTTTAGATGACTTCAGCAGTAAAGATCCGTTTGCATCATTTCTCTTACAAAGACTGCTTCCAATGCAGTACTACTTGAAGTTGCAGCAAAGGGCATTTCGGCAACACTAGAACACTGAAGCAAGAGAAGTTTAACTCCAGCATAGATGCCTCACAATCTAATTCACATGAGAATAGTGGCATCAAGCCAAGGTTTAGCAAATCTAAAGAAGTATTTGTCATTAGAAATCAAACAACATGTGGGAAACTTGGAATTAAACACAGTTTGAGGTGAGAGAGTCTGACATCTCCCAGTGATCCATCAGGTCTGCTCTAAGACATGGTCAAAAGCCTGCACTAACCATAAGGAAATGGAGGATGGCTCAGTGACACCACATCTGGTTACTCACCTTCCCCACAAGCTGCACAATCTCTGCAAGGTCCTCTTCCTCCTGTAGGATCTCTTTGGCCTTTGTCCTGAGAGGAACAAACTCTGTGAAATGCTTGTCGTAGTACTCGTCCAGGGCTCGCGTGTATTTGCTGTAGCTGATCAGCCAGTTCACAGATGGGAAATGCTTGCGCTGCGCCAGCTTCTTATCCAGGCCCCAGAAAACCTGCCAGAAGCCAGAAAGGTCAGCCAGCTCTCCAAATCAAAAGTGAACTAAAATAACTGAAGGCATATAAAAAAACCACAAAAAGCAAGTTGAGCAAGTTGGAGCTAATGCAGCATGGCAAAGGCTTCATAAATGGAAGCCTGTTAACTATAGCAGTGACATTCAAATAACTCAAAAAATGATGCAACTTTTAAGCTGAGTTCAGACTTACTCAGCTTGAGACTGCTCATGAGGGAGCAGTCAGCCACAGCAATGTTAATACTGGAGTCTAAGCAGAGACCAAATAGATGTAGCTGCTTTCCCCAAAACTGCAAATTGCGAACAGTTGCAAGACATTCTTCTCCCCGTCACCTTCTCTGAGGATTTTTTGGTGGTTTCAATGCACCTATATTAATAGTGGTTTGCTTTCCATCTCAGCTGAGAACAAATGTATTTGAAGTGCAGCTCAATGGGCAACACTTAGGAAGCACACAGATATCCTCAAGCAGTCAGTGTTGGAAGGAATTGCTATCTTCACTCCCTCTTCCAAAGGGATCTCAAACATATCAGTTTGAGACCATCTCAAAAGGTTGCCTTTTACACTGTTAGAACATTTTCCAAAACACCCTACAATTCTGCCTGGGTCAAATCAAAGCTCCCTCACTCCAGCCACTGGCACAAATGTTCACATTTGCACAGTGTTGAAGCACAACCACTTCAAGTCAACAAAGTGGACAGAAGAGCTGCAACGTTGTGGGATGTACCTGAACAATGCCCAGGGTAGCAGATGTGACAGGATCAGAGAAGTCACCACCTGGGGGAGAAACACTGAACAGGAAGAGATTAGGAAAAGTTATCAGAGTCGCTTTCACAGTTCAAACTGAAGTACTGAACATATGACTGCACATCTCAGTGACCCAAGAAACCAGAAAAGTCAACATGATTTCAAGTAACTAACATATTGCAGTATGTTTGCAGAAAGTGTTTGATGCATAACCACACAGGCATACCATGAAATCGTTACATCAGTACTGTCAATCAGACTGATTGACAGTATTAAGGTGTAATTTCAGTCACATTAACTCCAGGTAGTACCTCTAGCTTGGATCATCAAACCTGTCTCCATTTGAGCAGATGCAGCAAGTGTGCCAATAGAACATCATGAAAACACAGTGCAGTGATTTTACAGAAGACAATATCCCAATTTGAAATGATTTTTGATATTCACCTATACAGTAACTACTTCATTTGTGCTTGACAGTCCAATAGATGCCTTCCCAGAGATGATAAAAAAAATCTTCCAATCTCAAAAGCAGAAAGTCCTTATTTATGTATGTTATGAACAGCAGAACTAAGCAGAACAAAAAATGAACTCCGGGCATTCTTGCTGATGCCAGAGGCTCTCCTGAAAACATGGGGAACCCACTTTGCTCACGACGTATGATGACACACAAACTAGCATCACCAAGGAGAGTGCCTGCAGATAACATGCTTTTCACAGCCCATCACAGCCTGAGATATGCCGCTCCATGGAATTCTACTCTATTTGTGCATGAGAATCATGACTCATTATGCCCCCAAGTGCACACACTGCTGCTCTAACTGCCCCTTCCTTCCTGCTCTGAGCATGGTTTGACATACTTTTCAGAGAGAGCTCTAATGTCATTCTTCCCCGATCCGATTGCTGCAAGTGTCTGTGATTCCACGCCTCACAGCTACCTGCCCACATTCATTCCTTCTGCCCGCACGCACAGTTTAGCAGCAGCTCCGGGTGAACAGAGACTAAGTACCTACCTACTCATTCCCATATTTTTATATTCTGCAGCTGCGCAGAGCAACAACACCTTTTTATCTGAAAAATAGGTACTGTGACATACAAAAACAGAGAGGAAGAACGGCAGTCAGTGCAGAGGCAAAGCAATGCAACACTCACGCTCCAACAATGCTGACGCTGCCTTCCCTCTCGGGATTTCCCAGACACTTCACTCTCCCGGCTCGCTCATAGAAAGAGGCCAGACGGGCACCGAGGTAGGCTGGATAACCACTGTCTGCAAGCACCAACACACACAGAGAGATTCAGTCAAAGGCTCAGTTTGAAGGGCTGCATTTACAAGACTAGACTGAGGAAAGACTACTCACCAGCTGGCATTTCAGCCAGTCGCCCTGAGATTTCCCTGAGGGCCTCAGCCCATCGGGAAGTGGAGTCTGCCATCATACTGACATGGTAGCCCATATCCCGGAAATATTCAGACAGGGTGATTCCTGTAACAAACACAACAGTGTACTGCTGGATACAGTTCAGAAAGGAATTCTATGCTTATATGCTGTCAGAAAGATGCAAATAAACCAAATTATCTGAGTTTACATTTTGATGGAAACAGACCTATGCCCCTGCTTTTTTTTTGCTGTTGCTGTTTATTTCTTCTCACTCTCCTCATTTTTGTTTATGAACCACTCAGACTCCTCTTACATTCACGTGTATTTCTTTGAAGAGACACTGCAATGTCACTGATGCTACTCTTTACCTCACTGAAACCATGAACAAAGACTCTTCTTACTGTAAAATGTCTCCTTACCTTTCAAACCACCAGAATACAGAAGTGAGAAAAGTTCACTTTTTATCTGAATTACCTGACAACTGTTCACAAAAAAGAGCTTAAAAGAAAGTCTTTAGGAGCCTGCAAAGGAAAGACTAGTTTGCCAGCTTGGAGAGTACTACTCCTGTCCATTAAGTGGCTGTACTTGTCAGCAAAAAGCTAGGCAAAACCAAAAGCTTACAGAAGTAACACATGCAGAAAACCTACTCAAGACCTGGCAGAGTCAGTTCACCTTATAAACAAAATTTACTCTATATTCAGAAATGGCAACTATATGCAAGCAAGTCAGATTCAATTAAGATACTCAGACTTGGTGCAGGCAAGGTCTGAAAAGGTTTTCTTCCGAAACTAAACAGGCTTCTTGGTACAGCCATCTCAGGAACTGAAAATACTAGAGCCTGATGGCTTGCTTTATACACAAATTTCTCTATCCTCTTGTAAATCTTACCAGTATAGATGGAGGCTTCTCTGGCAGCCACGGGCATGTTGGAAGTATTTGCTACCAGAGCTGTTCTCTTCATGATGCTTTCTACCTTCCCATCAACTTCCATTGTTAGCTAAAATGCAAGAAAAGAAAAAAAAACAAAACTGTAACACTAGCAAGGTTTTGGGTTTTTTTTTAGTTTTTTTGTTGCTTGGGGGATTTTTACTGTATTACTTGCCTTGTATCAGGATACTCTCCTCACAGCTATTCTACCAAGAGCAGAGATGACATTCAAAATTTTAGGATATGTTGGTTTGTCTTTCAGACTGCACACAGCTTAACTCTTTAAAGGACATGCTTCAGCCTCACCTCATCTTCTGCAACTGCCAGATCCCTGTTGATCCCTTTCAAATAAGTAATGCCAAATCCACTGCACAAGGAAGCACATTATCCTCTCTCAGACTTCTAGGCTGAAAGAGCTAAAAATTCTTAGCCTCCTGACATAAGTCCATCAGGAATCAGAGAGCTTTTTTTCCCCCCCATCTACAACAAGCCAAGTTAGTATTTGACAACTGGACATAAAACCACTTTCATAACCTCAGTGAAGCCTCACAAGCACCTGAACAACAAAATGCATATCCTGACATATGTGTAGAATTCCACTTATGAATACCCTGGGATTTAGCTTCTTCAAGGCCACCTCAGTTTGACTTTCCCAGCTGGTAATCAATCAACACACCCAAACACCCAAGCCTTTTACCCCTTCTAACAGTGAAGTTTCCACTTGACAGTTCACACTATCTGACCCTGGCACAACAACTTCACTAAAACATAGTAACAGGTACAAGGACTGGTAAATCTGTTGCTCGGCTGGTTTTTTATTAACAAGGTATTTTCCATTTCATTCCGAAGGTATTCCAAAGCTTAGCATGTCAAACTAATATCTCGTAACTGTATCACCACCCTGCGGCTGGTAAATAGATGCTCTATTTCCTATGCATGGCCAAGTTAGAGACATGACCAGTGACAGGTAAGATGCTTACAACTGTGCTAAATTGCTCTCTGGCATTCATTCTGGCTTTATTTTAAACGACTTAGAAGAAACACCCAAAAACGAGTCCATAAGTTTATTGAGGGGCCACTGAAATAATACTTGATTATTTCAGAATTATTTCTGCCCTGGACAAAGGGATTTTTGCCAGAGCTTCAAGGCAGGTTAAGATGATCTTTTCAAGTCACTCTACCAACACGGTATTTTACTCAGTTACAATACCAGTACAATAGCAAGTCTTCCCAGGAAGGTTTACTCTCCATGAAATCTCCATACTAACCTCAGGGAAATCTCTCAGTACTTCAGACATTTCATTTCCTCGTTCTCCACAGCCTACATAAATGATGACATCACTGTTGGAGTACTTTGAAAGAGACTGTGAGATCACAGTCTTTCCACAACCAAATGCCCCAGGAATCGCTGTTGTACCCCCTTGTACACACCTGAGTGAAGAAAAAGGACTCTGATTTGCAAGGAACTAAAAAACAGCTCTTTCCCTTCTTAGAATATATTTTCCACTAGGACTCCCTCATCAAAAGCAGAATGACAGGAGTCACATTCAGTACTCTGGGTGAGAAGCACAGAAGCATTTCACTAAGTCAAAAAAATTGAAGGATTAAACCATCCTTTTCTTCTCCTGTCCTTGAAGTACATGACTTATGCTGATATAACAGCATGACTTTTGGGCTTGAAACATAGCAGTTTTCACAGCTGGAAGCAGTGATGGAATGCAAATGCTAAGAAAAGAACAACTGTACTTAGCGTTATAGAATAAGCAGCACAATATTTTAGGACCAAAATAACTGGATTCAGTATCTTAGAAGTAAGCTGACTAAATGAGCAGTTTGTGTTACAGTTACATGCAACAGTTTTCCTAAGTGGCAACCTCAAAATCATTGGAAACTATGCATCCTCAAGACCATGGAAAGATCCTACTCATGCATTCAAATGAAGATAGCAAGCTTGAAAGTTCTAGCCTTTCTGCAGATTTGATATGGTTAAGTTTATGCGGGTCCAGTCTTTTCTAAACTAATGCACTAAAACAGTTTTATTAAACTTCCTTTTTCTACCAGAGGTTTACCTGTTAAATAAAGAAATATGAGAAATTCAGCTATATATGTTTTGAGATTATGCTGTGACACACAGTGAAAGCTTGCCCTTAGAAAACCCTAAGACTCTAAGGCCTCCTGTCTCTGCTTCCCTCTAAGAGGAAGATTTCTTACGCAGTAGAAACTAAAAGGAAGTACTTACGGGAAGAGGGCATCCAGGACTCGTTGGCCAGTTAATAAAGGATGATTGGCTGGCAACTTCTCGGTGACAGGACGGACTTGACGTACAGGCCAGACCTGCACCATAGTGAACTTCTCCTTCACACCTTCAAACTCCAGCTCTAAAACAACATCCTAACAGAGAGCACCAGACACGTGAAGTAAGCAAACAGCAGCACGCTGGACCAGCACACAAATCCTCATTTTACATACTCTGTACAGGTCGTTGATAACACCACAGAGCTCTTAGAACCTCAACATGCAATCACCACCTCCCGAGGGAAGGCTCCTTCCCATATTTACAATGCCACTGGGGGAAAAACAGTGCAAGATGCAGCACACATTAAGAATATGCTTTTGAAGAGCAACTGAATTTTACATATTCATAGATATTGTAGATCCCCACAGAGGTCAGCAAACATGGCATAGCAAAGTGCCATTGGGAAGCCATATACATAGAAAGTAGCTGCACAAGATAATAATGCAATCCCTGCAGGCAGGGTAGCAGAAGTGATCATTAACTCAGACACCTTGTTGCATGAAACACTTCAGTGGGCCTCATGCAGAATAGAAAGAGTACATCAACCTTATAAAAGAGACATGGAATATACCAGCAATTGCTGTTTGGGAGACTTACTGAAGTGTCATAGTTTCCTGGAGGAGCAATGTATGTAACTGTACCCCTATTCCGTGGGGGCAGCATGATTTTGTGTTTGATCAGGGAGTTTTCATTCACCACGCCATAAATATCTCCACCAGTGATGTGGCTGCCAACCTAAAATCAGAACAGGTCTATTAGTCATAAGTTTTAAAAAAGAACCTTGACAAACTGTAAAAAACACTACAGCTATTAAGTCTAGCACTGTGATTACCTCTTTTATAAATGCCTTGTTACAGCACAGTAGCCCATTTACATAACTCATTACTCCAACAGCATTGCTAGCAACACTACCTGTGCTCAAGTGCCTTTCAAGGCTCAGACAGGAGCAATTACTGACAGACACAAGGCATTTTCCTCATTTCTTTTCCACCTCTCAACCTAACATTCTAAAAAGAGAAAGGACAGCATATACTAACTGCAGGGTTGGAAAAAAGATGCTGTGAAGGGCTAAAGCCCTAAGGCTATCTTCACCATTTGCAACATGTGGGTTTTTTGTGGTTTATTTATTGGTAAATACATTAAAACTCTGTAAATTTATCATATGCAGCAGCAACACACCGTAAGTCACATCAAGTAAGTTTTGGTGATCCCAATTCAGTCTCAAACATCACTACCACTTCCTAGCACTCCTTTTTGCAGACTTCAATAAATGCAGCACTAACCACAGCCTTAGCACACTGCTCCAGCCCTAAGCTCTGGGGGTAGAGAAGCAAGAGGGGAAGACAGGCTTGTCAGAACCTACCCGCAGATTTTTGGAAGGTGTGAAGTCCCATTTGATATCTCGGCTCAAAGCTGACACGTTGACACCTCTAGGGATATAGATACTTTTGGTCAGAGTGCTGATGTCCGAGAGAGGTCTCTGGATACCATCAAAAATAGCTCCCATAATGCCAGGCCCCAGTTCCACCGACAGGGGCTTCCCAGTACGGAGCACAGGATCTCCTACAGAGACACCAGCTAAAGATTTGCTGAGGAAAAGTTCATCCACAACAAGGGAAAGAAACCAGGCAGAGGTCACCAGGTTCACAACATCATACTCTCAAATCCCTTTTCTGACTTGAAGGTAATACTAGGACTACATTACATATCACCGTTTGAGATGCATGTAGGCTTTAAACTAAATTCTGAATTCGCTAAAGCAGCAAAGTTCACCATCCTCCGGAGAGGCAAAGTAGTGACAAATATTCTGCTTTACAATCATTTGTTCAAGTCAACTATTGTTGGCAACTAATGTCAGCTAATATGGATGAGTTCGCTGGAGTGCCAGGCAGTGGGATGATAAAACATCACACATTTCTTACATCTTCAAACACAGAAAACAGATTAGGCTGTTAAAGTCAGATAATGTTATAAAATATGGAATTTTTCACTTCAGAATTTGTTTAGAGAGCACAACTGTTTTGATCTTGAGCCTTGCACAGCTTTTTTCAAGAGCAGCCTAATTTTAAAAGGAGTTTGTCTAAGACCTGCACTATTGCCCTTCCCTCTTGTATCAAATTGTCAGGTCTGTGCACTACCTAAGCTCCAAAGATGCAAAATGGACTTTTCTCTGCAAAGGGCCAACAGCTCGGCAAAAGGGCCTGCTAGAATACACAAGAACCTCCAAAACCTACACAAAATTCAAGAGATTAAATGCAAGTTGACTTCAGAGAGGCCTATGACCAAGTATCCTCTCAACAGGAAACTAAAAGTAAACTATACTCAAACTTGTTCCATGTACTGATGGAAAGTTACTAGATACTGTTAACAGTGATGTAATCTAAAATGATAAATTATTAGGCAGAGACAGGAGCCAGTCACCAGTTTACCAACAAGCTCCCCAGAATCAAGTTTTGGGAGCCAGCACAGTCTTTTTTACTAGGCTCTAAAATACAGAGCCCCCTTGGGAAGGGAAAAGCAGCCTGGCTTCAAGTTTCAGTTTCTTTTCTGACATTCATATATATATATATATATGTAACAGAAAACATTTTAAGTTGCCTAGATTTTGGAATACATGCTGCATCATAGCTGGACCAAGATACCCTAAGCCCACTGCAGAAGCAAAAGAGTAATCTATTATGTTTGGCAAAGTACTCTGCCCAGAAGAAGGCATCCTGCCCACTTCACATTTCTTATTTAAGCGTTATTACAAGCACAATTATCAAAAGCAAAGAAAAAAATTAAAACCAAAGTATCAACGGCTTATTTTCGTCATCTTCACCCTAATCATCATTACAGTCTGGACTGTGCAGCCTGGCAGGCCCAGAGGGATGAGTGAAAAGGATACATGTTTCTTCATACACCTGGACAGTTGCCAGATCACCTTCCAGCCGGATGATCTCTCCCACCAGCTCGCTGTGTCCTACTCGTACCAACTCATACATGGCAGCACCTGCCATGTTGCAGGCTGTGACCACTGCAAAAGACAAGCACAATGCTGAGTATTTCTCCTGCAGCTCAGGAAATTTACTCATCACAAGTTAGTAAGAACTGCACAGCATAAAGCTGGCATTCACCTGTATCAGATGCACATTCTTGACTTCATAAAAGGATGTCACAATTCCTGGTATTTCTAGTTTAAAAGTCAAAAGAATAAGTTTTCCTACAGTTTTCACTCTGTCCTTCATGCAGAATAAGAGGACACTATCAGAATGTAGTAATTCACAGGACAATTCATGCCACAACTCTTACCTATCTTGACAGATAGCAAATGTTGAGGGTGTGAGATGTTGTGAACTTTGACAAACAAGTTACATAGGCACTTCTCCCTTGCAGTGAGCTGGGCCACATTCCCATCTGACTAAGTTAAAACACAGAAGAAAATGGCAAAACTCGCCCAATGGCTGGTAGTTACATAAACCTGTAGTTGAGGGCCAGCATTTTCAAGTCACTGAAACTTCTGTTTACCTTGGTAGCATGTGGATGCTGACATAAACATGGATAGATCAAGCCAAAGCACCTGCTAAAGGCAGTATATACCCTTGCATCTAAAGTGATGCTTAGAAAGCTTTTAAGAAAACACTACTTTTTTGCTTTATTTTGTAGAAAAAGTGGTGTCTATCTTGGGGCACTTCACTTTCAACAGATGAAGACTGTTTTACAGAATATTTTGGGCCTGAAACTTCCTGCTGCTTTAAGTTGGATTTCAACAGGTCCTATACAGGGTCCTGGCTGCTTTAGAACAAAATTTATTACATCCTGTATATTATGATCTCTGTAATGCACACAGGATTCACATACACAAAAATACATTTTCCACTTCTTGGGAAAGAAAGCTGTATCAGTTTAAAATTGTTTCTAAGTACTACTTCTGCAGTTAAGGAATTTGCACTTAAAAAAAACTGTGTCTATTTAGGTAGACACAAGCCAAAGGAATTTCTTATTCATCAAGAATGTTGCGTTAACAAAAATATTTGCTAATCTTCTGTTCTCACATTCCCATCCTTTTCTTCAGGTCTTGAAGAGTATGCAGGAGGGAGCAGAAAAGCCAGTAGAGTCTGCATGTATTCAAAAGCTGTTCCTATCAGAGCCTTAACTATTTCAGCTGATAAAGGTGAAGGAAGAGTCCTCCTTCTCCATTCTCCAAGTGGCACTACCACCACATTCTGCCATGTGCCCTGACTCTTATGGCTCCTTGCTGAGCTCCCCCAGCCCATGGTGCAGTAACACAGAACAGCTTGACACTGACAGGGACTGAGTATTTCAGAAAGCAGAGGGGCGAACTTTCAGTGAGAATGGACTATATAATTCATACCATTTTAGAGAAACTGAGTACACTGGGCTTGCAGACTTTCAACCAAGTGGCTTTACCTCATACAGAAAATTTACCTTTTCTTTTTATTGCTGTTATTATTCAACTGCCTGCTTCTGCTCATTACATTTTTAAAAAGGATTAATAGTAACATCTTGTTAGCAGTTTTTTTAATAGTTTATCAGACTATAAGTAAGTATCCTTCTAAAACACCCTCCCCCCAAATAAAGAAGATTAAAAGAACCATCCAGAGCTCTTTGATACTTCCCTAGTTCCAAGTGAAGATGATTAACAAGACCCTAGATAAAATAAAATTTATTACTTCCTCTACAAAATAATACCTACCAGGTCCTGAGACTCCATAAACATAGCCAACAAAAGCCTCTCTTTCCTCATCACGGATTTTGGGGAGTTTAGAGAAGTCCATTTTGCCTGTTCAACTGTACAAAAGAAAAAAATAAGAGTCAGTCCTCAAGAACACACACATGTAGTGAGTTCCTCCTCTTCCTTCCCTCTGCTCTCTTCTTGTTTTCAGTTAAAAAGCATTCTGAACTCATAGCCTGAAGCACCTTAACCACACTGATTTTACAGCTGTAAAAAGTTAAAAAGTAACTGATTTAAACAAACAAAAGATCTGAGATTTCCTTACTGCAGAAACGCAGGGTAGAACATCATTCCATAATATGCTCCACAAAATGCTACTAAATGAAAAACATGCAGTCCAACAAAGACCTAACATTGCAATGTTTTTAAGCTTGGTAATAAGATGTTTAAACAACAGAAAAACTCTTATCTTCCATATCTCATTATCCTCCTTCAAAATATGGTGTTTCCCATGATTCTGAGTGAGCAAGAGAACGTTCTGGGTCTGCTTTACTGCCACCAGTCTCTAAAATGCAATACTACAAATATTAATTGTGCAAATTCTATTTTTGCCATCTCAAGCTGCTGAATCACAGGGTTTAGAGAGGAAGAAACACAGGTTTTGAGAAGCACCAGCACACACACACGTGAGTGCTTTCCATGTGTCTCACAGCTACATATTACGCAGTCTTAGCTCCCAGTGAAATCCATGGAGCATTACAGAACAATTGTGCTGAATAATGGCCAAAACCCCCAACTTGCAACAGTCAAACAGGCTGTCATCTCTTGCCAGTAACTGTTCAGTGAATCTAAACAACTGGCACTGGAAAAGCTGTTTTATCAACAGACTCCCTCCACCCATGTTTGTCCTGTGGCTGACAGTTGGGTTGTCCTGCTTCCTGTGCAGATCAGAGGATCTAATGGCTTTGCTTTGTGAGCCCTTATCGTGCTGTGTGTTTCCTTGGAAACTGATTGGTGTTACAGAACTGTAAGGCCACTCTCTTCCCATTTCTCCTGTACTGACACACTTAGGTCACAGCACTGGTGGAAGGTGCACTATGGCAGCCCCAGCACAAAACGCTCTCTGTGCTAATCAACAGCAAGACCCCTGGTTTGGTGACATGAGCTGGGAGGCATCTTTGACATATTCAGTCTTTGAGAGCAGTCTAATCTAACCCAGCATCTTCCACAAGGCAGCAAATACAAAGCCATACTCAGGCTTAAAAGCCTGCCCTGTGTAGAATAAACAAGGCAACAACTACATTGCCACCCTTTCCACTACAATTAAAGTATACTTTTTTGCCTACTCTTCCGGAGCAGTAGCTGACATCTGCTATTCTTGAAATCTTACAACATTTCCAGCTTTTTGATACCACAAAACAAGTCCTCTGCCCCTCAGCCTCTTTACCGATCTGTAAGTTTTAAATTGGTGTCACTTCTCCATAAAATAAAATCTCCCACGATTCCAAACCCTTATTCATCCTAAAGAAATACCTTCTTCCAGGCTCCATGTCTTTCTGGAGTGTATTGTCTATCATGGCTGCCACTGATATATTCCACAGCAGCCACCACAACATTTGATCATGGCTCAGTCACCATCAGCCTGGAACAAACCTGCTAACTGGTCTTGAGACCAAAGGCTAAGCCAGATATCCATCAGACCCCTCTATCCTCCATAGCCATAAGTTATCTTTCACTCTGCCTGCTGTTTAGAGCCAGGAGACAATTCTAATTTCACAGCTTTTTTCTCAAATGCCTCTCTGACAAATGGCAGAGGGGAGGTCCTTGCAAAGCAATCTGCAGTTCCTAAGCAGCTGGTATGAGCTGGTTCTGGTCTGACTAACACAACTATCTCATCTTTTTTCGCTTTTAACAACTAAAACATTGCAAAACTCAAGCACACTTACTGTTCATACCAAAAGAAGCAGCTGTTCTTATAAATCCAAATTACACATTTACTTCAACTTACCATACAGAACAATCTATCAAAATCTTCTACAAAAGCATAATAAAGAGTTAAACCAATTTCTCATAACTGAATTAGTGACACAGCTTGGCAATTAGACAGCGCCCCACATGAAAGAGTCAAATTACAAAGGCAAGGAAAAGCAGAAACACTGGGCCAGTTTCAATTTAAATTAACTTTTCTTCATAATCAAAACCTGCTTGAAGTGACTGTTTATCTTTTAGGCAGGCAAGTAAGAACCTCAGAACAGCCATTCTGCAGTTAAATGGCAACATCCCGACAGCCAGCACCTGCCTCTCTTGTTCCTGTGGCTGCTCTGCTCCCTCTGTCTTCCTACAGCCACCTTTCCAAACGACTGCCAAGCCAAGTAAAAGAGCAGGGGATTCCTCCACTAGACCACCTAGCAACCCACTAATAAACCCAGTCTTCGCCATGATCTCTAGCATCTGCACCAACTGCTTCTAATCACACACCTATAAACCATTCCAAGTGTAAAAGATGTAAAAATTCTTCCTCATTTTTGTTTCACCTCCACTATACCTCCAAAGTGGTCTACACAGAGCCAGCACCCACCCACCCAGGCTGACCTCTTTATTAAGGGGCTACACATCTTAACACTGAATACAACTTAGGGGAAAAAAAAAGCTGTTATTTATGTCTGCATCATTTTCTTGTGCTTGTGTACTAGCACTAGGGATTTTCAATTTATATGGAAAAGTCCTTGAGGGCCTTACCTTCCTATCCTGTTAAATGTTTTCATTGCCAGTACTCAGAGAAAATTAAATTCCCTGAAACACATACATACCCCAGAAGCCATGGTAGCTGACCATTTCAGAAATCCACTGAGCCCCTAAGGCCTTTGAAAGGTCTCTTGCCAACACAGGGTATTAGGTACTATATCCAATTGTCTCCTACTAAAGTCCACCAGCACATCTACATAGGATATTAATTTAATTCCCTTATGACTAAAGATGCATCTTGTATCCTTTACAATTTATATACAGGAGTATTTCTTGTCTAAAACAGTTCAATTGATTTCAATCATGCTCTTAAGCTCTAGCAGTCATATTCTGATTAACAGTACCAGAAATCAAAATATTACTTGCAGGGAAACCTTCTCTGACTAAAAGGTGATTTATTAGAGTAATTTTAAATCATAATTAAACAAGAAAGAGCCCATAACCTGTGCTATCTTGGTTTCTCTCCAGCACATTAATCTTGGTTACACAGTAGCCCCAAAAATGTAACTGCCCTCCTCTCAATGTTGGAGAAACCCATTTTCTATCACTGTCCCTGGGATTTGCATCAAACATTCGAGCAGACACAGAATTTACATGATAAACTGCCTTAACACAAAGATCTTTTCAAAATTCAGATTCGGGCAAGATTTTTAAAAGGACCTTTCTTGCAGCAAGGAAGAAAATCCCTGACAATTTAATCACATAAACACAGAACCTTACCTTATTTTGCAGAAGCAGGGCGTAACAAAAACCCACAGGCCCAATTCGAAAGCTAGAATTCAGCAGTTAAGCATCACCGCTTGCGAAATAATTGTCCTTCTAGTGCCCCTCCACAGAGGGATGAGAAAGCCTGCTGCAGAGGGGAAAGAAATTTCTGACACACAGCAGAGGCATAACCACCTGACTTGATGAGTCATCAGTCTCTCCCTCTCTCTCCCACCAGCACCGAGGAATGCCGCAATAGCAATTCCAGCCACCTAGAGCCCAGCTGAACTCCCATCTGTGCCTCCTTACGGCACAGGACGGAGCAGAAGAAATTAAAAGGCTTCAGTGTTTGCATTAAGGGCCTCCTATAAAGCCGGTAATTCCAATGTCCCGAGTGGTGCATACAAGTACACAAAAATCCTTGAAAGAGATGCATGTTTTCTGCCAGCATCTGTTCACCTCCAGCCCTCCAGTGTAATACAGCCATGTCAGTGTGTGCTCTGCTCTGGAAGAGCTTAACAGGACAACTGCTTATCAACAGACTGCACAGGGAGGCGCTGAACACACTGCAATACCAACTGCTTGAGTATGTTCAGCAGTATGGATTGCCTCCAAGAGTCTTGTGGGGCTTCCTTTTGCTCAGAAGCCTTTCCCCTGGCCAGCAGAAGCAGTAATGCAACCGCACAACATCCAGCACCCCAGCAAAGCTGAGTGCTGTGGCACCCTGAGTGACAGCTGCTGGCAGTCTTTGCAACTTCTCAAGTTTATCTTCGCAAGTTCTAGGACTACCAGCACTTCAAATTGGCACAAAAGCTTAAATACACTAACCAAAACTGTAATAAACAGCACAATATCAGTAATTCAGCATTACATTAATAAGCTGCCAGAGCTAGGATTCATTCTGCTGGAGTAACTTTGAACTAAGGTCATAGATTTTAGTACATCTGAAACAAACTAATGTGTTTTGATTTCCAAGGGTAGAAAAACAGAGTCAGAATATAAGCCCTTCCATTTGATATCCCGGAAAGCTTAATAGGCACGAACAGTAAAATGTAGCCAAAGAAAGTTTTCCAAAGAAAATTCTACTTCCTTCTCTTCTTAGTAAAAACCTAGATATTACAGGATGGTAAAGATCACCACCCACACTGGACAATCAGCTTAGTATCACACTGAAGTGATGCTTCAGATTCAAGACTGCCAACATTTACTGTGTTCACCTGAGCAGACTCAGTGCATAAATCCCAGTGTCCAGCTGCATGAAGATCTGTTCCAAGGGCCTCATAAATAGTAGGATTATTACTGACACAGATTTCCTCTGACTGCGACAGTTAATACTTCCCCTTCTAACAGATGATATCTTTAAGAGGAAGTATTAAAAAAAAAATACAAGGCCTGAATTACTAGACAAAGGCAGAAGTTTGGCAGCATTTTCATATCTAGAATTTGGGATATTGTCCCAAAAAAAACAACATGCCCAGAACTCTAAAACAGGTCAATGGGAAAGGAAGCCCAATAGTATTCTCAGGAAATCTACTCCTTCATAGTATGCAGAGTTGTAATTTTACTATAACACAGCAAGAAAAATTGCTCCAGATTTCTCAGTCACTAAACAAGTGGTTTGAAGGCACCTCTGGCACTCATCTGCTTCCAGTGCCCAGCTCCAACCAAGCTGATGTAGGCTGCTCAGGGCCACATCCAGATGGGGTTTGATAATCTCCAAGGATGAAGACACCACAACCCTTCAGGCAACCTGTTTGTGTTCGGACAACCTCGCAGTAAAACGTGTTTTCTTATGTTTAAAGGGAATTAATTTGCTGTATTTCAGTTTGTGTCCATTGTGTCTTGCTACTTCAGCCGGCACCACTGAAAAGAGTCTGGCTCCATCCTCTTTTCTCCCTCCCATCAGCTGTTTATGTACTTTACAATAAGATTCTCAGAGCCTTCCTTCCCTGAGGCTACATAATCCCAGCTGTCTTATCCTCTTTTCCTATCTCCAAATCTGTAACAGTCTTTTGGGCCCTTTTCAATGGCCCACACCATTAAGCCATTTCTTTCTTCTACCCAAGAGCCCAGAACCAGACCCAGCACTCCAGATGTGGTTTCCATCAAGCTTAACCAAGGCGAAAAACCACCTCCCTGAACCCATTGGTGGGATTCTTCCAAACACAGCCCAGGATAGTGCTGGCTGCCCTTCACCACAAGGGCACATTGCCAGCTGATGTTCAGCCTGGGGACCCCCAGTTCTTTCCAGCACTCAGTCAGTCCTCAGCCTGTAGCAGGGTATGTGGTTATTCTGCTACGAGTGCAGGACTTGGCACTTCCCTCTGTCAAACTACATGGAATTCCTGTCAGCCTATGTTTTCCAGTCTGTCAAGGTTCCTTTGTATGGCAGCAAAACCCTCTGCAATATCAAACACCTTCCAATTGCATCACCTGCACTCTAATGAAACCAGGCAGGAGTCACGTCCTGTGCTCAACACAACCATGTGGCTCATTCTGCTCATGACACAGACATTGTGAAGCCAACACCACCAACCTTCCTGCCATAAGCTCTGAGCTAGGGGGATTATTTCTAAAACTCAATGATACGGACATTCTTCCATTTAGTTATTCATATAATTTCAGTTGTCACATGGCACTTTGAGGCCACCTCTGCTCTGGATAAATCAGGAGGCTGCTTAAGCGATGCTCAGATATGCACTGTGGACCCATCTGCAACCCTACAAGACAATTTATCCTTCACAGAAATTTTTCCCTGGGTTCCTATAGGCACCTTCTTCTCACATCATGCTTGCTTTGCTCAGCACATGTAGATGTAAATCCAGGTGTATTAAAGGAAAGAGGCAGGAAAGAGACTTGTGCAGCACGCAACGCCAACAAAGTGAGACCAGGCAACACTGAATTCATGAAATCCATCACAGGCTCCTACTGTCCTCTCCTCAAAACAGAAGGGGACTTACCTGTGGGCATGCCATTACATACAAGCCTGATACTTCAAACAAACATCATGCCTTGAATACAAGCTAAAGATATAACAATATATTCATATTTGATACATATATACAACATAAGTATATATTCCCAAGGCAAAGGCAGGGAGTGAAGTCTGTTCATGCAAGGTGTACCACCATCACAAATTGTTACTCCAGCACCCAAGCTTTTATTCAGCAGCTTGGGAAATGCCTTCAGTTAGCCCAGAACAGTACTAGAACAAAGCTGTGCTTGAACACGACCAAGAAGTTAGTAGCAGAAATAAAACTAGATAGAAAGGCTGGCAAGGTGTTCATTGTAAGTGCTTTGACCCACTGATGATCTGAGCTCAGTAGATAAGCGGCCTTCAAACATCAAACGCAGCTATCATGCCATATCTAGAATTGATAAAAATCCTAGTTTAATCCATTAAAATACTCCTGTTATTAGAGAAAACCATATTGTCCACATGAAAAATATCTTCATCAGCTGACTCATATGCTAGAGTTTCCCATAATAGGGTTTTCTATACCAATTCTTTCCTCTCAGCTGAGGCTTCTCCAGAGGGGAAACTGATGAGCGTCTCCTTAGCTCTTACTTGCTACACTGCTTCACAATTTTACTACTGTAAAAGATTTGACATTCCTGTCAGCCTGCTACACATTCTGCCCTTTCTTTCACTTGATAGACTTTCACACAAAAGAAAGATCTAATGCAACTGAAATCCAAACCATAAGACAGAACACTAATACAATATTCATTTCTGTGTTCTACAGTGACCTTCTTTTCTTATCCTGATCCTGTCAGCTAGCTGCTAGGGCTGAAAAGTTCTGCAGCCATCTGCTCAGTGCAACGCTCAGTCATTTCCTCTAGATGAACAGTTTTCATTAACCTCACTAACATTACTGCCAAACTAAAATCCACCCTTGCTTTTATTAAGTAAAAGTCACTCGACTTTCAGGTGTATTTGGCATCGTTACTTGAAATACTGTCTGTTGCTCTAACCTTAAAGATGACAAACATTAAAATAAGATGATTACAAAGCTGTAAGCAACTGTAACAGCAAACTTTACTACAGTTCAGCAGAGCCACTTCAGAAGAGAAGTGGCTCTGCTGAAATCTTACCTCGACAGACAAAAGGTGTGCAATTTGACAAAACAACTGCTGCTAGATTAAGTCAGGGTCAATTTCCTCTTCAAGTTTCACCACAGCCTAACTCTTTGTCCCCAGGTGCAATGGCTAAAATACTGTGCATGAGTTTGGAATAAGCATTTCATCATAACACTTACATTTCAGATCATTTGTAAAGTTAGGATATTATGGAATTTTCAGTTTATTATGCAAGGTATTTGACTCCTATTTTGAAGAGCTGAACCATGAGTGAGTCGGCATGAAAACCTCTGAGAAAGATCCAACATCCCCAGCAGATAGAAGTAGTCTTTTATAGCACCTTTACTATAATGAAACACCTGGCTGGAATCAAAACACACCTATTGGCACGGGATTCCAGTAAAAGGAAATTAAGTTGAGGTTGACTTTTCCTGTAATGGAAAACTGCATCTTTATGTTTTAAAAGAAGTTAAGCTACGTTTGAAAATTTTATGTTCAATTACCTGAAGTATTTACAGCTTCTTTAGAACAGCTAGAGGCCCTTCCAACATACTGAATTTCAACATTGTTTAAACTACGTATCATGGTGTTGTCTGAACATCTACTAGGTTATGCAGTTTTTTCTCATGATAACAAAACCCTGAACACTTCAAGGATCTATAAGCAATTCACATAATAGAATTGCCTATTCAGACATCTTTAGCAATGTAGTCTGCATTTAGTCAAAAATACCTTTTTTGAGTTTTTTCTGAAGAGCTGCTTTTTAAGGTCTTACTTTCACAGTGGGAAATAAAGTAATGATACAGTGTAACAATGACAAGGACCAAATGTTTGCCCCACTAAAAGTTCTTGGAAAATGAAGTTTCTTTGCTCAGATATTAAAAAACTGTCAAGTCATTCTTCAGGCTCTTACACAAAACTTGCATACATGAAAGCTTTTGTCCAGCTACAAGCTATTCCCATAAAGGCACAGCTGTCTCTCTATAAAGACAATGGCTTTTCCCATATCCTTCCTACACCTCCTCACACCCAACCATCCCAACCACAACAGGACTGCTCTTCATGCTTAGGGCACTGAACACAGACCAGCACCAAAGACATCCAAACCACCTCTCTTTTACATGAACCACCACAAACCACTTCAGTAAGCAAGTATAGCTTACATCAGCCTAAAGATGGGACACAGCATCTTCACAGCACACTTTTTGGCATTTTTCTTGGGATGCTGTCTGGTTGAAACATAGTTAGGTAGACTGGTCAGCTGAAACTCACCAGAGCACCAACATTTCAACTTGGCCATGATCCTGGTTAAATCTTTACAGCACAAGCACTCTTCAATTGATTAGGATAAACAAAGATAAGGCTTTCATATTACAGAGACCCTCAAGAACACCACTTCTTTTAAGCATTTACATCTGCAATGTGTCTATCTTCAGCAGGCTTTTTAGTTCATTTATCTGTTCAGCACAACGAGTCTCAGTTAATTGGAGCAGCTTCCCATACTAGATTTAGTCCTTGATGATTACTTTTGATTTGAACATTTGAACTTAACAGACTTCCCAAAATATTGTAAACTATGACAGAATTAAAAGAACTGTCAAGAGGGGCCACTGTCAGACAAATTATTTCTGAAGAGGGTGAGTAGTGACACTGGAATTTACCATTACACAAGCTCAGAGGAGTAATCAAGCTGGTGAAGCAAGAAAATAAATTCAGCAGTTAAAACTGGCCTTCGTGTGTCATTTGGTTAAGTGGTAGTAACAAGGTCTGTTAGATCAGGACTTTCAGAATTTATCCATATACACCTTACTCATCAAAGTAAGTGCATCATTTCAGTAAAGCCAGGCCTTGGAAGGCAAAGTCTGTTAGAAGAGCCATATAATGTACGGAAGTCTAAAAAGCCGGCAGCAAAGGGTTGATGTTTCTAAACTATCGGGGTGTTGAGCTCGAGAGTTTGACAGACACAGGAGAAGTAAATGCTTGGATGAAACCAAACAAAAAATATTTATAAGAGCGTAGAACTTAATACCATGAGAGATGACCAAACCCAAGAATTTGGTATAAGCTTAGCTGTCCACTCTCAAAGGGAAAAATGGAGTGAACACATCTAAGAGGAGCAAAAAATCATTTTATACCATAAAAGAAGGTACAACAATGACAAACAGAAGATCCAGTCTTGCATGTTGGACATTTAGGTGATTATTGGCTTATTCTGTACAGGAAAAAAAAAAGGCTGAAAAGTTTAAATTCCTTCTTCTTCTGCTAGAGTACAACACCACTTCTCTCTACCCAGCTGGAAGGCTAAAGAAGTCACATGTTTTAAGATGTAGAGTCAGAATTAATGAGCATGATATTCCAGTTGACTACATGGTCTGTTTTCCTTGGTACAATTCCAGCCTGAAAAAATCATGTGGATACCATTATTCAACAATACCTCAGTATTTCCAAGTCTGAAATCCCCCACTTTTTAACCAATGAAACAAGCATGGAGAAAAGAGCATACTTCAGGCAATGTAACATTGGGTTTTGCATGGTTTGTGTTTTGTAGGGTTTTCTTAAAAAGACAGAGAGAAAAAAAAGAGGGATTACTACTTGGCTAGCAGTAGCATTCAACATTTTATGGTCAACATCAAAGTAACCAAAGATCCCAACTAAGTTATCCTGTAATCTTTTTAGTCTTTCTAAAAGAGTAATCAGCAATGCAGCCATAGCTTACAAATATGCAATTTAAAAGCACAAGGGAAACCCATCAGCAGGAACCTTCAGGGCTTGAGAACATGAAGATACAGTGGGCATCAAAACTGAAAGGGGCAAAGCACAGTGTCTCTAAAAGCATCTTCAGATGAATCATCTGGTAACCTGCTGATCTGTAGCAGCTTCGGATGACAATGCGTAACAACAGCACCCATGCAAGTCTGGAAGATAAATGCATAAAAACATACTGGGAAAAAAATTTAGAGAAGGGCAAGAGAAGGACATTTTAGGCCCACAGACTTTGTACATCAAGATCAGTGATTTACATTTATTTTGGTCTAAGTATACCTTAACAGTTTGTACTCTTAAGATACACATAGACCAAAATAAAAGCTAAATTTAAGCTAATGCTCTATAAAAATTAAGGAAGCAACACTAATCACTCATAAGTCAACCCTATTAGCACTACCTGTAGAAAATAATTCTTAATTTGGAAAATGACAAGACAGCATTTACAGGAAACAGAGATCTTGTGTTACTATTGCAACACAAGACTACAACCCCCCTTTGAACAGTCAGCTGACGCCAGCAGCCATTTTCCACTGTTGCCTTAACTTCTCCTTCCCTGTTCTCTCAAGTTGATGTCCATGGTGATTTAGTATTTCTGAATGTCACACTTTGCTACCTGATGACAAAATGAAGACTTATTTTTTCACTACATAAAGGAATAAAGCTTTCCCAGAGGACTTCATATAACAAACTGACAGGCACAGCAAAAATAATCTGCAGTATTTTTGGTAATTCAAAGACCTGTAGATTCTGATCTCATTTCATGTAGAAAATTGTAAAGTGTAGACATTATTAAATATTTGGTTTTGGTCATTGAAAAGGCCTTTGAAAATACTGCACAGAGAAGCCAAACGTTCAGCTGCTGTGGATCTGCACCGTGCAGCACTCAACACAAACCCAGCATAATTTACAACATACTGAAGATCTGCCTCAGCTACTCAAACTTCCACTTGCAAATGCCAGCTTGTATTTGGCATGTTCTTGCTAATACATCACTTCTAGCAGTCTGCCAGCAGGTTTTCCTACTTTTCCACCCCCTCTCTACTCCGTCAAGTGGAATTAGCATTTGAAATACCATGCTAGATCAAATAGCCAGTGTACTTTGCTGAAGTATTGCATTACAATGAATAAAACTACCACCAAATTGCTTTTATGCCCAGCAGGAGTGCAAATTCTCTGATGGAAGACAGTAAAACCGTAGGAAGAAAGACTTTACTTCCTTCCTAAGAAAGTAAATAACTTTGGGCAACTGCATTGAATGGCTAGATCTTGACACATATGTGTTACATATTCCAATGTCACAGCTACCCGCAACATGAACATCATCTACAACCCAGTCGCGCAAGATTTTGTTCCTGCCTTTAAGTGAATGCCAAGTGTGATGTTTGGAACACCTCACCCAAACCAGAATTGTGTTACTGGCTACAGGAACAGGAAACACATTCGACGCGCTGCCAGTCCATTCAAGCACAAACACGGGGCGGGCTCTCCAGCAGTGAGAAGCAGCAGCACTGCTCCTCCACAGCCTCGCTGGGGCTCCGCTGGGCTGCGGGCACGGCACGGCACGGCAGGGCACGGCACGGCACCACCCACACCCAGCCCCGCAACATGGGGGGATGAGCGAGCATTGGAACCCAGCCGTTATCACCCCATCCCGTTTCTGTAAAGAATTCTGGCTACCCCTAAGGCATCTCACTGGGCGTCTCGGAGAGCGCTCGGCAGGTTTTTCATTCAGGGGCTTTCCATCCAGGTCTCTCCTCCCTGCGAAGCGGGGCCGGCAAGCACCCGGCCGCCTCCAGCGGGCTCTCCCGCCGGGACACGGCTCCGTGAAGGTCACTGGGCTGCCCAGGGCCCCGGCGCCAGCCGCCCCGCAGAGCCGGGGGCCGCGCTCCCTCTGCGAGCGGCTCCGCGGGAGAGCGCGTCCTTCCGGGTCAAGCTCCGAGAGGGGCGGG
>VZRM01000619.1:552569-569605 GCA_013397955.1 Grantiella picta
TGGAGCGGGCGGGACGCGGCGGCTCCTCGTGCTCCGGGGGGATCCCGCCCTGCGGCTTCTGGCGATCTGCAGAGCGGGCGGGGATGCTGGCCGAGCTCTCGCCCCTGTCTGCTCCTCGTCTGGCGGTAGCAAAGAAGCGCCGCTCGCTCTGTGCGAAAAAGCTGCCAGCTTCGGATGTGTGTGGTTTTGCAGTGCTATTGTATGTAACATCCTCTTAGCAGTTTTCTTGGTTTTTAAGTCTTTAATTGCTACGTGGAGGCCGTACAGCGTGGATGGATGACAAACGAACTGGCTTCTGTGTCACGTTTCTATAGCACACCCACTGCTTTGGGCCTGGCATCGTTTCTCTCTGTCTCCTGAAAACTGGAGATTTCAAATCTGGTTGGCTGAAAACGCTGATTTCCTTCTCAGTGAGGACAGTGAGGTGCCGTTTTCGTACAGGAGACTGGAGGCCTTTACACTCACCGTCCTGCTTTGGTGTCAGATGACCTGCCTGACCTTGTCCAGGTCACTTTGGGACAGGTTTTTCAGTGTTGGCTAAATCATCTAATGTTTATTAATTTCAGCATCACTTGTGCTCCACAAAACGTGATCGTTCCAGTTCTGTGCCTCAGTTTCTTCATAGGCACAAAGGAAGCTTTCACCAGCTGTTTCTCAAAAGAGCATTAAACCAGTCCCCTTGGAACTGGTGTTATGCAATGATGGGTATTATTATTCCAGTTTGGCAGCTTAAGGCAGGGTGAATGGAAGCTGAATCACTTAAGCTTTTACTAAGAAATGGTAAGGGGTTTAGCTTATTAGCAATAGGGGTGAGGTCATACAAGACTGCATGATAACAGACTCTTAGCTGGTTCTTACAGCTTGTAAGCAGCTTCAGACATCGTGAGGGGCTGGCAGGTGTCTGCAGAAAGGTTCAGGGATGATTGCAAATAAGCAGACTCTCAGCTGACATGAAATAGGTGTGTTTGGGATGTTTGACAAGCCTTTATCCATCTGCACCACCCTACATACCCACTCTTAGTCACCTTGTAACGCGGACAGTGGAATTTGTGGGAAGAGCAGCAGCACGGATCAGCCAAGATGAGGTGGCAGTTGATGCGATCCTTGTTCTACAGCGCTCCCGATGGAACTGGGTTTCCTTTTATCCTTTGTTGACCGTTGTGCTGTTTGCTGCGGCTTAGCCTTGCTTTGGTTCTATGTCAGTCGTGGGACAGGGTTACTGGGACCTGGATGTGTGAGTGGGAAAGCAGCCCAGGCATGCCGGGCTGGAGCCATGGGGATCTCCTGGCAGGGCATGGCCAGAGCTGTCTGCCATGCAGCAGTGCTCCCCAGGGAGCTGAGCCCGGCTTTGCTTGCAGTGATTAGGAGTTCTCATTTTATGGACTTTCTTACTTCTTGTAGCTTGTTGGTTTTTTTTTTTTTTTGTTAATAAAAAGCTCTGGAGAAAAAAACCTGCATACCACTCTTCTGCTTCCAGAGCACCAAACTTTATTTCTGTTACTTTACTTTTACTTACAGGCAGCTTTCCTTGTGGTTCAACTTCAGGACTTACTGCTTTGAGTTCTGTACTTGTACTTGTTTCATCTCTTTGAAGAACAGCATATTCCTGTCTTGCCAAAACACTGTTAGCACCACACAGCAAGTTCTGGTGCAGAATAAATTCATATTCTTGTGCAGATTCTCATATTGAATCCAGGTGTTCTCTAAAAATTCAGATGGAGGCAAATATGCCAACAGAGCTTAAATTGAAAAATAACCCCATTTAAATACAACGAGACTCAAAGGACTAGGAAGTAGTTCAAAAGGAATGTATAAATTACATAGAGGTACTCTGGAACAAATCCAAATTGTTTTTTAAGTTACAAACATCGGTGAAGATCCCTGAAGTACAAGTACTGTCAAAAGATGGGTCCAAAAATAGATCTAAAGCTTCAGCTCCCAGCATACAGAAACTGATGTGCTTGAAGGGATCTGGTCTGTGTTCAGTATTGAATCCAAAATTGCAGCTAAGTCCTTCTGAACAAACTCCATCTGACTGTTTTTTCTGGGAATGTATGCAGCATATTGTAACCCACACCACAAAGTGCAGAGATGATTTTGGAAGCACTTAGAGCAGCTGATGTTTTATCAGTTGTAATTATGAAGAATCTGCTTCGGCAGAGAAAGAATTAAGAACCTATCCAGTTCATTGACATGAAATTTCAGATCTAAAAGATTGATATGTAGTCAACATATGTTGCTTGCAGCCTTCTCTCTTAGCTCTCTGAATTTGAAATAGCACATAGATGTGTGTTAATAATGCATAGCAGGTTTAGTTTCTCTGTCAATCAGGGTGTTTAAGGTTAGGTGACCTCTTCTACCTAGGACCTCTGGTTTCAGAAATAGCAAAACATTTTTGTGTTTTCTCAGCTGCTTAAAATTTTGTGGGTTTTCTCTTATTTAATGACTCAAAACACCAGCTTCTAAACTGGTAACTGCTATTAGCTTCCACCTGGTTTTGTGATACTTGGCTTTATGTTCACTTTATCCTCACCTTCTGAATGGTTTTAATAGTTTATAGTCTCATTATGTTTCCATTTTTTTCTTAAACATTATTTGAAAAGCTGAAGTAATTTATTGTTCTGTTAGTTGAACCTTGTGGTTCTCTAGAGATTAATTTATTTTTTTCATTTATTGTATGTTATTATTGTTAGTTCTGGAATTTGAAAATCTATTTTAGAACTGTGTTTGCGTGAGGAAAAATACCAGTGGAAGGGACTCAGATTCTACTGTCTAGTAATTTGGCTGTTTTTATAGAGCAGATGTAAATAATACTGCCTGCATTTTGCTGTTTTCATGATGTTGATTCACTTGTTGTTCAGTGTTTTTGTGTTTTCATTACAGTTGTTATGCTGCTGGTTTTAAGGAGAGAAAACTGAAAGTCTTGCATTGATTCTTGAGCATTTGCTGATTGCTGTCTGTGACATGTATCTTAAAGTAAGGGTGCATTTCTGACCTGTTTCAGTTCAGATGAAACCTGTGAGAATAAGGCATCCAGCCTTTCCCTGATGGCCTTCCCTAAAAACCACATTACACAAGGGTAATGCAGGACCTGCTTGCTCCATTGCGTACATGTACCTGCTTAGTGACCAGGACTGTCACATACATGGAGCATGTAGTGCATGTTACAAGCAGGGCCCAGTGCCTGTGACCCTGTGCATGTGTCATTTTGTCACATTGACCAAATCCCTCTCCAGTTTTGATGGGAAACACCTGGGGGTTGTCATGTGGCAGCACATGTTGAGCCATGTGATGAAAAACTGATTGAAACAGGGAGTAGAGTGCTGTGCGTTAAACCAGCCTTAGAAAGATGCATGCACCACTTTTGGGTAAGACACTCCTAGGAGATTGCCTCTCAACTTTTACGTGTTTGCAGCTAAGTCCCAGGTTTCGTAGTTCCTAAGGGTCCTGACTTGCTGTGGAAGAGTCCTACAGGCTACATCCTACACAGCAGGTAGCTGCTGCCCCAGAGAACTTCCTAACCCAGAGGCTTTGCCATCTAGTGCTGTTCTGGCTGCTGCCTTTGTAGGAGAGACATCACAGCTGAGGAGTACTGAACATGACAGAAAAATGACTATATTGTTTTTAAAGTGTGGGGAGTCATTATGGGTAAGCTCTGATATCTCTTGCTTGATTTGCCCAGATTCACGGAGTAAACCTTTCAAGGTCCTGAAGATGGGCACTGGTCTGAGGAGAACAGGGAGGGTTTTTTCCTCTCCTGAGTCAGTATGACAGAGTTCGTGCAGAGCTGCTGATTTGTTTCCGTTTGCTCGGCACAGTGCTAAGCTTAACATATATGGGAGGAAGTTCCAAGTTTATGAGAAAACTGCTGAATGGTCATATGCACTGGAGGCAGGACAAAAAAAGGTAATTGAGCTTGAAAATCACTTTATTTTTAGGCTTTTTGTGAACCTAGAAATGTCCAAGTATGAGCTATACTTTGCATTTATTTTCATGGATGGTAAATTTAGACCTTGCATATATGCAGGCTTTCAAATGGCTTAACAGCTTCTAAATGAGTTTATAAAAAACTCAGTGCAGTTTATTATAGGTACTTTAACCTGATTTATAACTCTTACCACTTTGAGATTAATTCCATAACCAGATTAAGACATTCCACGAAGTAGGAAGGATTGGGAGGGTAGGAAGTTAGCAGAGGGGTTGTAGCCATTTTACTGAAGCATTTTAGAACCCAGTCTTGTGTTTTGAGTAGTGTTTGACCATTCAGTTCTTGCTGCATGTAGATGTGGCTTGGTAGTTTGGGACATTTCTATGAAAAACACAGTAACTTCAGTTGATCACCAAATGCTACAGACTCTGCTGCCATCTCCTGAGGACAAGAAATTATGCATCCTCCTTTGCCATACTAAGTCTCTTTTAAAATGGGGAATAATGGTTGATGGTTGAGCCAGAAAAATACTTTAGTCCAAGTGGAAATCATTCAGAACTTGAAGAGCCTGCCTGCCCGTTTGGCAAGCATTAGAATTGTTAACACCAATAATCTGAGAAGGTGGTAGATACTTTTATCCAGAAGAGAAAAGAATATACAAAGTTGCATCTTTATATTTGTTTGGGAATTAATAAGAGAGAAGTGCAGTACTTCCTTGCATCCCTGCTGCTCTAAGTGAGGCAGGCAATGTCAGAATTACTTTGTACTCCTGGCTGAAGAAGGGAAAGGGAAGAAGTCACCCATGTGGGAGTTGTAAAGCTGCAGAAGTTTTTCAGGAGGGAGTTTAAGGTGGGGAAGCCAGGGGGAAGAAAGAGTCTGTGCATAGAAGAATACATGGTTATTTGGAGGCTCTTGGACTTGAAGGCCTGAGAGTGGAGAAGCACAGCACTGAAATGGAGTAACTGTGTATTTGTGTCAAAGCATATTGAATTAATTCATTATGAGAAGGAAATTTCACTTCAGACCTTGTTGAAAATAGAGCCAAAACCATTTCCACAACACTGCCACTAGGCAACTAAGATTAAGATATTTGAATTTTCCTGGGGGCAGAGTATTTCTTTCTTTAATTAATTGAAAATACTGTGCTTCATAGTAAGATCTTCATACATTAAGCACTTCCTGAGCTCACTTGGCCTTCTTTCTCCTTCTCCCTGTTCTTTTCCAGGCTCCATGTGATTTTTGGCCCTTAACAGACTAGCATCTCTAACCCTGAAAAAAATTCTGATTTCCACCATTTGAGCATTGTATTTATGTTCTCTTGAGAGTATGGGATGAGACCCGGGCAGCAGTTGAAGGCTTGTGAAAGTTTTCTCTGCATGGCACTTGGAATTGTCAGTAAAGATCACAAATTAAGTTGAAAACTGCAGTTAAAGGGGATTTATTTGGTTTTAGATCTTTGGCACAAATTTTCATTTGAGAAAATTCATTCTTAGTGAAAATGAGGAAGAGAATGGGGGGGATGATTGTTGCCTTAGAAGTGTTTTTAAGGTAGGCACATAAAACTGATAGCACCTTCTGTTAATTTTTCACAGTATGTTATTAATATAATGTGTGATTTGAGCACCTGACAAAACCCAACTCTGGGACTGAAACCCAAAGTGTAGGTAGGAAACCCATACTGAACTAACTTTTTTCTTTTTTGTCACTATTCTAACAGACAAAGGCATTTGTAAAGAAATGTGTTTCAGTGACCTATACAAACAGTTTGTGTGAAGCAGAAAAATTATTTTCTTCTGATGTGTCAATTCCGTAGTTGGTTACCTGTGTATCTACCAGAAGTGCCCTCCAGCCGTATTTATGTAAATAAGGTACTTTGTAAGCATTACTTCTATTTTGAATTTGAAGGTAAGCCTCTGTTCTTACCTGATGATCATCAGATACTTCATGAACGCTAATTAGCAAAGGCTCATGATGTTCTGGGAGGCAAGTAAGGGTTGTAATTGTTAGATCTTGGGGCACTGGGGGTGTGGAAAGGGGCAGTAATCTGTAAGATATCTCAGGTTATAGTTAATGGAGACACAAAACTAATATTAAGGGAAGCTGTTTCAAAATAGTGAAGTACTTCTGTTTAGCAGTCATGGATCAAAATCTATATTCTTGTGAGCTTACTTCACTAATAAGGAAAAGTGGTTAGAACAGCAACAAAGAGTTGGTATTTCTAGCAGCTCTTTTATCTGCTGTATGATTTGAGACAAGTTGTTTCGTCTTTCACCTGATATTGATGTACCTGGGATAAGCTGATGAAATATTTAGGCCTTAACCTTGTGAGGTGCTCTGAAGCAGCAGAGTGTTATGGACAACTGAGTGATGTATGTGTGTCTGCTTTTATGTTCTAGACCAGCTACATTTATTTCTGTTGAGGTTTGAAAATTCTGTCAGCTGGGCATAGTGATTCCTACTCTTTGTATCCATCTGCAGAATGGGATGGCTTATAATTTTCCTGGGAAAGTTTATTTTTCACTTGAAGATTTGAGATCAAGGACATGTTTGAGCTGGAAAAGCTGTGAGGCTATTATAGCATTACTTTGCTTCTTGTGTGTGGAGACTGGCCAGTCTTTTGTACATGGCCAGGTTTTCTAGGCTGAAGCAGAGTAAATTATATGATATCCAAATATAATGAAGGAACTTGGTTGTAATGTGCTGTGTATTTTTTTTCCTTTTTTTTTTTGTGATAAAAAGAGAGGCAGCTAGGGTCTGATGTACGTCTCGGGAAGTTGTGACGCCTGATATTGAAGCCTGTTCACAGTGAGATCCAATAGACTTGCAAGTCTTGAATGAAGTCTTCTGTTAATTCTGATTCTAAAATTGCTTTCGTTTCTTCTGTGCATCACTGTGCCCTTCTGCAGGCCAGAACTGGGGGTAACTTCCAGCAGGGTATCATGTGTCATGCAATACATGTTTCCAGTAGTAAGCAGCACTAAAGAAGATCAGGGGTCTCAGAGCAAATTTGTAAGACTTTTTGCATTCTGGATTTGTACTTACCCTTCTGGTTCTCTGACAAGTGAAGCAGAGTAGATATGCAGCCCACAGGTCTTTGAGATAATTGAAAACATACTGGTCTGCCCACAAGAACTAGACTAACTTGTGTGCCTAGCAAGACAGTTCATCTGTTAAAAAAAAAAAAATAAAACCAAAGAAAAACAAATTTTAAAAAAACCAAACAAAGAAAACCGCAAAAACCCCAACAACCCCAGACCCCAAAACACTAGAGAAGTACTTTTGGCCTTGGAGTAGAATCTAAGCAGAGCCACACCCTTCAGGTCTGTAGCCTTCATAGTTCTGGTTTGGTTTTATTTTATGAGTGGATTATCCTGTCTAGACTCCTGCTTTGACTTGGAAGCCAAAATAGAAGCAATAAAGCTAGCTGGCCGCTTAGCAGGTGACAAACCTTCTCTGAAGTCCTCTTAATTTGTTAGGGCCCATTTCTCAGTGCTGCCTCTCCTGACTTACTCCTCAGTAAGTTTTGCAAGTTTCAGATACAGCTCTGCTAAATTTAGCCTGCCAGATGCCTTCAATAAGCCTGAGCCCAGCTATCAGTTACACAGAGATCTGTTTCAGGCAGGCACATCCCTCTGGAGAGAGACTGGCACTATTTAAAGTTGAATGAGACTGAGATTCTTACAGCATTAAGAAACTTGAAATTCGCCCTTTTTCTCCCTGATGTTGGTTCTAAACTAGCGTTCGGCACTTAGTATTCCCAAAGAGTGAAATTACGTTTCCTCTTGAACCGTAACTGGAAATTGGCTGCCTTGTGAGCTGTTGCTCTGTATAGCAGTTCTTTGGTATATGTTGAGCAGCGAAAGGCAATCTTAGCATAAGTAACACTAATGTCTCATGTAGCCTGCGTTACTTCCACCAGTATCGATTTAAGGCATTGTGGGAAAAATGGACTGTTCAAATCACAGCCCTGTAAGCTGCAGGCAGAGTGATGCAACTGCAGCAGGACTAACTAGATTGTATTTGGCCCTACAAAACGTGTGAGGTTTTTTCTAGCCAGTGCCTGGAGGATCTTAGGACACTGGCATGGGAGTGGGAGTGTTAATGCTGATGTTCTGAGCAGGCATCCAGTTTCGGGAACTGGTGCACGTCACCTCACTAATGTCACTCTTCTGTTCGGATTTGGTGTATCGCTCTTCACTTCTGCTCTTACATTGCTGGGCAGTGTTGCTGTGCACTTTTAACAGATAGTAGCCCATGCACCAGGAACAGGTTCCCTTTACTTATGAAACCTCCACATGTTTTTTCCCCAATAACCAACTCGTGGAATGTTTCAGTTGTGAAAAATGCAAACATAGTCCTAGGATATGTCAGGAAAGTACTTCTGGTAGTGACAGGAAAAACTTATTGCCATTGTACAAGACAATAGTATTTGGGCTGCTGTAAGCAGTTTTGGTTAACCATGTTTAAGGAAAATCAACTTTAATCAGAAGGAATTGTAAGGAAGAGCTCGTATGACAATAATAGGAATTAAGAGCCAGTCTTACAGGAAGAGGCCAGGAGCTTGGCTTTAGTTAGAAGAAAGGTATGAAGAGATCATGATAACCCTCTGAAAAGTCTTGTGCAATGAGCTATATTGGTACCCATCATCTACAGACAGCATAGAGGTAGAATTGAGTAGACTGGAATGACTAACTGAGAATAATGGTAGTTTGAGGACAGCCTTACAATCAAGATGTTTAAGCGGCTTCAGAAGGCTCATATTCCATAGAGGAAAGGGTATGGATTTGTAGAACACTGTAGTAGTAAGAGGCCTGACTTGATGAACCAAGAGTTCCTCATTGCTCTGTGCTCAAAACATTTGCTTGGGGTAGGGTGACTGATTTGTCCCAGAAGCTTTGACAGCTAAGATGGAGTACAGTGGACTATTGCATCCTCCATGGAGTGCCATTTTAGATGTAGGGTGCCAATAGTGAGTGTGGATCTTCTTAGGAATATTATTGGCGTCACAGAGTCAAATAATCTGTTAAGGAAGGGCATGTCCCTTCTGGGCACTTCAGGTTCTTTACGCATCTTTTGGTTCTCTCTTATGCTAATTTGGGCTCGTAATTTAATTTTTGTCTTTGCAACAGCAGAAGATAAGTATTTCTAGTACACCCTCTACTGAGCTGAAATGCACAGGACTGGCCTAGTGAGACCTTAGTTGACATAGTAACTTAAATAAGTCACTGATTTGTCTGAGATGTAAGTTGAAGAAACAGGCCTAGTTGTAAACAGCTGTCATAAACAAGCAAATTAACAAGAAAAAAAAAAAAAGACTCCACAAAGCTGCTTGTTTTACTCTGGTGAAAAGAAGGGAGTGATAATTTTGAGTCTTTTGTTACAGGTGCTTTGTATCAGTTATTTGGAGTAGGTTTTTTAAGTCCTTGGGATCAAAGTGCATGTTGTCCTGTGAATGATAAAGTGTAGCACAATATCTCTAGACTGTGTTTGGAGATGTACTAGATAATCTAAGTCCCTGTGCTCCTCTTGCACAGTACTTCCAGTTTAAACTGGGGTGAACTGGCACTTCTGCTCAAGCACCAATTAGTTCTGCCTATGGCAACCTTTTTTTTCTTCTTTATGCTGGCAGAGGACTTGTGTGGTGAACCCAGTCAGGGGACTGATGTGGTTTGAAACGAAACTTTTCTTTTTTTTTCTAGGTTAGTTTTAATTGGTGTTGGTTCACCACATTGTTGCACAAACATTTGTGCCAGCAAGAGGATGGAAATGAGCGGCTCAGGGACAGCAAGACTGCTCCTTTTGGCAGCAGTGCCAGCTTTCCCATGATTTTACTCAAGGCCCCAGTGGCACTTTTGCCACACTGTCCTCAGGCAAAATTATGAATTCTCATTATGTGGGTCTTCTTTTCCATGTTCTTATTTAATTTACTTATTAAATGGTTTAGTGTCTAATAGATGTGGTGCTGATTTAATCAGCTAGTGCTATACATTAAAGTAATTTATGGTTTGAGTACACACTATTTAAACAGATATATTTAACATATTGATTTCTGCTTCATGCAGTGTTTCTCAAATCTTTTCCATGTTATTCTCCAGGATAAAATACTGCCCCTGGTGCAATGCTTGCAAGGACAAACCAGATAGTGGCAGAGCACAAGAGACAGGCAGCAGGAGATGGCAGGAGACAGCAGTGAATGTGGCAAGTGGTGAGAGATAGAGGGGGAAAGTCCAGGGGCTCAAGGAAACATGTCAGCAAGTGTCTTAGCCATCTACTAAGAGAACTCATTTCTCTGGCCTGATGCCAGCCTCGGAGGTGATGTCTTGGCGCAGCAGCTACCAGCCTCAGACTCTGCTTCTGCATTTATTTATTTATTCTCTGACTGAAACCTTCTTGGTTAAGGTCCATCTTCTGGCCATGTTCCATTTCTTAGCCATCTTGTCCTAGCTGCCTATGGTAATATATTTTTGTCCAGTTGCACTGTCCTCATAAATATTATATAGTGACTGTCTTCTAATGCCTGATTTGTTTGATTAATAACTAATTTATTTTAAAATAATATTAGAAAACACTGCCTGGTGATGGTCTGTGTCAGAGATTTTTGCTCAAAAAGACACATGCTGTATAACATCTTTGCTGTGAGTTCATCACTTTGTTGTGAGTTCATGATGGGAGTTCATTGCTGATCTACTGAAGCTTGGAACTACTGATACTTTTTTGTATTACCAAGATTAATATACTGTTATTGGGAGAAGAGGTCTAGGCTTTCAGTGACTGAGTATGAATGTGAATTTTGTCTCTTCCCTTACTGACCTCCTGCACTGCAGCTCATCTGACCTAACTGGGCAGTTGAGACCTGCTCCCTTTGGTTTCTACTCTCATGCAGACTGCAGCAAAAGGGACTCTTCAGTCTTCTCTTTCCTCCTAGTAGGAGTTTGCTGAGGTGCCCTACTCCAGCAAAACTCTTTCATAGACACAAATATACCCAGGAACTCCCATGCCACAGTTTTATTCCTGCCCTTTGTGAGGTAAAGGTAGCACTGCTGGCTGGGATCAGAACTTGCTTTCTGTGTGCCAAAGAAGCCCTGGCGTGCTAGGCTGAGCAGTTGTGCCAAGGTGGGCATAAAATAAGTACTACAGTTTCTCCACCATCTAATAACTTTGATTGCATGCTTGTTTACACTGGGAGTGCTTCTGTAGTGTGTGAACATCATCCTCTCTAGCGCAGGGTTTACTTTGTGTTGGAATATAATTCTCAAAGGGACTTGCGCAAATGGCCATACATGAGGAAAGGAGTCCTGAGAGCAAAAGTAATCTAGAAAGTTGAAAAGGCTGTGAAACAAAGGGCTGGTTGTGGCAGGACTCACAGAAAAGTGAAACCGCAGACTATTTCAGCGGAATATAGTGCTTTATAGCCAGAAACTTTAGAAATATATCCCCTTGGTTTTGCCTCCTGTATGCCTTGGTATCTTGATGTGGATAAGATGAAAAATGTGGAGTCTTTTGCTTCTTCTGTCATTCTTGAGCTGGAGAACACACTGTCCATGTACTGAGATGTCTCTCAGGAGATTGCTGTACATTTGGGCAGAGCTTGGTGGCAAACTACAGTGTCTTAACAATTGCCCATGCGATGAGGGAGGAAAAAGATGGTTGTGAGCAGTGTGATGGGGGAAAGATAGGTGAAGATCTGTCTGGAATAATTTGCAAGAACTCATACTGAGATGAGATGCTTGACATCAGACAGCTTTTTAATCTCTTTGGCAAACGTGTGACAAAAAGGTTTGACTGTGGAGTCAGCAAAGGTGATATGTAAATGCCATCCATCAATTCGAAGTAGCAACTGGAATATATTAATCTGATGGAGAATTACAAAGTCATCAGTAGTCCGTTGATGCTCAGTGGTCCTCTGAAAGGTAGGCCCTACTTGCAAATGGTTTAGCTTCTGTAGGGCTCACTAGGGATGTTGTCTGATCTGGGTCATACTGGAGAGTGGGCAATGGTAAGCCTTGGTGTCTCTGCAAAACCGAAGACTTAATTCTTTGCTGTAAAAGAAAAGAAGAAAGTGGGTGAAGGTAAGTTAGGGTTCTTGAAGTAAAAGTTGAAGGCTCCATTTCTGTAGCTTCTTCTGATATTTTTGCACGCTGCAGTACAATGCCTTGACAGCATTATATATTTGTCATTGATAGTGACAACTAAAACTGGTATCTGGAGGGCATAATTTAAGGGGTTTTTTTCCGTATGGTCAAGGTCAGTTAATAAAGCAGAGACAGACTACATTCTGCATTGCTTGTTACAGTTCTTGAAGAACAGAAAAGTTGTTGGTTATTGTATTTTCTTTGTGTCACTGTGTTATTTAAATTAACCTGTGCTGTTGTGTCCTAGGCATTAAACCTATCTGAAAAAACAAGCTGCCTAGGCACAAGAGACATTGGAGGTGGAAAGCTGCTACTGCATATTACTAGAATGAACTTCGAGCCTGAAGTACGAGGATTTTAGGAAGCTGCTTCTTTGAAAACAGAATTTGACTTTTTTTCAAAAAGGCAGTGTCTTTACTGCTGTTTGGGCAGAAAACAATTGGTTGCCCATGTGTATTCAGTAAAACAGAGCCAATATGAACCTGGCATTGTGTGCTTTCTAATTCCATGTGCACTGGCTTTGTACCTGCGTATGTATTCTGGTGTCCATTTGGGAAAAGATTTTTATTATCTTGCGGTTTTTATTTTTTATTCTGTAGTCCTTGTTAAAACTGCTTGCACTCACCCAAGGGCAACTAATCTCTTTTTTAACTTACTTTTCTTTTTTTTTTAAATTTGCTTCTGTGTATATAGTGTTTTTGTCAGGAAATTAGTCTTAGAAAAGAGGCAAAGTTGATCTGTTTCGGTATAATTCAGTGTATTTTAAGATTGTGATTCTGCTCTTAACAGGAAGAAAGATTTTGGTGATGATCATAGTAGATGCAGATATCGCCTTAAAATGGTCACACATGCATATTAACAGGCTTAATATGTTTGTTGCAGACAGTACTGTTGTATTTTAGAGACAGATGTCTAGTAACAGCTTTGTCTAAACATAAGCTTTATATTGATAGGTGGTAAAATTGAGACTGTCTTGGAAGGATGGACAAGGACTTCATTTCCTTGGTCTCTATTCTAGTTTCCTGTTCTTCTAATATTTTGTTTGTTTTTTTTTTTTTTTTCCTTGTGACCTTGATGATCAGAGGGGAAATGAATAGGATAAAGTTCAAGCTAATACTTCTGCACAGATCCATGTTCTCCTGTCTCCCACCCAGTAAAACCATACATATACTATGGTACATTAGTGCTTAGTGTGGCCTGAGAAACTTCTGACTGTATAGAACTGACTGAAACTGGGTTTGGGACTTAAATCAACCACCAACATAAGACTTGATTGTGTATGGGTTGGACATGGCAGTTCAAACATGTATTGAACTGACTCTTAGGTGGGATAGTTCTCTAAGCACAAACCAATTATTTTTGGTGCCCTTAAAAATGTTGCAGTATGTCAGATGTTAAGCATGTTTTGATTTGTTCCAGTAGCCGGATCGAGCTGGGAGATGTGACGCCACACAACATTAAGCAGCTGAAGAGGCTAAACCAGGTCATTTTCCCTGTCAGCTACAATGACAAGTTCTACAAGGATGTACTGGAGGTTGGCGAACTTGCCAAATTAGGTACAAATGTTCTTGCCAGTAACTGTGGGCTGTGGTGGTAGAAGTGCTCATCATTGCTACCCATAATGGTTTTGAATAGCAGCTCCTTCTATTTTGTTGTTTTACGTAATGAAATATATCTGTTTGGGAACCTTAAAAAAGCCACAATCCCAACCTCAGAGGGATCACATCCCACTGGGAATAGGCATGTTTTCTGATCCAGAAGAAAACAGTTGTGTACTGCCAGCGTACCTCCTGATGACATTGCTGGTTAGTTTGAACAGTTATAAGCAACCAGTTATAAGTGTCAAAGCAGCACTGGTAACTTCATTCCAAGTGTGAATCCACAATGTATGTTATTTTATCTGGATAGGAGAATTAGCAAGGCGGGGGGGAGAGGGAGGGAGGAAGGAATGTATAGAGTGTGAGGAAAGAAATGGAAGAGAAATGGAAGAGCTGTATGTGTAGTTTGAGACTTGTTAGTTACTGATAAGCCTTTGTTTCCCTCCCTGGCAGCCTATTTCAATGATATTGCAGTGGGAGCAGTGTGCTGTAGGGTGGATCACTCCCAGAACCAGAAGAGACTGTACATCATGACACTTGGATGCCTGGCACCCTACCGAAGGCTAGGAATAGGTAAGGAAGATCTTTTGTATCCAAGTCATCAAAGAAACCAGATTGCTGTGCAGCTTTCTAAATGCTCTTTCATATTTTTAACCAAGTTTTAGTGCACTTTAGACCACTGATTTCTTTGGAAGGGAGTTGGGGGAAAGAGTATGATTTATCATGTGCTCATTTTTTCCCTGCCATTCAGAAATAAACTTTTTGTAGAATTTTTTAATTCGGGATTTCAGGTTACTTTAATCTTAATCATATATCATCCTGTGATATAAATACTCTGCTTCTATGGATGGGAAAATCATTGCAGAGGGAGATTAAATAGTTTGTCAGACATATGTAGCCAGTATGCGAGTCATATGTAAGTAGAACACAGCATTCCTTCGTTGGCTTCTCCATTAACTTTTCTAAATATAGAGTTTTTCTGTTTATTTTGTCTTTATCAATATTGATTATTGCTGCTCAGGGGTTGTACCTGCTTTTTGTCTGTACTGCATTTAGTTCTTTGCTCCACATTGCAAACACATAGGACAGATGAATCAAGACCTTAGAGTAACCTGTTTGCTTTGACAAACTGGATTGAAAAGATAACTTTATTTTAAATTACTTTACTAGGTTTTTAGTAGAAAAGCTTACCAGTGCCCTCACTGCCTTATACAATGTTTTGGCTATCTTTTGAGCTGAGCTTGAGACCTTGAAGCTAGTATTAAAATAAGCTGATTTACACATATGTTTCTGGGCTATTGCGATTTTTATTTCTTCTTCAAAGAAACAATGAATTAAGGTTTACGAGCAGTCAGAGAGAGAGTGAAATACTTACACATCATGTTTTATTTGCCTTTCCTAGTTTTCACACTGTCATTTTAGTCTACCTACAGTTAACCTGCCTCTCCTCAACGAAGCATCTAGCTAAGTACAGAGTTAATTGTGCCCTTCTAGTTTTCTTAAGTATCTCTTTATCTTTTGGCAGGAACTAAAATGTTGAATCATGTCTTAAACATCTGTGAAAAAGATGGCACTTTTGACAACATCTATCTGTAAGTAAATGCGTTACATTCATGCATTTTTTTGAGAGATGATAGAGGCAGATATGGGAGCAAAGGGATGGAGATCCAAGTGTGGGTTTAGTATATCTTTTAGTGGGATCATGGAACATCTTGTAAGTACTAGCAGGAAAGCCAAGGGTCATATTCTGGGCTTGTTGTGTAATGCTGAGAAAACAAAAAGTGCGCTTGCTTTAGAAAGGATTCTACAAATTTGCTGAATTTGAAAGTAATTTAGTTACAAAATTAGGCACTTGAGCAAAATTACACTGTAAGACAAAAAAAAACCTATTTAGAAAGAATTTTATTTTTATCAAACAAGGTCTTATTCAGAATGGAAAATACTGCAAGTCTTGAATTCAGTTTTGATGCATTTGCTTTCTGCCTTTTATGACAGCACTCTGTGGGTTAGAACATCAGAGATGTTTGCAAACACTCAAAAGTTTACATTCAGTAATACGACCCAACTACTGTTTCCACTCTTGTACACTGCCAGGTCAGCTATTTGTGCAGCAACACAATAAACTAGATCAGTGCCCTGACCCAGCTGGGGAAGCATTTTTCACTTTTGTTTCTGGGTGTTGTTTTTGGGTTTAGTGTGGTTTTGGGGTTTGGGGGTGGTTTTCTTATGCTTTGTTTTGTTGCTTTTTTTTTTAAATCAACTGCACGTCTGCATAAGCACTTGACATGATACAGACCAGAGAATAAGCACTGGGGTAGAGGACAGTCACCCCAATAGTCCCCCTGGAAACCCCCTCGGTTTTGGAGTCTGAAATCCATAAATGCCAAACTATGCTTTTCCTTTGCTGCTGGTTTCACACTTCCGCTTTTTCCTGTGCATTGGTTGTCTGTGGCTTAACCAAGTGAGCTGATGCAGTTTTTGGACTGATCTCTTCTCTGAGCCAACTTCTTCATGTCCATCACTCCCTTGGCCATCACTCCAGTGCAAGCACCATGCAGTGCTAGGGATAGGCCCCCAGCAGGTACAGCTTGGATGGACTTAAACTGCCATAGAACTACACCCTGAGTACTTACCAGGATTGTTGAAGATGCTTCCTGAGGAGCGTTTCATACACTGATATCTCTATGAATGGAGCGACTTTCTCCTCAAACTAAGTCTACCTCTGCCATGGAGGTGCAAACTCTTCCACATCTTCTACGGTAGTTGCTTTGTGCCATCTCTGTAGGAGGAATGTGTTTTAAAGAGGCATCTGAGTAAAACTGCTTTTGACTCATATTCCTGCCTCAGAAGAAGCGGTAATGAACTCTCTCACACATGCCTGCTAATGGGACAGGGGCTTTCCTTTTTGCTTTTGCATATTACTGCGTGCACAGTAAAGGAACTGTTTGCTGGTTCTAATGCAAAAAAAACTCCAAATCCTTCATAATCCTTCTTTACAATTCCCAGGCTAAGGATTCTGGCATGACAATAAATAGCCCCCAAAATTGGGCTAAAGTTCTTTTAGTGGGCCATTGATTTTTTTACCATATTTATTGCTTGTGCAACATATTATGCAGCTTAGCACCAAATTTGATATCAGTGCCTAAACTTGTCATTATAATAAAGTTCCCTTTTGGTGCTTATTTGGTTTAACACTAAGATCTTTTGTTTTGTTCTGCTGTTGCTTCCACAGTTACTTTGGTTCTATGGTTATGCAGCATGTTGTCATGACAGAGTGATTTATGAACTTGTGCAGTGTCCACTGAATTTTGGGAGTGTTGAATGAATGCCTTTTGTTGGGCCAAAGAGTTTTCTTCCTTTCTTTTCTCTCTTTGGTTT
>VZRM01000619.1:579013-650536 GCA_013397955.1 Grantiella picta
GGGGCAGCCCGTGCCGAGGCTGGCGTGAGGTAAAGTCGGGGAAAGTAGCGGTGAAGGTTTGGGGAGCGGCGTGTTTTTATCGCCTTGCGGTCTCGGTGCTGGGAGACAATTGAGCGCGAGGCGCCGTTCGGGGAGTTTGCTCCGGAGGCAGCGAGAGGTGGGCACTGCGCCTCAGTGTAGCATCCTCTCGCTGCATCCCTCCCTCCCTCCCTCAGCTGTGTGCTCGTGTGCCCTGACACCCCGCGGGAAGTTAGCCCCCTTCGCAGGATGGTGTGCAGTCAAGGCCAGCTTCTTGACTTAGAGCTCGGTCACTGCTGGCTGACGATTCTTGTTGGGTGCGTTTTCAGCTTGGACTGCTAAGGAAGCAGGTGTGATGGATGTGTCTGCTTACTCCTTCTCTGCCTGCTCATTTTAGCTCTCTGGCCAGTTTCAGTCAAATTTGCCAGCAGCAGAGGTTTTAAAGAGTTGGAAGGCTTCCGTTTCATGGAAATCAGCGTCGACAAGCGCAGAAGTGTGTTTGTGTCACTCAGAGTTGCTGCTCACATGAAGGGCAAGGCACTTAAAATCCAGCTCCTTGTGACAGACAGCACGAATGAACTGTGTCCATCGACATGCCTATAGCTAGATACAGCCGTGGCACATGATACCCATTCTCCAGGGAAGTCTGTGGGGAAAAACTGGTAGTAAGGCAAAGAAAAAGGGAGTAGTGATGTGTTGAGTTTCTGTCCATAAGTAGAAAAATCACGAAACTGTGTTTTTGCTTTTCGCATGATAGCTTGGACTCCTGTTAGACTTCATCTAGACATGCAATTATTAAATACTTGTAACAGAGATAACGTAATGATGGCGCAGTTAAGCATCCAGAAGTCAGATAATGTAGCAGCTTGTTTTGGAAGCACAATTTTAGCTTTACTTTTAATGTACAATTCATTGGGATCATCTTATTTATATGAATGTGTTATGTAGCACTTAAGGCAAATGCAAAGCCTTGTTTCTTGCTCATGGATTGTGTGCAGTAATTGGACAAATGGGAAAGAAGAAACTTCCTATGAGTAAATGTTTATTATTAGAAAGATTTAGAACTTTTAATTTTTGACTTTCAATTAGTGCCATAGCAATAATTCATAGGTACATTTTGGGCTTAAATAGCTTTGACAACTGGAAATACGTTTGCTACTGAATGGGAAATATGCTTAGAAAATGCTCGTATTGTGAGCGTGATTTTGAAGGTGCTTGTATTCAAAGTATCATGTCAGGTGTGTGAAACAGTACGAGAACGTTGCAAACTTTGAAGTGTTTGGAAATTACTTATTCCCTTAGAGACTTACTTATTCCCATAGGTTATGGATACCCAGGAAGATTTTAACGGAGTAGATGAAAAATGGTGGTGGATCCTGGAGGAGTCTGACAGCTGCAAAGAGATAATTAGGATGTAAGTGCTTGATAGTGGCTTTGCTGCTTTGATTCCTGGTTTTCCACGTAGTGTTCTGAGGAGCTGGCCAGGGATAGACTGAAGTGACTGTCACTCGAGTGGCCCTGTAATGTGTGCCTGGCCCATGCCTGCTGTGTGCATTGTGGACTCTCGTTTGTAGCTAAAGTTTAGTTGTATTCTGAAATGTCAAAGACATCTTGGGAACCAGAAGGCAAAGACGCTGTGTGTTCTGCTGGCACAGCTGGCCAAGCTACTTCAGCTGCTTTTCACCTCAGTGCTTCTTGGGTGAATGAATGTGAGGGGATGCTTCTGACTCTTTTCAGGTAGAGGAGTTAGAGGTACTTTTTTGAGCATTGTTCGGTTATTGAGGGTTCCCATCATGTGCTCAAGTTGTAAGAACACCTCTGGTTTCCACATATCAAAGTACAATGAATTAGGCGACAGAGAGGTTTGGAATAGTGCATTTCAAATATTTAAGCATTCATTTAATTTGCAAAGGGCCTTGATTCAAGGTGTATGACATTGTAACCAATCATGTCCCGTTTGGATCTGAAGTAATACCATGTATGAGTTAACGCTGGATGGTGTAGATGGAAATAGAGGTGCAAAGAAGTCCGGGGCTGGGGTACTGGATTTGACAAGAGCTGTTCTGTGGTTTAATTTTTGTACTGTAGTGCATGTGCTTTTTATGGTTTTAAAAATAACTTTGTAAGTGACACCTGGCTGGGGGGAAGTATAGGTAGTGTAGCATTTGATATGAAGGGTTTCCCAATGAATCGTGGTTTGTTGTCTCAAGGATTTGTGAAGAATACCACAAAGTCTGTGCCAATTTGAAGGACAGTGATACCTTTCTAAATTGGAAAACACCTTCCTGAGGGACTTAATCTGAATAAAGGAGTCACAAACATGACTGAGATGAAGAGTTATAAAGTCACTGGCAATACTATGGATAGACAGTCCCTCAGGCTGGAGGCAAGTACACTTCTCCAGAGCCCTGAGATTTATAATGGGAGTTGTTATGAAAAGATTTGGAACATTAAAGCTGTTAGATTATATGCATGCACACGTTTTAAACATCCATTTTCATTTACACGCCTGGGTTGTACACACAGCTTCACTGGCATTTTCATCAGAGGTATGGCTCAGTAGGGTTATTTAATTGAAAACTGTCTCATCTGAAATTCTGGGCTGTGATATATATTCAGTCCTAATTGGGGGGGAGAGTTGTTCGGGCAGTGTTTAAGTTATTTCAGATTACAGTAAAATATATAAAGGTCTCAGCTCCTTGATTAGGAAATGTTGTGCAGTGCCCGGTTTATGTAAGGCTGACCTAACTTGCTGGTTAAAATACAATTCCAGCTTTTATATGTGGATATAACGTGTCCAAAGTGTACTTTGGTTTGCTGCCTTACCAGTGTAGTGCTGTTGTCATGCTTTGAGTAAGCATGAAAGAGGTTCTGCTGTGTGCACAAGATTGACAAATTGTGTGTAAACTGGGTTTGTTTCCTGTATGAAAAGCTATGGCTTTAGTCTTCTAAGGTGAATGAGTTACTTTTGCAACCATGACTTACTATAGCAATCTCTTGTATCAGCCACGCTGTGTGCCATTGTGATTCAGATAAGAAGAAAGTACTAGGCTGCTAAGAATGTTTGATGCTTCCTGGTAACAAGTGCCTTTCTCACTCAGTTACCTGAACTTCTGTCAGGTTAGCTGACCAAGGTCATTAATTGAAAATTAATAAAAATAAAATTTTTTTTTAAAAAATTGAAAATAAAAGACCATTAATTGAAATCAGCTCTATCCAAAAGCATGTCTCAGTCATGCTGGTATTCTGAGACCAGAATGGGTTCTTTGTGGTCCATCCCTAGGGAGGCTGGAATGATCCAAGTATGGAGCTATTAACTTTTAGATCTAAGTGCAGGTTCCTCAGAACTTGTGATCCATTTTTCTAACTTTTGGTGTGGTGAGCAGTGCTGTGAGAATATTATTGAAAACATTGTCCATTAGCCTGCTGAAACACTTAATAGCAGTGTAAGGGTATTATGGGGAGAGCCTAAAGATTTGTATATTCTTCAAGTGGCTGAAGTTTAAAGTGAAAATAATATTGTCCATTTGGGGTGTCTGCATCTATAGTCAGTAATGTGGTTGGCTTCAGGGACACTTAACTCATGCCAGCTTCAACCTTTGAAGTTGGACTCTGCTTTGCTTTCATGCATCAGTGAAGTTGTTAGCAAGAAATTGAACGCAGTTGTTGTACAAAGCTTCATGCTTTGTAAATGAGCTCTTCTTGCTCATTTACTCCAGTAGTAAAACGGTGCTCCAAATCAGCAACAAAGAACACCATTTCATTTTGTCACTATTGGAGTATCCCTAATATTCAGAGATGCTTTAGTTCAGAAATGTTTAAATATAATGGATCTATAGCTTAAATCCCTCCTTCTTCTACATAAGGCTCAACTGCTGTAAATTCAGACTTCTTGTGTAAGTGGAGAAGCTTAACTAGTTTTGTCATCATCTTAGGTCATAGTTTCAGTAATATTAAGCCAGCACTGCCACTGTGAGAAGCAATCTTGTTGTTTCAGTATGCTTGTTTGGGAGTGTGGGAAGTCTCTGGGATCCTTTTGTAAAGTAAATTTTAAGCTGAAGTAGTGTTCTTGTCTGGCCTCCTGGGTGAGGAGACCCAGTGAACCAGGGGAGAGGTGACATCTCTCAGCATTATTTTGTAGGATTTGGGACAGTAGGGAAGAATAACCATCTCACAGATTTTCCCATTATTGCTAGGAGAAATGGGCTGCCAGGAATTTTGTGCAGTTCAACAAGGGCAAAATCCTACACTTGGGGAAGAACAGCTCAGTCCACCAATATAGTGGGGGGCAAGCAGCCAGAAAGCACCCTGCTGGAAAAGGACCTGGTGGACACCAAGTTGAACATGAATGAACAAAGTGCCCTTGTGGCAAAGGAACTGAATGGGCTCCGTTTGACACGGGAGTGTAAGCAAGCTGAGGGAGGTGATCCTTCCAGTGCTCTTGGCACCGGTGAGGCCACACCTGGCATCTCGTGTTGAGTTTTGAGTTCCCCAGTGCATGAAAGTACCATAGAGAGTCCATTGAAAGGCCACAAAGACAATTGAGGTACAGGAGCATCTCTTGTCTTGAGAGGCCAAGGGAGCTGTGATTGTTCCCTTGAGAACAAGCCTTGAAAAGAGAAGGCTCAGGGAGCATCCCACCTGTAAATGGTCTCAAAAGGCTTTACAGTCCATCTTACTTTGTGGTTTTTCTTTTTTATTATGGGTGGGAAGACCCTGTGTTTCCTAGCTTGGAAATACTAACCGTGGGAGCTGTCCCTTGCTAAGGAATGTAATGGGGTTTTCCCATTTCTAGTTTCACTTAAAAGTATTTTTGCTGAGTCAGTCCTTGGTGGCAATAGGGAGGTAATTTCACACCGTTACAGAAAAAGAAGGTAGAGTAGAGGTAAGGCCTTTTAATTTTATTAAGTGATATTTTAATGAAGTAAATTTTGCAGGATCATGGTATCAGTCTGTCCCCTCCCTTTATCCATTCCTTTCAGACCTCTGCAAAGCAGTAACTTGGAAATCTGCTTTTAATTTCGTCTCCATTGTCAGTGCTAAATTTGTTCTGTAATCTTATTTACTTTCCCTAGTACTATCAGAACTACTTATTTACCCTGGGTAGTTCATATACAGTAATTCTCCTAAGCTAAATAAGTAGTTCCTACTACTTATGTGGAATTAATGAATTCAGGTTTCCTATGGGTTTGCACCTAGTAGTTACCTTTTCTTGTGTCTAATGTGCACTGATTTTGATTTCAAATTTCCTCTTTCAAAGTGTTACGAAAGTGTGCTTGCTTTCTCTGGTCATCTGGGCTCAGATATCTTTAGTTTGGACCTCTCTGTTAAATATAATTGAAATAATGTGCAGCTTTGTCCCTGCTAGTATTATTCAAAACTGTCAAACATCCATATTGCAAAATATGTCCTTTTTTAAAGGAACTGAAGTAATTGCCCGGGAGACCCACTTTATGGATCCAAGAAAAAAACCTCTGAAAAGCAAAGGTATAATTGCATTGAGGTTGTGAAGGGGAATGAGCCTTCTTCTGTCCACTAAAACCTTTTGTGAGCAGTCTGCCTATAAAATGTACATTGCAAAGTTGTGGGGGTTTTGTTTGGTTTTCTTGGGTTTGGAGGCAGAGTGTGTATGCACTTGTTTTTTAAAACTCATTGAAGTGTAATTAGTTTGTTTGATGAGCTTATGCATTAAAACTGAAATAATGTTTTATGGTACCTTCTACCACAGCCATTTTTGCCTTTGGCTGCATTAAGATTCATAGGGAAATCCTTTAATTCTGGAAGGGCATTGTTTGTAACACAATCTCAGGATTGATCTCTTCTGCATGTTGTGGAGGACCTTTGTAGTGGAGGCCTATAGAATATTGCTTCCTATATGATGAACCCTCGATGAGTTCTTAGTTTGTGTCAGATTTCTCAAACCCTAAGCCTATAAAATATTCAAGAACTTGACTGTGTAATCCTTTGTACTGAATGACTCATATCTGAAAAAATGAATTAAAAAATTTGACACATAAACTCTCTGGATGCCCTGAACATTTCAGTTCTAGGGTATTTTTCACTGCTTGTGAGTTAGGGTCCTCAGGAGAGAGCAGCAAGGCGGTTTGGCACGTGTCAGAAAATGCCTTGATACCTCCTCGAGACCATATGGAGTTTTATAAACAGACTATGTGAGGATCCTTTGTAGTTGCAGAACAAGAAGAGCTCAGCTTAAAACCAAAGCAGTGAAGCAAAGAATAGTGCTCTAGCTAAATCATTGTAGCTAAAATGAATGTTTTTATGTTGTAATTCTAAACTGGTTATCAGGCCCTGTGATGAGGTACTGCTCTTTGAACAGAGATTTCATTTGTAGTTAAGGTCACATGAGAAAGCAGAATTAGACTGGAACAGGTTGCCCAGGGAAGCTGTGGATGCCCCATCCCTGGAAGTGTTCAAGGCCAGGTTGGACAGGGCTCTGAGCAGCCTGGTCTAGTGGGAGGTGTCCCTGCCCATGGCAGGGGTGTTGGAACTGTGCGATCTTTAAGGTTCCTTCCAACCAAAACCATTCTGCAATTCTGTGACTTACAGCTTCTGCATTTGTCCAGTCAGTTCTTGGTGTTTCAAAAACAGCTTTTATATACGATGGATCCCTGGGTTATAAATAGCTATCTCGATTGCAGTATTGGGAGACCATGATAATTTACATGTTTCAGCTTTTTTCAGGAAAAGAATTATTTGTTCTTTAGGCAACATGTTGCTGCAAGATTGGGCTCACCAACAGATGCTCTTGCACAGGAGTGAGTGGGAGAGCACTCTCAGCCTCAACCTGGTGCAGGCAATCTTTGTCATCTGATACAGGTAACCTAACCCAAACCCACACAGAGGTGATGAACCTGTGTTAGGAGGAAGTTGTCTGCAATTCACTTTGTATCCACTTAGCTTTCACCATCAAAACACACTTGTGGCTCCTTTGTCAAGCGCAGCATAATTAGATCTCTATCTTCTCTTTGAAAATCATTTTCTATTTTGAAGTGTACCACAGACCATTGGGCATTGGGAGCCAGGGAGATGAGTGCTGTCTTGCAACACAGACATTCCTCATACTTTCTCACTTCCTTAGTGAAGTTGGTGTGTGGTACTTGTGAATAATCTCAACACAATACAGGGAGAACAGGGGATCAGGAGGATTTCCCTGGTCATTGCTTTTTCATTTCCTAAAGAGTGATGTTCCCCTTATTTTGATCTAAACTAGCTGAGGACACTCTTTAAGATGACAGCTCTGGCTTGTGCACTGGTTGCATAATTACAGCTCTTTAGCTCCCAAATGCCTGCTTCCCTATAACAATTCCTCCAGACCACAGGAGATACTTCACTTAGGCATCTTTCTTTACTTGCATTGTGTGCACTTCAGTCTGTTTGCGGTACCCAAGTTCATCTGCACAATGTGTGAGGGTGGCAGCAGCTCACATTTGGATGCAAAATGTCCAGAGATACCTCTCCTTAAATACTTTCCAGACCATAAGCAGTGAATAAGAGACTTGATTCTGTAGAAATGAGCTCACCCTCTCTGCCCCTCCTCTAAGGTTTAAAAAGCAATGATGCTGTACGTAGGAAGACTTGGAAGGCAACAGCATTGAATGAAAAAGAATAAACACGAGAGTGGATCTTCAGGTGATTAACAGGGAAAAATACCAATGTATTGGAGTTTAGATAATACAAACAAAAGAGGCAGAGTAAAATATCAAAAAGCAGTGAAGTTTTCTTTCTATCTGTTATTTGCAAGCACCTTAAAAAAAATGTTGGCCCATGTAGCAAGTTTTAGCTTATTGGTTTGGCTTTATTTTCTTAACTTTTGCAGAAGCTCTGGGAACAATCTGGTTCCCCTGGGAAACTCTCAACTGGTTTGCATCAGGAATGTGTATTTTATGAAAAGTCAAAAGGACTCTCTCATGCTGTTTAATCCCTCATGTGTCTTTCTCAGCACAAGGTAGCTGTGCCCACTCTGAGCCAGCTGGCCAGCCAGCACATCCATGCTGCAGAGCTGGTAACAGGCCCACCTGTGTCCACTCCCTTACCTGAACTCACTCCACCTCCTCTGCTCAGTCCCAGGTTTTTGTCAACATCTGGGAACAACTTCTCTTTGAGATGTTTCCTTTCGATCAGACAGTGGGCCCAGCTGCTGTTGTGAGGGAGTGGATTAAGGCACACTAATAGGAAAACCTTGATTTCTTCAGAAACCAAACAGATGGATAGATCAATCTTTTTCCTCTTAGCAAGAAAAATAGCCTTTTTCATTTTCCTCTATGATAGTTTTACCAGGTTACTTTTATAGGTGACAGTAGTTAACACATGTAGGTAACAATCACAAAGGTATGCTTTGAGTTACATTTCCTGCAGTCATTTTATTAGGTAAATACAAAATTCAAATAGAGCCATTCCAAGGGGGAATAAAGCAAGGGCAGTAAGTCATGTCCCTTGATCTCAAGGGCACCTTGCTTGTCATTAAAAGCTTGGATTAAGTCCCTGATTGAAGCTAGCCTTGTTCTAAAACATGCATGGAAGATTGGAAAAGTGAGCTCCAGGAGTTGCTTGGATGAAGAAGACACTGTCTTGCAGGAAAAAAGCATTTGAGTAGTTCTTACCTATGCCTTGGAATTGACCATAGCTTTACATTCAGGCTGGCTACATGAGGTATACAAAACCAGTCAGAACTGTGAGATTGCAGCAGTGTAACAGCATAAGCTTGCTGAAGGATATTAAGAGGAAGAAAGATTTGGACTGCTGGTAGGTTTACAGAATATGTGTAGCTGCATATTAAAAAGATTCTTTCTGTCTGATACAGAATAATAGAATGGCTACTAATTTGAGGAAGATTGTTTTGTATAGCCAAAGATAACAGATTGGAATAATTTTTTTTTTAATTAGTATTAAGTTTGGAAATAATTCCTAAATAAGGAGTGAAAAAATAATGCCAAATAAAATAATCTAAATTAACCTTTTCTTAAATATGCTGAGTGTATGTTTCGAAGAAAAGATTTCATAAAATTTGCTGAATAATACCTGCAAAGATGGGTGGTAGACAAGAAGACACTTAAACAAATTTGTTTTGGGTTTTATACCCTACGTTTCAGAACTATAGAAGAAATTAAGTTATGTTAAACTTAAATCTTCAGAAAACAAATTATCTTTTAATTTCTGAGGATGACATTGCGTTTTGATTAAAATCAGTATTTTAGGTTGATGTTGTAAAAGCTATTAACTACCTAAAGCTTGAGGGAAGCTTGGTACTAAATATACACAAGCAATGAGTGGCCTATGGGAAGAGTTGCCAGAACAGGTTGGTTGGTGAGAGAGTGAACGGAAGTGTGAAAGTAAATATGGAGCTTAGACATGTCAAGAACCAGATTTTTTTTTCCTGTTGTCATCTATAGTATACTTCAGGTTACTTCCTCTCTAAAATTCACTTCTCTGGTAGATAAGTGTTCAACCATCATTCACTTAATCTCATGTTTTGTGTATTTTTTTTCTAAATATAGGCTACTAGTCTGTTCAAGCTGAGGACAAGTTAGGTTCAATTTATTAGGCTGTTATATATAACCTTATTTCATAACTTTTATTTTAACTGAATTTCACGTACCTGAGAACATAGGGGTGTAATTTTTGGCCATTTTAAGCTGTACAGTAATTTAATGGCAAGTAAGTTTTGTAATCTGCTACATTAAGAGCGCTAAATTTGTAGTTAATAAACTGTCCTCATTGTAGCTTGTATTTTGCTTAGCATTTATGCTTTATTTCAAACTGGGAATTGAATGCATATTCAGTTAGGAAGGGCTGATAAGAGAGAGTTCAGCTTTTCCTCCTCTCATTTGAAAAATAATCACATACTCCTAACTTTCCTTCTTGTTTGCTTAAAGTGGTTGGGATTATAACTGGTTTTATCTTTAAAATAATTGAGGAAATGGAAACTAGTTCATCTCAGACAGGTTTTGCAAAACATCCTGATAGGTAACGTGCTTAATTTTTAATAACACAAAATCAACTGCTCTGAGTCAAAGGGATGGAGTTGCGCCTACACTGTAGCAGGACTCTGTCCTTGTGGTCCAAGGCAACGCGATGTAACACAAGTCATGTGCTATGAATTCAGAAGAGTGCAGGAGTTGTTAATTCCTTCCATTATTTTCCTCAGGCTCTCTTCTCCGAAACCATGCCAGAGATGACAGAGAATGAGACACCTACTAAGAAGCAACATCGGTGAGTTTCTGTGGGAAAATGACTATTTCGTCGTTCCGGTGGTCTGCAGTCATGTTGCAGTTATGGAGTTTCTAGCTAAAAGGTTGGCAATAAGGCTATGGACAAGAAGTTCTGAGGGTTGATCAGGGTCTATCCAAAAGTTTCTCTCTTGCCCTGTCTATGACAAACTATATGTTGAAGACAGATCTACCTGGGTCACTTAGGCTAAAGAGATTCTTGATTATTTCACTATTTTGATGTGTGTAAAACTGCATTGCCGCCTTGGTTAGAGTGCAGCCTCTATTATTGTGGAGACTCCTTGTAGATATTGGGAGGTAACTATACTAATTTTGACAGCCTAATTTAGACCTCTTCCTCAACTCCCAGTGGAATCTGGATCTTACATCTCAAACCTCTGCTGGAACTCAAACCTTGAGGTTATACAGCAACACTATGACCACAATTTCTAACACTGTGACTCAGCACTCACTACAACTCTTCCAGGGTTTTTTGTTCCTTTCTAGTAGTGTGGTTGAGCTAATGTCTGATGGACAGGGGAGTTCTTCAGTCCTTAGTTAAATGCAGCATTCATCTTACACTAGGTAACCATGTAGGATATGATTTATCATCAAGAAAAGCCCAGAGAGAACACTGATTTGCCCTACAGAAAATTTTTCAATCTTCATGGACTTTGTGACTCTTTCTTACCTGACTAATACAGCATTTTGTGTTCTGTATTCATAATGTAAATCAAAGGGCAGCTGGGTCTCTGCAGTCCTTATATTCTTGTGCATATTTAGTACTGATGATCATCTTTAAGCATTATTTCTTAGCAGATGTGTCCAGGTCTGACCTGTACCAGTAACATTACTGTCTCATAATCATTGTCTAAGTTACTCCAGGTGCAGACTAGTGAGTTACCAGAAATAAATATCAACTCAAAGCACAAAGAATATTCTGCTTCATAGTAATCACACATGTTTTCCACATGTATCTTGCATTCTTACCTCAGATTCCTTGTTACATCTGGACTGCTCTGTAACAGTCGAAAAGGACAGTAGAAGATGCTACTCTGCTTTTTTGCAGACATCTAGACTGAGAGTGTGCTGCTGAACAGAAGTTGGTTTTTTATTTTAGTTTTTGTTTTGTTTCGGGTTTTTTTTGTTTGTTTGGTTGTTTTTTTTGTTTTGTTTTGTTTGGTTTTGTTTGGTTTTTTTTTTCTGGAATGTTGCTTTTTCCAGAAAATACATGCTTTGCTTTACTGTACTTCCTGGAAGTATTTGTTTTAGTGCATCTTACTTATATATGTATAGTACACGTTTGGAATTTATTGACTGCTAGCAAAGCAATTTGGGGCATTGCACAATGATTGTTGCCATCAATCCAGTAGTCCCAGGTGAGTATATGAAACCAAAGACACCCCTCACATGCCCAAATTACACCTATACAGAATTTTGAGACAGTAAAGAACAGCAGCTGCAGAGGAACAGTATTTCTGGTTTCTCTCACGAAGGAAGCATCTTTGACACCAGAAGCTATGATGTTTGAAGGCAATGTGGCTGGAAAATCAACATGCATGGTAAAGTTTTCTCCTGTTTCATTGATCCAGTGAATGTAAAAGCAACATTTCAGACAAATACCTAACTGCCTTGTTGCTCAGAAACAGAACTGTTGTTTTTAACCTTTGGCCTTATTGAACACTTCATAGTGTGGCATTTGTTGCTGAATGGGAACATAAAAAACCCAGCTCTGCACTATTAATATGTACCAATAATCAAGTGGAATATTACACTGTTCCTTGTTATATTAAAATTGATATAAGTCTGAACATTAATGAATTTTCATTAGAAACTGTTTAATACCAATGTCTAAGAACATCTGATTGTGACTTCTGCTGTTCTTGTTCACAGAGCAGACTATAATATTTAGTATTTTTAGCTGTACTAAAAATAATAAATATTTGTTTGTATGCAGATTTTTTACCTTCAGTTTCACATCACTCTTTTCTCTTTATGTTTCACAGAAAGAAAAACCGGGAGACACATAATGCAGGTAGGAACATCACGCTTTGTTGTTTGGTCTGGAAATAAGCATGGGTACTTTGGAGTAGTAAAAGATATTTTGGATGGAAAAGGTTCCTCCATGGGAGTTTAGTACACTTTAAAAGCCTCACCCTATCAAACACCTTTCTGTGCCCTTGCATAAAATATCTGTGCAGATTGTTTCTAGTTTGCTGTTTTCCACAGTACAAAGTTAAAATATGAAGGAGCATTGTGCCCCTGCCCTTCCAAAGCTAATAAATTAAGAAGTAAACAATTTCAGCTGTGTTTAATTCCAAAGGAAAATAACTGCACAGTCATTCACACACAACTAATACCCACCTCTCTCAAAACAGAGACAGGTGTCTGACCTGAGAGCTTTAGAGGCTCCCTGGATTAGAAGTATTCCTCTAGCCCATTCCTAAGGCACCCACCTGGATGCTGACATCCCTGAAATTCTGTGCAAATGTTGGCTGTGTGCTGCAGGAGTTGCATCCCTTGAGCAGCACCTAGTTGGTGTCTAGCACCAATGGCATCTTGTACAAGTGGGAACAGAAAGATGGACTGGGGAGGAGTCTGGCAGGCTTTGGCCTGGTTTATCCAAAGAAATTGATTGCAGTTCTTCTTTCACTGAACAGCACTCTTGTGTGGTCTTCACAAACTCAGCTGGAAAAAACACTGAGCAGTTTCCATGTGCAACAGGGTGCTTGTTGAGTATGCTCAGGTTGTGGCAAATTTCTTAAGGATTAAGAAGAATCAGGAAACAGTCTTATCAAGTTTACTTCTAAGATTGCTGGCCTCCTTGAATTCCCAGTTCCTGTTTCCCTTGTTGATAGCTTTCCAAAATCTTTATCACCTGGGCTGAACTCTGCAGTGTGTGGGAATCCGCTCCCTCCGACCCTATACTTGCTAAGTCAAGCTCAGTAGAGTGTGGCAAATATCAAAACAAGAGTAGCACTTCACAAACGCTGTGATAGCTGTATGTATTAGTAAGATACATAAAGATTAAGTCCCAGGTGTCATGCTTTTTAATTTTTACAGAGCTCCTCTACTTCATATGGTAAATTTCTTGCATAAGAAACTTTGTCTTGCTGTGTTTAAGTGTATTTAGGCTTGTCTCTGTCAACGCCAGCAGTCTCTCCCAAAAAAAAAAAAAGTTTGAGAGATGTAAATTGAAGTGACAGGCTACTGAAATAAGACTGTTTTAATTAAATTAATGAGTCTTTTGTAATGGAGCAAAATGAAATACACTCACCTGCAGGTCATGGTTGGTTCTGTATACCACCAAACGCAGAGCAACTGCACAAATCGAAAGATTCATTCAGCACAACAAATGAACAACACAATGGTTTGAGTCCTGACAAAGCCATTACAGAACTTTTTCCAGTTTTTTTTTGAAAAAAAGTTATCTAATAGTTTAAGTTTGCATGGAACATGAAAATATTTCTGTTAAAAAAACATAGCGACATGAGAGTGAGCTATATTTGAAAGAGGCTGACTGTGGTGGATGGAAAACAGGTACTGTCTGTAGAAAATGTGCCCAGAGGATTTACACACCTAAACTTCTACTGTAGACCCTTTCTGCCAATGTTCAGACCTCTTGAAGTGGTAAATGATGTCACTAGAGAACTGTAAATGAAGCATTTTCTGACCTTCTCCAAAACAGGAGGTACTCTCCAGTCAATATTTTCTTTACACCCAGTCAGATAGACCTTGTGGAATAGTTAAACCTTTGAACATAGAAAAGAGTAACCGATAGTCCATAAAGCTAAAGCTTTAGCTATGTTTGGTGTTGGCTGGCTGCTCTGTCAATATAAATTTAAGCATGAAAATTGATAAAATCTACATTATTTCTCTTTTGGTGCTATATTTGAAATTACTATTTCAAATATAGACATGGGTTTGCTTCCCAAATCTGAAATTGATTCTTTCCATAATCTTTGTTCATTTGCTTTCTGTATGTCTAAATTTATTCAATCTGCCGCATGTAAAGGGTGTCATGAAACTGTATTAGAAAGCCATTTCAAAACCTGAATTTTAAGTTGTAGGAACTTTTCTTTTTCATGAAGGGGTTCAAAATATCCCCACCTTTTAAAGGTATTACTACTTATGTTACAGCTCTCGATTCCACTGAGTTCAATAACTCAATTCAATAACTGAGGTTTACTTTCGAGGAATTTTTCCTCACTCAAGTTACTCTGGATTCCAGTGTGTAATGAAATAATGTATTTATGAGTCCTTACATTGTCCTAGTTGTGCTGCTGTTGTGCTGACTTGCCCAACCAGATGACACAGTACATACTATTTTTTCTTAGTGGAGAGACATCGAAAGAAGAAGATTAATGCTGGGATAAACAGAATTGGAGAACTCATTCCCTGCTCTCCAGCACTTAAGCAGGTGAGTGTCCATCGAGAGGTGTATACAAGTTACCTGTCAAATATTTCTTTGCCTGTAGAAGTAAAAAATAATTACTTATTTTAATAATTAATAAATAATAAATACTTATTTTACTATTTGTATTAGGAAGATGGCAAAACTGTCTGAATTAATATGCTCAAAAATATTACTAGTTATTAATATTTTTAAAAACGGTTTGTAATAGAATTTCTGTTTGGAAGTGCAGGGTCACATGAATGTAGTTACACAGATTTTGAGTGTTTTATCTGAAAGTGTTACATATGGCTGCTTATTTTTGTCATCTTTCATGTAAGGGCCTGAAGGCAATTCAGAAATTGAAATTATAGTTTCAGTAATAATAATTACTGAAATAATTATTTCAGTAATTTAAGACAATAGTAATAAGTAATAATAGTAATATTATTACTATTATATTAGTAATAATAATAGTAATTTAAGACACTTAATAATAGTAATTTAAGACGCTTTCCTTGCAGAAGATGAAGTCAAACAAATGGTTTGAGGTTGATGCACAGAAGCATCTTTTTCAAGATAGAGGAATCCCCAGCAGAGACTTTTCCTACTGAACAGTAGAAGAAGTTAAGAAGTTAACAAAGGTTTTGCTGGCAGAATAAGGATTGTTTCATAGAAAGATGGTTGTGGATGGGTTATTTTCTCTTCCCATATTCCCCAGTATACTTCTTTAAAAATTATGCATGTATCTCCCTGGATAGTTGTTCCATGTTTGTTTCTTTTTTAATAAAATATTTACAAGGCAGTATCCTGGCAATTTCATGTGATTTGTATGTTTATTAGTGAATGTGAATTTTAGGCTGATCAGCAAGAAATGCTGTTTCTGAACAGCAAGAAAGGCTGTTCAGGATCTGTGGCCTTAGTATGATCTACCTTTGGGCATCAGAAAGTGTCAGCTCCAGCACTGAAAATGTTATTCTGTAAAATCTTACACTATTTTAGGGTCAGTATCACTCACAAAACCTGTAGTTCATCTTACGAAAACAACCAAACCAAAAAACAATCTCCAAAACTCCAAACCAAAAGAAAACAAATCCTACCCAGTGATATTCAGAGAGTCATTCAACATAGCACATTTTTAAAGTCAAGACCTCTTGGACTAAGTGCAGCCTCATCACTAATAGATTTACAAATTCTAGACCTTTCTCCTAATTTTATGTGTGTTTTCTTTTACAGAGCAAGAACATGATCCTTGATCAGGCCTTTAAGTATATAACAGAAATGAAAAGACAGAATGATGAACTTCTGTTAAATGGAGGGAACAATGAACAGGGTAAGTACAGATGCTGCTGGGGGCTCTCGAATTTCTGTCACACTTCCGCTGTGTGTCTTTGTACTGACTGACAACAAAGCCTGGATCCACAAACAGGAATCCCAAGACATTATGCACATATAGGAAAAATAGAGCTGCTTAGAATATCTTGAAACAAAAAGCCAACAGAATACCCAAGTGAGTGTTCTTGCACACAGCTATGAGATAATGAACCAATTACATTATGATGTAAAGTAATTACAGAACATGTAGGTGATGTGGCATCATCTGTTAAATTCTGACCTGGTTTATTCTGCTGTAGGGACCAAAATGATTTCTGACAAACTTCAGTTAGATTTTTTTTTATCAAAAAGATGATGTTTCTTTCATTGATAAAGCTTTTTTTTTCCTTTAAAAAGCTGTAGAAGTAATAATGGCTCATTTTATAAAAATATAATGCGTCATGTAAAATTTACTTGAACAGATGTGTGAAAGTACAGTGATGGAGGTATGACAGAAATAATCTCAGAGCTAATGTTATGGTTTGTGATTTTTATTTCTGTTTTATTGTGATTTTCCCAGTTTGGTGAGCCAACTCCCCAGTGCATTGCCAGTTTTTGTGGCTTTACATGAATGTTTTGTATTTCATTTTGCCTGTAATTTGTAGACGTAATGAAACTTAATTCTCCTGAAAAACTGTGAGATTATCAATTAAATAAAAATAGTTTTGTTGTTTGCAAAAGAGCAGGGAAAAAGAAAAGGATTAATGTGCTTGTCTTTCCTTCAGGAATTAAACTATTTTGATTAGCATTCAGTTTCATCTGAGTTAATCCTAATGTTTTTTCTAAGTAATATGACATATTTTGCTATTGGTAATGGAATAGTCTGTGAAATTCACTCACTTCTCCACTCAGTAGAGAGACTTACCAGGATAAGAGTCTTCACTTACATTGTGTTAACCATTTGAAAAGAGCACACGTCAATAACAATTTATTCCATTTATTTCTACCAATTATTTCATTACTACACAGTATTTATTCTCTAAGTCGTGGTAACATTGTTTCATTATTTGCTCTGGTGCTGATGTAATGGAGTGCTCTCACTGTTTTGTAGCTGAAGAGATAAAAAAACTCCGGAAACAGTTGGATGAACTGCAAAAAGAAAACGGGAGGTACATCGAGCTACTGAAAGCAAATGATATTTGCCTGTATGATGACCCTACAATCCACTGGAAAGGAAACCTCAAAAACGCCAAGGTCTCAGTTGTTATTCCCAGTGATCAGGTTCAAAAGAACATCATTGTCTATTCAAATGGGACTCAACCCAATGGAAATAACCAGGGAGCATCTGTTCCGGGAATAACATTTAATGTTGGTCATAATTTACAAAAACAAACAGCCAATGTTGTGCCAGTTCAGAGAACTTGCAACCTAGTGACTCCTGTGACGATTGCTGGTATTTATCCCACAGAAAATAAGCCATGGTCCCAACCTACAGTTTCTCCGCTGGCACCCGCTCAGCCAGCTCCAGCAGGGAACATTCTTGAGCTTTCCACCACGGAGAACGAGCGAGGTGCGCCCACCACTGTTCCTGCCAGCTCACAGAGCACACCTCGACCTGCACCAGAACAGGTACTACAGTGTGCTTCGAGTAATGCACCACAGAATGAGCGAAATCCCTTCAAAAGTAAAAATGATGAGGAGGGCACTAAATCAACAAAGAAAACACTCCCGCAGGGAGCCAGCCTTCTTTCCAGTGCCTCTGTGGAAGCTTCCCAAGTTCAACAGGTGAATGCAACTTGCTCAAATACACACAATTCCAGGAGTGACCCCCAGGAAAGCTGTGCCACTTCATCCACAGACACAGCTTGTGTGCCACCTGTGAGATTGTCTACTGCAGAGGGCTGCTCTTCTGTAAATGTCCTCAAAAGTACGGAGGTGGTCAGCAGTGCCGGGACACCTGTGACATCTACATCAGAAGGAGCTAAGTCTGTGACAGCAATAAGCACTCTGGCTGCCAGTCCCCTGGAGAACTGCTGGTCTTTTTCAGGCTCTTCAGGTGTTGGCACTTCAGACTTGAAAAACACGAGTAGCCTTAGCCGGATGCCTTCAGCTGGGAACACACAGACCACTTGGACGACTTTGCAGCTGGCAGGAAACACTGTTCAGCCACTGAGCCAAATGCCATCCGGCATAATGACTGCCCTCCTAAATGAGCCAGTCAGTGGTGCTGGGACTGTGTCTTCTGCCCACAGCAGGCCTTTGACTACAAGTATCAGTTTGCATGCTTCTCTGCCTGGGGATGGCCAGGCAGCTGAACAGATTGTAGTTACCTTGCCCTCGTGCCCACCCGTCCCTATACAGCCTTTAATCAGCCAGCCACAGGTTAAAGCTCAGGCTGCAGGAAATATCCTTCCGTTAAATTCAGCTATGCAGGTGATTCAGATGGCTCAGCCAGTCGCCTCAGCTGTGACAGGAGCACCAGCTAACCAGAATGTCATCATTCTCCAGCCTCCAAACCCTGCTCCATGCCCACCCATCGTGAGAGCGGAAGTTCCCAGCCAAAATGTTAGTCAGCAAATTGTAATTATACAAGCTGCAAATCAGAATCCTCTTCCCCTCCTCTCTGCTCAGCCTTCTGCTCCTGTAAGAGTTCCCATGAACGGACCGACTGCAGTTGCCAACTCCAGCGGCTCCATGCAAAATGCCTCTCTTCCACAGACTTTTGGTGGAAAACACCTAGTCCATATATTACCAAGGCCATCTTCTTTGCCATCTTCTAGCTCTACGCAGACGTTTTCAGTGACAATGTCCAGTCAGCAGCATCCTCAGACTATCTCATTAAATGGGCAGCTTTTTGCGTTGCAGCCTGTGATGTCTTCATCTGGAGCTTCAAACCAAGCCCCTATGCAAATTATTCAGCCCACCACCAGCGAAGATCCGAATACCAATGTTGCCCTCAATACATTTGGTGCTTTAGCTAACCTCAATCAAAGCATATCGCAGATGGCTGGACAGAGCTGCTTGCACTTGTCTCTCAGCCACCCCACCAATCCTGCAACTGTCAATAACCAGATTGCCACAGTCAACTGTGTGTCATTGCCAGCTTCTGTGGCATCTTCAGTGCCTGCAGAGGTTTCGGTATTAACCAGTGCATCTAATTCCATAAATGCTTCTCCCCAAAAAGCAGCTGCTGGCTTGCCACCCACTGCAAAATCAAAAAGGACAAACAAAAAGCCAAGCACAAAGAAACACCAAGCAGTCAATAATAAAGTGTCCTGCCCAGCAGTTCCTTGCAAAGACGCAGGGAAGGTGGACTGTGGTCCTGTGGAAACGGTGGCAAAGCATTCAAATGGCGAAGGGCCGCCTGAAAACACCCCGGCAGCATCACAGGCTGTAACCACATCGCAGGCGAGCAGCGCAGCTGCATCGAGCGGCGTCAGCAGTTCTGACTCTCATTCCAAAGAGACTGTGAGCTCTGAACAGGCAGTGAAAACCCCCTGTGCTCCTGAGGCAAGCTCAGCAGAGGTGCCTGCTTCCTCACTGCTGGAGCCTGTGGCGTCAGAGCAGCTGCTGCTCGCTCCAGTGCCAGCCAAAGATGCTGCTCCTCGCCAGCAGGCCCAGGGGTCTCAGAGCCACCCACCAACTGCCTCTGCCTTGTCAGAGTCTCCCAGACCCTGTGAACCCCCCAACACCTCAACATCCTCTCGAAAAGAAGCACAGGTGACACATTTGCAGGCTGCTGGGACACCAGCAGCACAGAGCAGCACAGCAGGTCATACTTCCAAGGCGGAAATTATTTCGGAGTCCTGCAATATTGCGCAGGATTCCTCAGTGGTAATGCAAGATGCGGATTTGTTGGAAGGACAGGGTCTAACCAAAATGCTGTCTGATCTCACAAAAGAAAGAGCAGCTGTGGAAAAAACCTCTTCGTTTACTGTTCAGGGGGAGCATTCTAATTTTCCTATGGAAAACTCTAAATCAGCAGAATCAAATGTTGATTTGCCTGAGAAGCAGGAACTCTTGCTGATGAGCACAGAAGGTGACACTCTCTCCCAGCATCACTCCTGCATCTCTGATCAGGAAGTAGTCAGTGCTTCCCTTATCACTAGCAGGCAGGCAGACTCCCCGATGTCAACCAGCTCTGGCAGCAGTCGAGGCTTCTCAGTTGCATCTATGCTGCCAGACACCACCAGAGAAGACGTCACAAGCAGCACCTCAACCAGTACCTGTAACAGCTGCACGTTTTCAGAACAGACTGACATTGTAGCTCTTGCAGCAAGAGCTATTTTTGACCAGGAAAGCCTTGAGAAAGGTAGAGGGGGAATACAGGTTAGCACAAGGGATGGCATCTCTAAGTCTGAGGTTGCACCTTTGGAGAGAGAGCAACAGGCTTTTAAACCTCAGTCAGTGAAAGAAAACAGTGCAGGGCTGCTGGAAGCAGCACCGAATAAATTCAGTGCTCATGAAACAGTGCAGACAAACGTCGACAGGCAGGTTGAGAAGCCAAGCTGCTCTGCAGGAGGTGTGGAAACATCAAACGCTCCTTTGCAGATTTCTACTTCCCAGACACCCAGCATAACCAGTCTAAGCGTGAATAATCTGATACACCAGAGCCGCATTGTCCATCCCCTGGTGAGTTGCTCGAGTTTATCCCAGTCATCAGAGCCTGCAAGTGTCCCTGCAACTGTGAGCCTCTCCCTTCCATCTAGCACATACATCAATCCATCTCCGGGACCTGCTCTGATGAGTGAATATGCTCAGGAGCAACTGAATGCTATCAGGGCAAGCACCATGCAGGCTCCCCAGCTGCAGGAATCACACTTAAAGCAGCAAAATCACGAAGGTCGCAAAGACTCTGCCAAGAGGGCCGTTCAGGATGACCTTCTGCTTTCTACTGCAAAGAGGCAAAAGCAGTGCCAGACAGCACCCATAAGGCTTGAGGGGATGGCACTGATGAATCGAACACCAGAGATAATTCCTGATCAAACACAGATGCTTGTCAGTCAGATTCCTCCTAATTCATCCAATTCAGTGGCACCAGTGAGCAACCAAGGGCACGCTGATGGCCTCAACAGGTTGTTCCCACCCAACAGCAATTTTGTAACGCCAGCTTTGAGACAAGCTGAAGTTCAGTGTGGTTCTCAGCCACCACTTCCAGAGCAGCCAGGCCAGGCAGGGCAGCACTTGCAGCCAATTCAACATGTTCCTGCCCAAGGCATTTCTCACCTTCACAGTAATCACCCATACTTGAAACAGCAGCAGGCTGGGCAGTTAAGAGAGAGGCACCACTTGTACCAGCTGCAGCACCACGTCACTCACGGGGAAAACTCTGTCCACGCTCAACCCCACAGTGTCCACCAACAGCGAACAATACAGCAGGAGGTACAGATGCAAAAGAAACGGAATCTCATCCAGGGAACACAAGCCACACAGCTTTCCCTACAGCAAAAACACCACGGAAGTGATCAAACACGGCAGAAAGGTGGTCAGCCCCATCCTCACCACCAACAAATGCAGCAGCAGATGCAGCAGCACTTTGGAGCTTCCCAGCCTGAAAAGAACTGTGAAAATCCTGCAACAAGCAGAACCCACCATAACCACCCTCAGAGCCACATCAATCAGGATATTATGCATCAACAGCAACAGGATGTTGGCAGCAGACAGCAAGGTTCCACTTCAGAACACGTGTCAGGGCACAATCAGATGCAAAGACTTATGACCTCAAGGAGCTTAGAGCAGCAAATGGTGTCCCAGGCCAGCATCGTAACTAGACCATCAGATATGACATGCACCCCTCATAGGCAGGAAAGAAACAGAGTTTCCAGCTACTCTGCTGAGGCCCTCATTGGGAAGACGCCCTCTAATTCAGAGCAGAGAATAGGAATATCTCTTCAAGGCCCTAGGGTTTCTGACCAGCTTGAAATGAGAAGCTATCTCGATGTTTCTAGGAATAAAGGGTTGGCAATTCATAATATGCAGGGCCGCTTGTCAGTGGACCATACAGTTGGCTCAGATGTGCAGCGTCTTTCTGATTGCCAAACATTTAAGCCCTCTGGACCCAACCAACAACCGACGGGCAATTTCGATGTACAGGCTTCAAGAAACAGTGAAATTGGGAATTCTGTGTCATCCCTCCGGGGCATGCAGTCACAAGCATTCCGAATCAGTCAGAATGCTGCGCCATCCATAGAGAGGCAGAAGAGACTGCCCTACCAGCCAGTACAGGGTATTCCAACAGGGAATAGCCTGCCGTCAAGGGAAAATGAAAACACATGCCACCAAAGTTTCATGCAGAGTTTGCTCGCCCCTCACCTTGGCGATCAAGTCAGTGGAAGCCAAAGATCAATCCCAGAACATCAAAGGAACACGCAGTGCGGTGCCTCCTCCACAATCGAGTACAACTGTCCCCCAGCGCGAGAGAGTGTCCACATCCGAAGGGATGGTGATGGCCAGAGCAGGGAAAGCTGTGACATGTCCATTGGGGCAATTAACACAAGGAACAGTTCATTGACTATTCCTTTTTCGAGTTCTTCTTCCTCAGGAGACATTCAGGGTCGCAATACAAGCCCAAACATCTCTGTGCAGAAGTCCAACCCCATGAGGATGACAGACAGTCACGGAACTAAGAACCACATGAATACACCTGTTTCCAGCAATATGCACGGAGTTGTGAGGCCAACTCACCCTCACCCTGCAGTTTCTCATGGAAATGGTGAGCAAGGGCAGCCTTCTGTTCGTCAGCCCAATTCCTCAGTCACTCAGCGCTCGAGGCATCCTCTGCAAGACAATGGAGGTTCTAAAATACGTCAGCCCGAAAGGAATCGATCTGGAAATCAGAGACATGGAAATGTCTTTGATCCCAGTCTTCCCCATCTTCCTCTGTCCACTAGTGGCAGCATGATCCTTGGGCGCCAACAGTCCGCGATAGAAAAAAGAGGAAGCATTGTCCGATTTATGTCTGATGGCCCTCAAGTGTCTAATGATAACACGGCCCCTGACCAACATACTCTCTCCCAGAATTTTGGATTCCCTTTTATCCCAGAGGGCGGCATGAATCCACCAATAAATGCCAACGCTTCATTCATCCCACCAGTCACGCAGCCTAGTGCCACTCGGACACCAGCTCTAATCCCAGTTGATCCTCAGAATACACTGCCATCCTTCTATCCCCCTTACTCTCCTGCCCACCCTACCCTCTCCAATGACATTTCTATCCCTTACTTTCCCAATCAAATGTTTCCGAACCCAAGCACGGAGAAGCCGAGCAGTGGAGGTTTAAACAATCGATTTGGATCCATTTTGTCTCCTCCCAGGCCTGTTGGTTTTGCTCAGCCAAGTTTTCCTTTGCTTCCAGATATGCCACCAATGCACATGACCAACACGTCGCACTTATCCAATTTTAACTTAACTTCTTTGTTCCCTGAAATAGCCACAGCTCTTCCTCCAGATGGCTCAGCAATGTCTCCTTTGCTTTCCATTGCAAACACATCTGCTTCAGATTCTTCCAAGCAGCCCTCAAACCGCCCTGCCCACAATATAAGCCATATTTTAGGTCATGATTGCAGCTCGGCTGTATGAAAACTGGTAGACTGACTTCTGGTCTGATGTGTTGTTTATATATTTAAGAAGAATGAAGTGGATCTTACTGGCACCCCTGGGAGAGACCATTCATAGCATCACTGTTTATTTGCCTAGATGTATGTATATGGTACTTTCCATATTTATATACATGTTGTGTTTCCACCCACCTTACAAACTCTAAAGCACCAGTGCCTATAGCAATGCTTACTTACTAGGAAATGGTAAGGATGCAACATAGAGAGCTGTGCAAATATTGGTTGTTGATTTTCCAACAATCAAGTTTGATGTCCAGTTGTTCCAAGGTAAGGGCCACCCTCAGAAATACATGGAGTGAGAGCATCCGTATTGGAAATAGTAAACAAGTGCTAGAGGTGTCAGTTTGTTCCTGACGTGTTAACCTGAAACTGCAGAGGAGCTTGAAATGGTTTGGGTTTCTATTTTTCCTTTGTAAAATACCTTCAGGAGCCTCAACGCAAGTCAAGTCTGTGTTAATCCAGTGCTCATTGGAAATGGCATTTATTGTGCAGCTTATGTGTGTTTGAAGCTTGTCACATGCACTTGACTTAAAGCTGACTTTACCTGGCAAAATTACTGTGTTCCCATGGTCAGCAATTAAAAATACTGTTTTAGGAAATTTAGATTTCTTTAACCCATGACTTTCTGTTTCTAAAAATCTTGTTTGGATCCAATTTAATAGCGGCTACAGTTCCTGCTGAACTCAGTCAATGTTTCAGTGTAGCTCACCACTCCTGGTGCAGTCAGCAGAGACAGCAGCCCTGTTTGTTGCCATTTCATTGTTGGTTGCTGCAGATTACCTCAGGGTGGGTTTTATACCTTGTTTAGCACCTTCTTAATGTCCTTTTTTTTTCCCCCCTCTCTACTTTTCTTTGGCCCATGCTCAAACACCAGCTTTCTGGTTTCTGTGAGTGACAGCCCTTCATTGTACCAGGCAGCACATGGTCATGGGAGGAGGACTGAGCCTGTGGCATCCCACAGAATGAGTGGTGGTTCCTGGTAGGATTGAGCCCGAGTTAATATCAGTACTCTGCACTTGAATGCACCTTTTATCTAAACCTGTGTGATTGTGGCTGAAGGAGGAACATGGATGAACATGGTGGGTGTGTTGAGAGTGAAATACACAGGAAGACGTTGGAATTTGAGGAAGGATGATGTGTTTGTAGATGCATGAGAGATGGAGTGAATGTGTGTGCGCTGGCTGAAACTCCAGTACTTTCACAAATTTTGGTCCCATTTATTTCAAAGGAAAAGGAATTAGGTAAATTTTATTTATTTAATGTCTCTTCAGTGTGCTTTTTCTCCAAACAGAGCGGAAATATTCTTCTTTCATGTGTTTGGAAATAACATTCTGAGTTTGATTCTTCAAACAACGTGGTAACTTCGGGTTCCCTTGCGTGCAGTCATCCCCAAGCTTGACATGTTTGTGTGTTGCCCACCAGTGCATCATCTTGTTGCTCCTGGGACCTATCAGAAGCTCTGGGTGCGGGCATGGGGAGGAGCAGGCTCCCTTGGATTTTTTGTTTTGTTTCTTTTTCTTTGAGAGGTGAAAAGGAAGATACTCCTCCATGTCCAAGAACAGGACCCACAAAGAGGGACATAAAACAGTTTTCTTCAGCTTGACTGCCCAGACTTTGGTTTTGCCCTTTGACACTGACCCAGGAAAGTAAGGAGGCTTTAACATAAAAAATAATTGGGCTGTGTCTCTAGTCTGTCCCAACAATGTCTCTGCTCCTGTAACCTGCAGTCTGGTGTTTCCTGCACGGTGAAGTAAAACAGTTCTGATTCTGGTTGGGAATCACAGTTTAATTCAGGTGGAGTTTATCTTAAGACACTAAATCTAAGTGGTGCATCAGTTCCCTGTTTCTTAAAAATAACTGAGTATTTCAGTTCACATCAAGGCAGCTTCTCTCTTCCACACTACAGTCACTGCCAAGTGGCAGCCACTGCCTGTGCAGAGGGCAGGGGGTTAGGAATGAATCAGTTCTCAACCTCAAACCAGCCAAGCCAACTGCAGGTCTGGGTGTGCTCTGGTGAGACTCTTGACCAAAGGGGTGTCTGTTGTGCAGTATGTCTCAAAGGGTCTGCCTCAGATGGTGAGGTGAGTTCCCTAACTGTGATGGTTCCGTGGGTTCTGGATGGTAAGGCCAGGGGGATTGAAGCAGCAGCCACTCTGTGCATCACACACTTGTCTGGTCTTTGAGGAGGGAAGCAAATCTGCCCATTCTTGCTCTCTTTAAATGGCATTGTGTGAGCAGAAATGGGTTTGGCTTTCAAGACAAACTAGTGAAAAATAAAGCCCTGGCTTCCAGGACTTTATATAAAGATGCTAATCCTGCTCATCATTCCAGACATTCACAGGATACCACATTAGTTTCCTCTGCTGGAAAAAACTACACTACTTTATGATGTCTGTGAAAACTAGAGAGAGCTTATAAACTTAAACCTGTTGCAATGCTTGAATGTCCACAGATCCACATGGCCAGATAAGATTCTCAGAGTAGTGAAGGAGCAAGCAGGACAGATAGCAGGATGCTGCTCGATCATCTACCAAAGGTCTGGGGAGTCTGGACAGCTCCATGCTGATGGGAAGGTAGCCAGAGTTATTCCAATCTACAGAGAGGGCATGAGGGAAGAACCCAGGGAGCTACAGACTCTGAGTCTAACCTGAGTTCCTGGCAAAATTGTAAAGATTATAGTGGTACTGTTGAAAGGAGTTTAAGGAATAATGCAGTCGTCAGGCACAGGCAACATGGGTTCACAGAGTGAAAGTCCTGTCAAGCTAATTTGATTCTCTTCTGTGATAAGGTCACCCACTTAAAGGGTGAAGGGAAGGCAGTGGATGTAATTTTTCTGGATTTTAATAATGATTTGGATGCTGTCCCTCACAGCATCCATCTGGACAAGCTGTCCAGCTATGGGATGAACACTTTCATGGTGTGCTGGTTGAAGAACTGGCTGAAAGGCAGTGCTCAAAGAACTGTAGTGAATGGGGTTACATCTGTCTGGCACCCGGTCACCAGTAGTGTGGCTCAGGGCTCAATTCCAGGGCCAGTTCTGTCCAATGTATTTGTCACTGATCTGGCTGCAGGAGTCGAACACACCATTGGGCAAGTTTGCTGATGATACCAAACTTGAAGGTGCTGTTGAGAGATGCTTTGTCGAGGGATCTGGATAGACAGTCAGCCTTCTAGCTCTCTGCATCTCCCTGACAGGGGAAATGGAGAGGGAAGTGCTGGTCCCTTCTCCCTGGGATCCACTGACAGGACACATGGGAATGGCTCAAAGGGCCCTAAGGGAGGTTAGGAATCATTTCTTTACTGAGAAAGTGGTCAGACACTGGAATGGGCTTACTAGAGGAGGGGTCAATGCCCCAGAAATGTTTAAGAGGCATTTGTACAACATGCTCAGCCCTGAAGTGGTCAGGCAGTGGGACTGGATGATCACTGTAGGTCCCTTTCAACTGAAATATCTGTTTTGTTCTTTTATTCCTCCATATTTGCTGCTGTTGTATTGAAGTTAAATGCAGTACTGAGTATTCATGATATAGTATGTCAGCTGTGATTTTATTTGGGGTTTTTTCATGCTGGACATAATTTTCTGAAGAGGCAGTAACTGTGTCAGTAACTTCCACACGCCCCCTTTCTGTTTACAAAGATGACCAAAACCATCTCCTCCTTGCTCCCAGGATGCCTGTAATGCAGGGAATCGCAGCAAAGGCATTTCAGGCATACAAAGGCTGTTGGGATTATGCAGGAACTGCACAATTTCGTGGTGTGTGACTGAGAAATACTTACTGTGTGACCCTTGGTCTTCTTTGGAGGATTGTAGTTTGTTGTGACAGGTCACTTTGTCATTCTTCTCAGGGCTTTTTCTGAAACCTGATGAGACCAGGATGGAGAAATATCATTTCATTCGCCTCCTTGTACATGCCAATATCTGCTGAAGTTCTGTGTGAGTCTCTTTACATGCTGTAAGTGACATGAAATGGTCCTCTGGCATTGGTGTGAGATCAGAGGACTGCAGTGAGAAGAAAGGCAGACCTCTCTGTGAGGGCCTCATATCAACACATTCATCCTAATTCTGGTGTTTACACTTCTGACTGGCCTTCAGGTAACTTTAATTAAAGAAAAAGTGGCTCTGTTGTGCTGCCTTTTGATCTAATTGACTGTCCAAGATGGGCTTTGCATAATGAACCTGGCCTGGTCCCCTGGTTTGAGAGCAGCTTGTGGTTTTTCAGCTTCTCACACGTTCATGCTCTTTTGCCTTGAGGAGGAAAAGTGAAGGGACTGGATATGCCACATCAGAAGAGAGGAAATTACATGTTGAATTTCTGTTCCTTTTTAGTTGTTAAATTGTTTGGAGTTTCCCTTGTCACCGGAAACTAATCCGACCTGCCATTCCACATCCATCAGGCTTCTTGCACTTAGTTTTGCAGGTCAGTTTGTGGCACTGACACTTCAGTGTCTCAGTCCTTCCCCAAAGCTTCGGGCTCTGCTCTTGGGAAGAAGAGAAATTGCAACATCTTTACTACTCCTTCTTTCCTTTTTTTCACCTTTCCCCTCCCATGGAACCTGTTGTGCTTAGCTGTCAGGTTGATAAGGTTCACCTTACCTTGATCTGTGCTTGGAGAGAGCTGTTTGAAAAAGGAGCTTTGCAGATGGAATGATTCTGGTTTACTTGTTATGAAAACCATTTGACAAGCAAATACATTTTCTTCAGCAAGCATCAATTGCTATTTTCTCCTGAGGACTACCCAGCAATTAATGGTTCCTTTGTTTTTCGAGAAATACTAGGAAAGGGTTTTGTGGGTTTAGTTGCAATTTGTTAGTCTAAGAATGGCATTTTCTCTTCTGTAATACTTTTTTTTGAAAGTTAATTACACAGGATTTGTTTTGACTTTGAAGGAAGGAAAAATACCCAGTACTGCTTAATTTAGCAAAATCAGCAGTGGAAGGGAAAGGTTGGGAACTGCTTCTGGGGTGGGACTGTCACAGCTGACAGGCATTGTGGGGCTGTGGGTTTCAGCTTGTTTAAAATTACTTCAAAAAACAACAGTAAATAATACTGGGCTGGATTGCATGCAGTGTAGTCCATATTAATCCCTGAAGCAGCCTAGGAGAGTAAGAGCATAGACAGACTAAGTTGAAAGCAGGCAATAGAATAGTAATGTGTTAATATTTATATACCTTTTCCTTGAGAGAAAGGACCTCATTTACAAACAGTTAAGGAAAATAAGAACTGAAGTGATTTGAGCTGGTGGCTGAGCCTCACTGGAATGAGTTTTCCAGCTCGTGCTGCCAGCTGCAATCACTGTGCTGCTGCCCAGGTGGAAGAGCACCCCTCTGAAAAAAAATAAATGGACTGTGTGAGTCCAGAGCCTCCTGACCTTTGCACAGATTTCCTACTGCACTTTAAAGCTGTGCTGCTGCTGTGGTTGGTGACTGTAGTGCTGTTGCAGAAGCAAGTCGTGTGGCAGGGCAACTTGCAGAGGGCATGGCTGGAGAAAAGGAGACATTTAATTATTTCTGGTCTCCTGTTGTCTTTCCACCTTTTTCTGAGGTACTTGCACAGTCCTGGTTCAAGGACTCAGTCACAAACTCTCACTGTTTCTGGATGATTGAGTGTGTTAAGAGCTATCATCTTTTGCTGTTTCCCCTACTAAGTTTTATGCTCATCACTTTAATAATCCCACCTTCACTGGCAAGAATCTGTTTATACCAGATCAGTCACATTTGTTTTGTTTTCTGATAGAGTGCTATAAGGACCTCCATTCTTTGCTGTCATCTGCCCTATCACCACCTACTGCTGTTCCCTTCTCCCTCACTATGATCCAGCATGGGTAGAAGACACAGGTTTGTGTGAGGGTGTTTTCAACTTCCTACTGCCTCTGCAATCGGTACATTTGAAACCTCAGAGCACCAAGGCCTTATTCCCACTGAGAGTAGGTTACTCCATGAACTGGTGAAAGAGTTAGCAGAGGGTTTTGGTCATGACAACACAAATTCTTACTCTCTCTGTGAGCAAGCACCACTTAGTTACAAAGACACCATTTATTATTTGCTGATACCAGTTTTTCTGACATAATTTTTAAAAAAAAGGCTTTTTTTTCTGCCTCATCAGAAGTATCTTTATGATAAGGTTTCCAAGTCTGCAATATGTACTGCTGTTCTGGCAATCACAAGTGTGCAACAAAAGATCTCATGGGGGGTTGGACCCTGTTCCTGCCTGCTCACTGTGAGAAGGGAAGCAAATATGGATTTTGCCACAGGAGATTAATCAAAGATGCTGTTGCCCTCCACAATGTAAATTATTTATATTCAGACCAGAGTATTCTGCTGTGCTTCTGTTTTATACAGCTGTAAATGACTTGGATACAGTCCCAGTGGAAAGTCCTTACTATTTTGTAATGGAAAATAGAACTCTGCAGTAGAAATCTATAATGAATGAACAGGAACATCATCTTCCACTTGTAAATAAGATTTTGCTCTGTTTATTTTGACATCTTTTTACAAATGTGTTGCATTCAGGTGTAAATATCCCAACCCATGATCTTGTTCAGAGTTCTAAAATTTCTATTGTTAAATGTAATACTTTGTTTAATAGTTGTAATAATTATTTGTATAGATATGAACATGATAGTATTTTATTAAAAAAACCCCAAAACACTCTTTGCATGTTTTAGCTTCTTTCCCCATGGAAAGCCAAGCCATTCACTCTTAACTATAGGTAAAAATAAGAGCTTTGCTTTGAGACTGGGAATTTACAGCCAGTTTTCCACTGATGTGTATTCTCTGCATATACCAGAGTTATGCACCACATTATTTGGAGATATAAAACTACGTAATTCAGAAGAAATAAATACTGATCATGTAGGATCTAAAAAATACATGGCAGGTGCTGTCCCTGCCCCAGTGACAGTGATCAGTGGTGAGACACAACTTCATCTTTATACAGTGCTTCTCATCACAGTCCCTTGCATTGGTTTTGAAGTGGTCGAAGTTGTTTTGTCAGTTTGAAGCTAAAGGATGTGGTTTGGATGAGAGCAGTACAGAGACCCTGCAGGGTAAGTAAAAGCTTTTTTGGGAGGCTGCACAATACTGAAGCTCACGGAATTACTATGAAAGAATTCTTTTCAGGGGCTCTAGAAAACCTGGATTGTAAACCTCAAAATTCTTACAGGCGTGGAAGTTGCCTTTAGGGAAGGTCTTAATTTTAAAAAAGGCTGAAGTTAGGCTGAAGCTTTTGCTCCTTCAGTGACAGCCAGTGTGTACAGTAGAGGGGAGGGGAAACAGGACAGGAGGCACCTGCCTTCCTGTTTCACAGTGCAGTGTGTAACCCCTGCCTTAGCTGCTCTTCTGCCAGCCCAGAGGCTCCAGGAGGAGTTGTAACACCATCAGCTCCCACGACCCTGGTAGTTTTCTTAACCTGTGAAGAGGTATCAGTATGATACAGAAGCTGTTTCCTCCCCTTTGAGTTGTACTGGGCAGAACAACAGTTTTTACCTACATTTCCTAAGAAAACATATATGGAAATATATGGGAATATATGGAATGTTAAAGAGGTTTTTTTTTAAATGAAAGTGGTAGAACACTAGAACAGGTTGCTCAGAGAGGTGGCAGATGCACCATCTTTAGAAAGGCCAGGTTGGATGGGGCTTTGAGTCATTTGCTCTAATGGGAGGTGTCCCTGCCGGTGGCACTGTTTTTTTCCCTTTCAGGAGTGTGAGAGCAGCTTAATCCAAGCATGATCATAGCAGGGGGAAGCAGGGACTCCACTACCAGCCTGGGGGCAGCTTAAAGGCCCCCTCCACCTCCCAACACAATTCCACAGTGCTGCTCTGCTTTTTCCCCTACACATCTCTATCCCTTAGTGAGCAGAGAAAGGTGACAAAACAACAGCATGACCCCTGCAAATCAGGGAATGAGGTTCCCCCATGCACCCAGCAAGCTGCTCTTCCTTCCCGAGGGCAGTGGCCTGGAGAAGGACAGCAGCACTCCAGACAAGCTGCATTTCTGGGGCAAGGACTGCAGAGCCAAGTGTGCCTAGGACAGATGGGAGCACAGAGTGCCCAGGTGCCCAGCCAGACTCCCTGGCAGCCACAGCCATCGAGGGGTCAGGCAGCCACTAGGTGGGAGAGCTGAAGCTCAAACGGAGCCCAGCCGGCAGGGCAGAGCTAAGAGCAAATTTTAAAAACTGATGCATCAAGCTGCAAGCAAAGCAGCAGCAGGGAGATGATTCCAACCCTTCCTCCCATCTCTCAGGCTTGAGGTGCCTTTCCTTGTATTTAATTGAATTGTCATTGTTTTCAGTTCATTCTGTGCCGTTCTCCAGCCTCCCTCTCCCTCACTGCTGCCACCTTACCCTTCCATGCTGTGCTCATCTCTGCTTAGCCCAGCAAGCCCATATGCTGTTCTGCCTCCTACGTCGAGCCTTCCAACTGCTGTTCAATGTTACATTTTCCTCATATTTCCATTTTGAGAAGATAAGCAGCTTCCTGGCTAGAAACAAATACAAGCTTGGAACAAGGTCTGAGACTACAGACTATGAAAGACACAGGGAAAAAGAATATCCTTTATAAAAATGTGTTCCCAGAACTGGACAAATTTGGGTCCTTTTTCAGCCTGGCACAGCTACCCCAACACTCTCCAGAGCAGTACAGCTCTGTTTGGGAAGATAAAGGCTGGCAGCCTCTTGTGTCATTCCTCCTCCAGCCCTCTCCTCATCCTGCCCAAGGGACTACAGTGACAAACAAGAGTATCTGGTCTTTACTCCTGGTAGCATCACAAAGGCAATATGGTTAAGAGAACAAGCAGGTCATCCACTCCTGTGCTCAGGAAATGCCTGTGACAGTCCCAAGGATGGCAGCAGCTGTGTGATGCCACTGGGCACTCCTCTGCCCTGACTGCTGCCTCTGCTGCTGCTGCTGAGAGCTGGAGCAAGAATTCAACCTGCAGAGCAGGGAATCAGGAACATCCATTTTATTGACCATCTCAACAAACTCCAACTTAGAAAAAAATAAAAACCAGCTGGTGCAAAACTCTTCAAGGAGATGCAGACTCTTGGAGAAAAACATTACCAAAGTCACCTGCTTTAGTAAGCAGAAGTGGAAAGAGACCTTTGCATCACTGGGCACATGCACATACACGAAAGCAAAAATGCTCAGACAATAACAAGAATAAGGACAGCAGGCCTCAAAGAACACTTTTTAATTCAGAATTAGCAAAACAGGTCCCATTTTAGATGCAAGGCCTGAAATAATTCACACCTTGTTTTTAGTTATTTTTTTAAATAACTAAGAAACTGAAAAGAATGCAGAAGCCATTAAAAACCTTGTTTCAGATTCAGACAAGTTGGAGAAGGAAGTTTGGTCCAGATCTTTAGCTAAAGACCTCAACTCCAACTGCCCCAAAACCTCCTTCACACTCCCAGTCCATAAGGGAACCTGCTTTGCCAAGGCTGTCCAAAGCCAGCTCATGGGAGGAGAAAGTCTGAGGCTGCTGGACAACCTCCCTGTTCCACCCTGCCCCTTTGGCAGGGCACACAGCAGGAGCCCAGGGCTGCCACAAAAGGCTGTGGCTTTGCTCTGCGGTGTCTCTTAGGGTCACTTAAGGAGAGCACTTGTGGTGCTGTGACAGAGAGCAGCACACTGACAATGCCAGCACTGGAGCTGCCAGAGGAGTGGGGCTGTCCAACAGGAGTGACAGAGAGGCTGCAAGAGCAAGGCAGGAGGAACTGAGTCTGGCAGAGCACTCACAGGCAGCTCTAGTTCACCACCTCCCACCAACGCTGCAGCCTTGGTACCGTGGCCCCCACCAGCTACAGGAGGAGTGTCTCCAACAAAAAGTAGAAAAAAGAAAACAGTCCCCACACTGCCACCTCAGTTTGGAGTCCTTTGCTCTCTTGGCTGCTGCAGGACAGGAACCCAATGCTCTCCCTGTGCTGCCGAAGGGACTCTCCAGGGCAGCAGCCTGCAGGGTGCAGGCACCAGCTCCCAATGCAGGAGGAGCAGCACGGCGCTTCTCAAGCCTGCTCAGCACAGAGAAGTGGAGCACATCAGCAGGAAGGAAGGGAAGCAAAGGGTTCTAACATGCCTCCCTCCTGTTTCCTCCCCCCTCACTGGCTCCAGCACCCACTACACCCACAAGCCAGAGGGCTGTGCACTGGCCTTGGCCTCTGGATCAAGCCTGCCCCAGAGGATGCAGTGGGAAAGGAGCAAACATCGTCTTTCCTCCTGGTCCCACTCAGTTCCACAGCACCCCTTCGTGCCTGCTGTGGGATGTGGCTCCCCTGCTGGCCACAGAAGCAGGCTCATTCCCCACAGACCAGTGGCCCGGTGCCTTTGGCTCAGCAGCTTGGGACACCTCTGCGCCCTGTCCCTGGGGACTCAGAACACCGGGATCTTGTCCCTGCGCACCGTATCCAGGTCATCATCCAGGGTCAGCAGGACCTAAGGAGGAAAGTGCAAGCCAGATTCAGGTCTTGCTGCCCAAGGAGGTCTTCCTTTCAGATCTTTAATGGGAGGTATTCACAAACCCATACATCACTGGTCACAGCAGCAGCCCCTCTGCTTCCCCACAACAGCTGTGTGACCCATAGGCCCAGAGGGAATTTGAGACCAGGAGGCACTGGGAGAGAAATAAGGTAAAGGAGAAAGCCTGATCCCACTGACACAGAGCATCCCACTGTGAAGGATGGCTGGAGGAAGAGCCAAGCAGAGGAGTTGGGGCACTTCTGTAGAGTTTTGGAACAGTCAAAGCTTCTTGTGGATAGAAGGGGTCAAGGTGAAAGAGGAGAGGGTGAGGCCATCCAGCAGAGTGGGAGGCTCAGCAGGACTCACCAGAAAGGAGAAGAACAAGGCAGCTGCGGAGAGGAAGTGCCAGACGTCATGGTCATCAAAGAATCCCAGCAGGATGCACGGCCGGTTCTTTTCCCGGGACTCTGCTGGAGTCTCCTAGGAGGGCAGGCAGAGGGTCAGGACCTGATAGCCACCCTTACTGGGCCCTTGCTGGCCACACTGGACCTACAGGGATCACCCTGTCTTAACCCTCCAAGCAGGACCCAGGAAAAGGTGCTGTGCTGGCCAGACATGTGTCGAGGGCAGGCCATGAACACAATGCCATACTTGGATCTCAAAATGGATCTGGGACCACAACTCACATCCAAGGAGAAACTCTGGGCTCCACATCTGAGGTTCTGCACAGCACGAGCTGCACAGCCTCCACCACACCACCCTGCAGGAAGCCCCTGATTCCATGGGGATGGATATGATATCCCATTAGAAGACACCCAGTCAGGATTTAATGGCTTCCCAGGTCACCCAGAGCCCTAACCCCAAGCAGGTTGATTGGGTTGACCCCAGGTGGCCATCTGCTCCAGGGATGTCTTCCATCCAGCACTGGTCAGGATTTGCCCAGTTTTCCTTTTCAGACCCACAGCTCTTCCATCCCCTAGGAAGGACCAGTCACCTCCAGATCACCTGGTCATAAACAGCCTTTACACAGCTACAGTAATTTTTGGCTCAGCACAGCTTCCCATGCTCCCTTCACAGTCTGCTGAAAGACTCTTCTCCAGAGTCTTTTTTGTGCAAAACAAACACCAGGAAGGAAAGACGATGAGACAGAGATGGACAGAAGGACAGCAAAAGGGAAATTTACCTCCCAGCTGCTGAGGGTCTGGAAGAAGAAGTAGAGGGCAGCTGCCCACACCACTGCCGTGGCCACGATGCAGAACATGGGGATGGGCAGGAGCTTCTCAGAGCTGCGGAGCTGCAGACAGGGACACACCCTGAGTTCTTGCCAGGGGACAGAGCCATGCACAGGGCTCACACACCAGCCTGCACCAGCTGCACCTGTGAAGGGCTGCCCACTCCACGAAGACACAGCCCAGCCACTCCTGAAAGGGCTACACACCATCCCTCCCCAACACCTTGTCCCACCCAGAGCCCCACAAAGGTCCCCCCACATCCCTCTGCAGCACCACAGGAGCACAAACTGCAGCCAGAAAAAAGGCCCATCCTTTCCCCTTTGGAGACAGCTACAGCTGTCACCCTTTACCTTCATGATGATGTAGAAGGCCAGATACAGCAGCAGGTTACAAATGAAGATTCCCAGGATGTAGGAGGCGAAGTCTCTGGGTCGATACACCAGCCCAAAGATAGCACTCAGAGAGAGGGAAGAAGGAACATCAGACAGCTTCTTTCACAGGGGACAGGGTACATCCCCAAACTGACAGCCAACCACTGTCCCAGCCCACCTGGGACTGCAGGACACAGCACCAGGGCCACAGCCTCCCTATTCCCTGGAGCAAATGCACTGTTTGCCTCTGCTCCCAGCCAAGGAAATTTAGCTATGGTCAGCTGCTGAAGCAACTGGAGACAAGAGGACAGGCAATGGCCCTGGATTGCTTCCAACCCGTGGCCAAACACATCTCACTTGGTAGGACCTGGCCCTAGACCTGTACATTTGGCAGAAGGCATATCCCTGAGAAGCAGCTTTAGTGAAAAACAAGAGCCTGAGGCAATGATTTTACGTCTCATCCAAGAGCTGATCTCTCCCATGCAGTGCTCCCTCCATCCACTGCGCAGCCAGGCTCTGTGACTGAGTGTCTGTCAGGTCTCCTGCACTTTGGCTGTGCCAGAGATCTCCCAGCTACCTGGGAAGCACAACACAGCAGCACAGTACCAGGCCGGCCCTGCAAAAGCTCCCTCACATACGAGCTACGGGACAGCCCCATGTGAAACGCTCAGGGATGCTCCTGTAGCTCTACTGCTGCACTGTATATCATGGATCTGCCTAGCACCCTCAGACCAGGCTGCCAAAACATATCAGAAGGGCTCCAGCACAGGATTATTGCACAGGCACTGCTGCATGTCCCCATCACCCCAGTCAGTACCAAATCCTGCTGCCCACATGCACAGATCCACAAGGCACCGACATGCCAATACTTACAAGGACCAGTTGACCAGGTTCCCAACAATGAGCAGCACCATCCTGTCCTGGAGAAAAGACACTGATTATCGTATGAAATGAAAAGGGTATGCAAAAAGAGGCCTTTGCCTCAGAAATTCAGGAGAGCATTATGTGAGGATTTGGATTCTGGTCCCTGCAAACACATGCACTTGGCTCTGCAGGAACTTCTACCAGATGGGAACTGCTCTGGCTCTCACAAATCTTAAGAAAGTGTTGCAAGGTGACTAAACATCTAAAAAAGGACAAGCTCAGCACTTAAGGATCAGCCTCAGGAGGTTCAGTGAATCCTTTGACTTCTTCTACTGTTTTTCTAGTTAGATTCCTTCCCTCCCACTGTTTTACAAAAGATTTACTGCAGAGAGCAAGGATGTGCTTGAAAGAGACAGCAGAGGAGGCTTTGGACAGCATCCTGCACATATTTAGGGAGCCCTTTTTTCCTCCTATCTCACTATTAGCTAGGGAAGCACTGTAACTGCAGCAGGCAGAAGGATTCTATCTGCAGGGCATGTACATTTATGCTTACAGCTGCTTTCATGATGTAGCTATTCCAGGCTGGCCAGGCTTACTTCATGCCTGAGTGAACCAAGTTTGCTTACTCAGAGATGGGGAGAACAAATACAAAATTAGGAAAAAGTATGCTCATCAGTGAAAACTCCATTTGGCTTCAAGCCCTAATTAGCACTCTGTGCCAAGGAGAAAGCAATCAGTGGGACACAAGGAAACAGCCACCTTTTCTCACCTTTTTGCTGTCTGCCCTGAGGTGCTGCAGAAATGGCAATTGCTTTTGCTTAAGCCACAAAACCGAAATAGCTGCAGCTTCCCCAGAGAGGTTGCACTGCACAGAGCTTCATACCTGTTCCTCTGAATGGATGCTCCCAGAGAGCAAATGCAAAGGCCAATCCTGTCATGCTTGCATCACCTTTGTTCTGATGTTTTATTCAGCAAGGCTGAGATCAGGGGAGGCCTGGAGGCTGGGGTTAAACCACTCCAGCAGAGAGCTACACTTACCCAACTATTTTTGAGGGAGGGGGAAGAAGTGATGCAAAGAACATCACTTTTTCTCTGCACATTGCCTGAAAAGTAGGAATTGCTGAGAGATACTGATATGAGAAGTCACCTACCATGTACATTGGTCGGCTGCACTGCTGGATACAGTCTGTGTACAGCACCATCACCGCTCGCCGAAATATGCCCAGGTCTGTCAAAGGAAAAGATAAAAAGCCAGTACAGCCAGCACAGAGAGCTCTAAAACGTCTGTGAGGAAGAAGCTGACACCCACCAGCTGACAACAGAGAACCCAAGGTGTCAGCAGATTCATGTCTTGCCCTTTGGGAGCAGTCTGTGCTAAGCAGAAGGGCAGCCACCACAGGATGTGGATGGCACTTGGCCAGAACAACAGGTTTCAACAAAAATAAATTTTAAAATCCTCTCTACACTAGCACTGCCCAGAAGTCACACAGGCCCTGCCTGTATGTGTGAAGAGGCTGGCTTTGCAACCCCATCTCTGGGAGAGGTGTGTGTATGTAGGAAGGGGGAAAAGCACCTTCCATAGAACAAGCTGACAGTAGGGAAACAGCAGAAACAGGTCCCACAGGCTTTAGAGGGACCTAGAGGGGCAGAGCACACTCAACACACTCCTGCTCTCAAAATCATTGCAGAAGCTTCACTGCAGAGCCACCACTGGCAGTGGGGATGGATGGACATGCATGAACACACTTGTTTCCCCTCGGCCACAATGCAGAGCTTGAAAAGGCTCCTGCACCAAGATCTGAGCTCTCCTGTGCTGAATCACTCCCTTCCTGCCAAGGAACAGCACTGGCAGTGCTGCTGGCAAACTGGTTTCACTTCTAAAGAGCTGACCCCAGGTGGCACAGGATCCTGCCTCCCCACACACATCCATGCAATCCCTGGCTGCTACACCTCAGCACAATCAGTTCAACAGAGAAAAAGGAAAGCTGTGGACAATTACCTGAGTCAGGACCGTCTGAGGCACACAGGGGCAGAAGAGGAAGGAGCAATAGGTTTATAAGCAGAGCACAAGAGCCAGACTCCCCAGCAGACCATCTCCCCCCTCACCCCATGAGAAGATGCAGGTCACGCCTCTGAGCACAGCTGAAGGGCAGCTCCCTCAGAGCACAGCTCTCCTGCCACCACAAAGCACACAGCTCCTGCTGATTCCCACTGCTCCAGGAAGCAGTAGCACCAGGACTTCAGAGGCCAGGAAAGCATCAGATGGATGAGAGGACAGGATAGCCCAGCAGAGGGGCCAGCACAGGACTGTGCTGCACAGGCAGGTGAGGACAGGAGGCACCCACACACCCAGGAGGAGACCGTTTGGTCACAGCACTCACCAATCTTGAAGCGGCCCATGTAGTAGATCTGGGTGCTGAGACCCAGTGAGGCCAAAACGTGGATCATTGAGAAAACAACCCAGAACCACATGTCATTTTTCCCAAACACCTGAAAGCAAAGACATATTAAAACTAAACTCAGCCCTGTTACAGTAGGACAATCCTTTCCTGTCCTGTATCATCACAGGATTTTAGACCACCTCACTGAGCATATAAAGAAACCCCTAAATCTTCCAACCTGAAAACAGACCTAACAATTCAAAACAAAATCCCGAGAAACAAGAGGAGCTCAGCATCCTGGAGAGGAGAGCATTCTTTTTGAATGCCTCTTTAGACAAGACAGGAAGGACAGCAGCTGGCCAAGGGAGCAGAAATGCAGGAACTCCCAGGCCAGGCAAACTCTCTCTGCTGAGCTGGGCACCAGCTCTCTGGCCAGGAGGTAGATTTTACAAAGGCAGTCAAGGAACTAACTATTACTTTAACAAATGTACTGCAGTAGACCAAAAAGCACAGAACTGCTCTGCAGGCAATTGCTCCTACTGTGCACATTTTAATTTTATTTAAGGACTGGAAGTAACCTGCAAGCACAGGTTAATGCTGTATTAAAATCCTAATTTTTCATTCATACAATAAGGAGTCCAGAAACTCTGATCTGCCATCAGGCTGTGACCACTCTTCTTCCCTAGGGAAAAGCACTGGCCTGAACTTTTCACTTTGCGTGGGCAGAGAAAAAAAACCACTCACCAAAAAGCAAGCAGAAAAGCCACCTCTCCATGAAGGGAACAAGGGAGACATGCTGCTTTCAAGCTCCACTGAACAGCTTCAAAGCATCCCACAAAAGAAGATAGAGCAATCCATAATAAAGTCTCTGTGTTTTGAACCTGGGTTGGCAAGATCTACCACACCTATCAAGAGATGCTCCTGAAGTCCCAAGGTCACCAGCTCCTCCTGCATGCCTTATCCACGGACAGGCTCATAAACAGAGACCTCTGCCTTATGTGGTAGTGAGGAGCTGACAGCCCACTGGGATCTAGCTGCTAGTTCAGAGCAAGAATTCCATGGATTTTGCCTAGTTACTGATGAAGGAAAATGATTCCTTCAAGAGAAGGGATGCAGAGACCTCCAAGGTAAAGCGCAGGTTGGGGATTCAGCTGAGCCCAGCTCAGTACTTGCAGTGCTATGAGCAAATGGGCAAAGTCTTGTAGCTTCTGCTCCAGTGCCCTTCCATAGGCTGGTACTCCATTAATTTGCCTGAGAGCCCCCTAGACATTATCCTAGCTCTGCCCCTCTCCAAAGATAGGAAGGCCAACTGCAGGAGCAGTGGAGTACTCCAACATGGATTTTTCCAAAGGGGAGAAACAGGCACAAGCAACTAGGTATGAGATACTTGTCTGGGAAGCTCAGGCAGCCTCTCCCCTCCAGTCAGAGCAACCCCACAGGAAGACCATCTGTGTGCTTGGACATGTACATCCGGATGCATGAACTTCTCCTCTTGAGAAGGATGGCATGTGGTGGGCAAAGGCCAAAAAAAGAGCCCACCTAGAGGAAACTGCTTTGCTCTTCTCTTACTTGAAAGCCCAGGGGAAGGGAGGAGGAAAGCCCAGCAGAACTGAGAATTCAAATGCTAACAGCTGCTTAACACACTCTTATTCTACTCTGCTGCTTTCCCCAGCCATTTGCACACTTAAGCTATGTTCCCAGCCATGCCACCTCCTTGCCAGAGAAGCAGGTGGGTACGAGGGATCCATACCACTCCAAGGACAGCCAGGGAGATCACCACAGCAAAGGAGGCATAGGCGGAGTAGGCGCTGGCATTGATGTCTGGGTGTCGGGTCTGGTAGAGCTTGAGCATGCAGAGCCCTGCGATCATGTACATGAAGGAGGTGTCTGTGGAGGGACACGACACAAACAGTGCAAACAGCTGCTGCCAGTGGCCCCAGGAAGCTGCTCCATGGGCACACAAAGCAGTGCAGCAGCAGGGCCAGGACCAAGCCTGGCAGGCACAGATCCCTGATGCTGCACTACATTGTGCAGCACTTTGTGCTTTGCTGTCTTGCAGCACATCTTCCAGGCTCTGGGGAAACAAAAACTACAGGGGGTCAGAAAATAAGGGCCCACAGTGCAACACAACCTCCTGATTGAGCTTTGAAACAGGCAGGCCCCTGGAAGACTTGCAAGGGTAGAGGGATGGGAAACATTAGCAACTCAGCAGGAGACAGAACACGGCAAATCCTAGCTCAAAAGGAGAAAGGAAATTGAGCTTACCAAACTGGAAATTGGAGTAATTAGGGCAGACGTGGTAACAGGCACTGAGCACCCCTTCCATCATCAGAGCGATGCCCATAGCATAAAAGAGGCCAAAATGTTTTGGGATCCCATAGTCCTGGAAGAGAGCAGAGCTGTAGTCAATTACCCTCACTGTCCTGATGACAGGTGAGCTTCCATTCTCCATCACTTCATCCCTCCTAACTCCTACACAAGTCCTCCAGTCACCAGTTCAGCACAGTGTCCTGTGTGCAACCACAGGCTTTGGATTTAGACACATGGCTTAGCCAGGTGAATCCAGAGGCAGCAAACCTAGCTAATCACACTGAAAGTTCTGGTCTAAAGACTTCAGTGTCCTGGTACTGACATCAGGAGACTGAAAATCTCTGTCCTGTACCATGATACATCCTGCCCAAAACTGAGAGAGGACTGGGGATCCAGAATTGCTCTTGTGGTCAGTAGAGTGTTAGAAGCACCTGAGGAGCAGAGCTCATCAGCCAATGTGAGAAGGCATTTCCATCACAATTTGGCCAAGATCTCATCTAAAAACCCCAAGCAGCAGACCCTTACAACTGTTAATGCCTTTACTTGCCACAAAGCCAATGAAAACAGAGCTGTTTGACCAGCACCTCTGCCCACAGGGCTGCAGATTTCTCCATCCTCTCCCATGAGAGACTACAGAAGCTCCGGCTACAAGCAGCTCTGCTTCAGAGACTGAGGCAGCCAAATTCCTCTAAGGTGTCATAGGCAGCTCTTGGATAAGACTAATCAAACTTCACTATGAACAGAAACATCTTGGGACACTTCTACTGTCCCAGCTCCTCCCCAGTGAGTGCTGCAGGAAAAGCCACAGCCATGGGAGTCCTTCCTCTATCAATCTTGTCTTCACAAGCCCAGGCAGGGTCACCACAGCAGGATGGACATACTGTAAGCAGTTAAGTACTGGGGTGTGCAGGAACCTAAGTGTCCCACCTAGACCCTTTTGCACGGGGGAAAGAAGAGGAGGATTCAACCCTCCAGCAAGCAAGGCAAGTGGAAACCCTTTGTGTATCACTCTGGTTTTTGAGTTCACTTCATCTTCCCTGCCCCCACTCAGCCCCAAGCAATCACGGTTCTCACCAGGGTGTAGATATCTTTCATCTCCATGGCCCGACGGTGGAGGATGTCCCTGCGCAACACAATGAGGAGGAAAAGAAAGCCCAGCATCATGTGGCCCACGTTGCTGAGGATGTTGTTGAAGGCACTGCAGGAAAGAAGAAGGCTTAAGGCAAAGGCAGCACAGCAGCAGGAAGCTGAACCCTGGCCTGTGATAAGCTGAATTTTGCTCCCCCTCCACCATCCCCCACCTCAGCAGCTGCCAAACTGCCAAGTTTATGTTCTGGATGACAATTTTAGGTTGAGTTTACCCGTCCCAGTGAATTTAATACTTCTGTGAGATTTCTGGGCTTTCTTTGCACTCCCACATTAATTTAGAGAAATGCTACACAGAAAGGACTGAACTTCTTAGCAGAGCTGCTGCTCCTTGGATACAAGTGTCCTTGGATAAAAGGGAGCACCTCATTGCTGTGCCAGTGATTTGCAATGGGTGCCCAGGCGCCCTAAGTTCCAGGGTGTATGTGTCTCACTGCAACAGAGCACCACTGCTGAGCAAAGCAGAAAGATTAGAGTCCTGGACTCCCAGTGGTCTTATCAACACAGCTACTGTGAGCCTGGCAAGGATAAAATCCTGACCTGGGCACAGCACTAACACTCAGGAGGCATGAAACAAAAATGCAGTGATGAAAGGGCTCACTCACCTCAGCACCCCAAGGGGATGAGCACACAGGAAGTTGTAGTAGCAGATGTCCTGATTGCCTGTCACATTCACTACCTGGACAGAGAGCAGGTGGGACACCTGGCATTAGCAAATCCTCCCTGCTCTGGGGGGTTTGCCTCTTGCAAACACTGCACAAACACAAGATGTACCAGGACACAGCCAAAAGCAAAGCTTTTGAGCTGGGACAAGATGTTGTCACGGGCCACAAACCCAACAACAGTCTTCAGAGGGAACACTGTGTGCTCTCAACGCCCCCCACTAATAGACCTGCTTGCAGATATCTGTGTTAACAGCAGGATAGCAAGGGTTGGGATAAGGGAGGAGAAATCACTCGTATCACAGCAAACACTACTTGCTTTCAGCTGTCTCTTAGGAATAACATCAAATTCCTCCTGTCTCTAAAATGAAACGGGACCCAAATGAGACATCAGTTGAGCAGGAAAACAGCAGCACTCCCACCTCCCAAGCAAAAATAGCAGAACTGCAAGCCCAGTGAGCCAAGCTCACTGTAACATCAACACAACACAACACAACCACAGAGCAAGTTTAAAGGCAAGAGGGGACAGTCGTAGAGCCAAACGCACCGTCTGGTAAGTGATGACGAGCTGGATGACAGGCAGGGCATAAAACACTGCAATGGTGATGATGTTCCTGCAGAGGGGAGACAGCAGCAGCAGTTACACACACCCCAAAAAGCAGGGGTGCACACCCAGAAGAGAGCCCCGTGGTGCTTGTGGGGGGGAATGTGCACACCTCAGTGCTCTGGGGCTATGATCTCATTACTCATTAGGGTTACAATCTCCCTGGAGCAGAGCAGCACATGTGCTCATGCAGACAGGAGGCAAATGCTAAGGGCACAGGAAAAGCCAGGATGTTGACCACAAGGCTCACGTGCTTGAGTGCCAGTTTCTCCCCTTTCCCACTATGTTCCAGTACACTGGTTGTTACCATGCTTAAAAGCGATGATGCAAAACAGAATCCATTGCCAGGATTATGTGTGCACTGGTCTACAAATATCCTTACTTGAGGAATGTGGGATCTGCAGTTACTGGTTGGAACAGGGTCAGGATGGGTAACAGGATAGTTCAGAAGTGGTTCAGAAGAAGGGCATGTGGACAGACTCTAAACCAGAGACTCTGGGTCCAGAGCTTGGGCCTTACCAGTTTCCTTTCTCCTTACCAGAAATAGATTTTGTATTTTTTGCTGACAATCCTTCGGTCCTTCCTGGACAAGTCTGATAGATAGAGGAACACCTAAAACATTAGTTGGTGGGAGAAAACATAAAGCAACCAATGAAAATTACAGTAGCCAGTAGAAGATCTTGCTGTATTTGCAGCTTGTTGCTATTTCAACTGGTTTTACACAGTGAACTCCTTGTGTCCCTTGATTCCATGGGAATGACTTCTGCAAAATCCTGACCTCCAGGAATGGCTACAACTACACAGAGCAATGCAAAATGAGGCAATTTGAGAGCTGCTGGCTTAAAGCCCCTCTGTAAATCCACTGTAGTCACACTACTTATACCAAACAGCCACCTACTGTTGCAGATTATTTTCTCCCTATCTTTGCACTTCCTTAGATTTCCTCGGACACTCTCTGGGCTTTTTCCTTCTTTCTCAACAGTGCCCAATACATTTTGATTTTCCACATTAAACCACTCATTTCAGCAGCACATTCAGCACAGCAGGAAGATTTTCAGTGACTGAAAAAAGACTAAGCACCACATTTGGCTTTATTAGATTAAATCCACCCCGAAAGGGACCAGGATTTTTGACATTTCACTGACAAGCCCAGTGCTGGTCGTGGCCCAGCAAAAGGCCACAGCTGCAACCCCAGCCATACCTTAGTGCGGATGATGTTCTTGTCACTCTCAATTTCTGGCATGGTGTCGAAGTCACTCTCCTCCTCCACGGAGCTGTCAGTGTCAGACCCAGCCGGGGGCCGGCGCTCAAGCGAGGACAGCTGATGTCCACCGCTGGAGCTGGACTCATCTGGGCCAGAGCAGGGAGAAGGAAGCAGGCAGAGTAAAGGATAATTCCCTCTGTGCAAAGCATGAATAAAGCTGTCCCAGATGCTTTGAAAAGTTTATACGGCCAGCTCAGGGAAAAATTTTTTCCATGATCCCAAATAATCCCATGATTCCTAAAAGTATCAGGTTATCAGCTAAGAGCAGTTTGGAGGACTGTTATCTCCCCCTCTCTGCAGCATTTTAGTTTTTACTCTGCTTTTATGCCATTACTTTCCATCTCTTAACATTTTCTACTTTCTACTAGCCCAGTATTTGAAATCTGGAATTCTGAGACAAGACAAAAAGTTCTAGAGAAAGAAGCAGACTGTTAGGGGTCAAAACCACACACACCTAGTTAACCTTCAGATTTTACAGAGGCTTTATATATATATCTCTGAGCTTTTCTAAAAATATTGTAGAACAAAAGACAAAGAAGAAAGTAGATTTTTCAAAGCAGGCAGAGCACCAGCTTTGCTCCCACCACATCCCCAGTATCAGTCACATTGCCTGCACTTCCCACAGGCTGGGCAACTCCCAGCTCATTGCCCATATTGACATGGGCAGAACAGAGTTTTCTCCCTCGTTTTCCAAATGCTTTAAAAGATTTCTTTGGACATAGGGGATGGAGGGGTAAAGTGGTCATTAAGCCCTCAGGAAGTTTTTTTCTCCTCTGCTGCCAGGGCATGATTCACCTGTTGACAGTATGACATTATTTCTTCCCTAGTGAAAGCCCTGGAGGCAAGAAACTGATTCTGTCTTGCTTTATGGCACACAACCCTTCAGCCTCCCAGGGAAAGGCATGCTTTGGTTTAAAGGCAGGCTGTGAGCTAATGACAGGCTCCTAGGAGCTTGCTTGGAAGGGACCTTTGTCAGTCTCTAGTAAATGTCTGAAGCAACACTATCACTCACCTCAGGTGACTGTGGCTTTGCCTAAGACAAACATTTCCAATGGCAGTATCTCAGGGCACTTCTTTCAGCTTTGCTACTCGTATTATGTAGATGCTTTTCCCTAAAGTGCAACCTGAACCTCACAAGCTGCAATTTAGTTGTTTTTTTGTTTTAAATAGTTGCAAGATGCCCCTAAAGTAGCTTACAGCTTTATTCTCCTCTGGCACTAAATCACCCTAAAAGTGCCTTCCCCTACCCCAGGCAGAAGCCTCCCTGAACCCCAGTTCTGGAATATACTGTACCAATAGCACCATAGCTGCTTCCCTCAGGAGTGCTGGCTGAGATGGGCTGTGAAGAAGTCATAATCCCAGATCCTGCAACGGAAACAAACCCAAGGGGGACAGTTAGTTTCACACCAGTGCTTCAGAACATCTCTGAGGTGAATACAAACAGCTTGAAGAGCTGGAGGGGCTCGGGAAAAGCAACGTTTCTCTAAACAGATGGCAGTCTCCCTCTAGAGCATACTGTGCAAAAGGGAAACCCTTGTTTTGCAGTGTGAAGCAAACCCATTCCCTTCAGTCTCCCATACAGCCTGCCAGTGAGACTGGCAGCATGAGTCTCCCTCCAGCACCCTGCAGGGATCAAACTGTGGGGCTGCAAGACTTGGCAAACTTTAGAGCAAGTATCATGATATTCTTAAAAGCCTTCTGAATTTCTAATTTTTCTCCTTCCCCATCTCATGCAACTCTTTAAATCTGTTCAAATATTGCTATCCCTGGAAGAGTCACAGGCTTTGGCAAGAGAGCTGCTACATAATTTTAACTAATCAAAGAGAAAGAAAAAAAATGCTTTACACAAAAAGTGGTAATGATCTTGTGCTGATGATAAGAAGGGCAAGCCTTTGAGGGCTAGGAACATCCTGCCTCCTGCCCACAGATATGAAGCAAGGAAGAGTGCTGTCCTGCCTCCACATTCCCTCTTTTTGCTTCTTGTGGTGGAGCTCAGCAGCTGAACTCACAGCAGACAACATGGCAGGGAACAGCCAGCCGAATGCCTTCACTGAGAGGTCAGACACTCGTCTCTACAAAAGGGAAGGAAGCAAGGGTGGCAGGAGCAGGACCATGTTTTCCGGTGGTGACAAACAGTGAGACAGGTTACGCTGCTTTAAAGCTTCACCCTTCCAACAGTATCATGTGGTCAGTCAGCAGCAAAGCAATGACTGAATGTGGCATGGTATTTAAGGCCAAGTAGCCTTACTGCAGCCTGGCAATGGCCTGGCTTCCCAGTACATGACTGGTGTCAAAGTAACAAGCACAGGCAAATTCTTCTTTCCAGATGGAAATTCTGGGCACTTTTGTAACACCTTGTGAGGGTTTTTATACCATTTGCATTAGTCACACCCATAAAGAGATCTAAAACTTGTCCCTGACTGAGCCCAAGTCAGGGAAGCATCCATACAGCAATGATATTTGATGTTTCAGGTCCCAATGACTGCTTTTCTTCAGCATGTCTGCTATGCTTGTTGGGCTGGGGGTTACAACTTGGTCTCAATTTCGGCTCCTCTACGTTCCTGCCCCATCACTTTAACACAGAAAACAAACAACTCAGAGGAGCATCAGAAGTGAACATGGCATGGACTGAGCATCAAAGCCTTGGCTCTGGCACACTGCAGCCCCAGGTGACAGCACTTGAGCCCTGAGCTCAGACCTGCAGAATGTTGTCGTAGGTTGCTGCAGGAGCAAGATGCAGCTTCAACTCATCACCTCCAATCCAACCTCCCCCTCTCATGGAAGCTCTTCCTGTTGCTTTAAAAGTCATTTGGAAATCCAGATCACTGGGAAGAGGGCAAAAGCATTTCTCTATGTTCACGGCACCAAGGCACATACACAACTCCTAGGCCTGTCAGTCCTGTCCCACAGGGATACTCCCTCCTAATTTTAGACCTGGCTTTATTCTCCCAAGTGACCTGTCAATCTTCTCTCTCAAGTAACCAAGGAAGATTTAAATCTCTACAAAGCAGGGAAGCCAAGGAGAAAAGGCACTCTGCCCTGTCTCTAACAGCCACTTTGGACTCAGCTCACCCACTAATTTCAGTTCCACTTCCCACTGTGTGAGTGAGTCAGCAAAGCAAATGTACCACACCAGGCGTGGTTCCTCCAGCTACTGCCTCCACTAGATTGTGAGGATGTGGAAGGGAAGGTGTGCCACGGGATTAAAAAAAACCCTGAACCACACAAGCTAGACATAAGATGGATAACAGTAGGAAAGAAGCACGTGGTGTGGCAGGATATTTAAGGACAAATGGCAAAGACAGATGGCTGAGCAATTCCATCCAGTTTCTTGGTTGGGAAAAGGAATGGGGAGTAATGAAGAAGGCAAGATCCAGGCATACTTGGGAGGGAAGGAAATTCCAATGGGTGAGGAGAAAAAACAAAAAAAAAGAGAAAGCCAGTGTGTCCGGTGATCTGGAAGACAGCGAAGATGCTAATTACCATTTTATAAGCATCAGTCAGACACACCCTGAAGAGACAATAGATGAAGAAACAGCGTGTGGGTAGGATATGATTCCTCCCCAGACAAAAGGACGTGGCTGCAACATGCAGTGCCAGGTATGTGAAAGTGGCAATGGATTACAAGGGAGAGGACAGGTCACAGAAGCAGCAGGTGCCTCTGGGAGGAAAGCTGTAAACTGAAGGAACTGTGCTCCTCTCTCCCTTCACAGGGATGCTCTTCTGCTGTCCTCCCTGCTCAGCAACCCAGTTCTCTACTCTCCAGGTCCATACCAAGTACAGCACCTACACCATGCTTGGGAACATTCCAAACACCAGAATTTAACTTCCACCTCTCACCAGGGCAGCTTAGAAAGCAGCTTCTAAGCTTCAGCACATTAAACCTCAGCTGCAGCATCAACAGCACTCCCAGGGACCTCTGGTCTCACCTGGCTGAGACTGTGCCTCCTTGTCTTAGACAGTGATTCCCTGTCAGCAGCCTGGAGCTCTTCCACAGCCTTGGACAGGTCCCTTCAGCTTACCCAAACTCCCCAACACACAGGCCTTTCCCACTTCTCCAGTGCCTTAAGACCTGCTCTTGTTTTACAGCAGGATCCATCCCAAATGATGTAAAATTAGAATGTATTTACAGACATTTTTATAGTTTCCTGTTCAAGTTGTGAAAAAAGCCTTTCACATATATTTCACATATACGGATACACATGTGGATCTTAGTGGCTGACAAAGCAAGTTTGAGAATTCAAATGCCCCCAGGTCCTCAGTACAAATATTAAGCCAATTAATGCCAGTCAGAGTGAAGTTCCACTGCTGATCCTTGAAACACACCTCAGTTATACTACCATGCCTATCTGATGGTATGTAGCAGACCGGAGAAAGTGAAAAAGCTCAGCATCAAAAAAGGAATAACATCAAGAACCTTTCAATGCTGCCAAAACAACGTCCTCCCTTCTTCCAGGAGAGAGGTACAAATGACCTCATCACCAACACTTTGATCTACTTTGCAGGCACTGAATATTTAATCAAAATGAAAAGACTCCCACACTTCAGCAGAAAGCAAGAACTCCCAGTACCCTCTGTCCATATGACAAAATCTTCCATCTTTCACTGGTAGCTTCTTAGATACAGATCTGTTTTTGTAAGGCTGCAGTTTGTGGAAATGTGGGTGTAGCACAAAGTAAACTGAATCCAATGCCAACACAAATATCATAAACACCAGTACCTAACTCTGTAAGTCATTCATTCACCTGGCTGTCTGCAACTTTCAGTTAAAAACAAATTAACTTTTACGTTCAATTAAGACATTAAAAGACCCCATGCTTAAACCTGGTAGAGGAATTCTTCAAGCATAAGAGCTGACATACTCAAAAGTGCCTTGTTTAAAAATCAACAGACCTAGCAACAGGAACATTAGCCTGGTAGCCAGGTCTAGGCAAGCCTTGGCCTTCCTCCACCCCTTTAAAAGGCAGCTCCTCAGGGTAGGGGTCAGGGCCAGGTTTAGAGGAGCTGGCTTCAAAGGCCCTTTCTCGTGAGGGCAGAGAGGAAGCTCTAACACCTTTCCTCAGCACCAGAGACTCTATGTGAGCTACCAGGGCAGGCAGCTCCAGGACAGAAGGTACTCGACTGACAGCCTGTCCTTTGCCTGGCCTGGGGCCTGTGCTGGTCACTCAAAGCTGTCACAAAGCAGAGAAGAGACCTTACCATGCTCAGGACTCAATCTCCCAGCTGAAGCCTTCCTCTGAACCCTGAAAAGCAACAGACAGCACTCATGAGACAGCCAACAAATCTCACCACCTGCCAGCCATGGCAGGATTATCTAGGACATCAATAGGTAAACATGGTGCAAGCTCTAAACAAACAAATAAAACCAAGAAAAATAAGCACAAAAGAAACAAACACACACAACAACAAAAACAGATAAATACTGTTTGGGCTAGACACAATTCAGACATAACTGCTTGCTGTCCACCTCTCTAACTCCCAAAGCAACACAGGGCTTTTTTACACCCTCAACTATCCACCAGATGTAGGACAACCATTTTCATGACTTATCCCATCCTACACTGCTCAGCATGTTGGGAGAGACCCTCACACCACTTTTCTAGACACAGCCTCCCTGCTCAGGGGACCAAGCATGTCTGAATCTACTGAAGGGGCAGCAGGAGCTAGAGGCACTCATCAGCATGATGCTTAAGAAGCCTGTATCTCCTCCATCAATGCAGATGTCCAGCAGGAGATGGTAAAAAAAAGAAAACCAAAACCACCAACCAAACAAACCACCAAAAAAGAAAAAAAGAAAAAAAAGTCATAAAATCACCAACACATTCCCACAACACAGAAAAATCACAGCAAATAAGAGCACACACTTAGTCATTTCATTGTATTGCTCCAGTGAAATGTTGTTTCAGTGATGTGTCTTGAAGTCAAGCCATGTCCATGCAGACATTCTTCTCAACACAAGCCCAGACACCAAAGTCTGGGACAGGGGAGGCAAGTAAGGAAGGAAACCAACATTCTTGGGACTCCAAGGCCCCATTTGTGTCACAGCCACTTATTGCAGTACTCAGTCCAGCAAGAAAGTGCCTTGGTTCCTCAATGCTCTGGCACTCCATAACCCAGACTGGGCCCTTCACACCACCTGCTGCCCAGTGTCCTCATGTAAAGAAACACAGGGGTGGGGCACTACAAAATGTAGAGGGCAGACCTTGAGGTTTTCATCCTTCCCACGGTCCCCGTAGGAGAGGAAGAAGTATTTTCTGGCTGATAGTCAGTAGGAGCCATTGAGTAGTCATGGACTTCCTCAGCTGCTCTGTTTAGATGCTTGCCACCCCACTCACCCCAAATCTTCTGCAGGGTGTGGTGGCCCTGAGGATGATAAGAAACAGAAAGGCTGTTCTTGTAAAACCCTTCAACTCACCTAATGTAGTGGACAAAAGCAACAACCACTGAGCCCAGGTAAAAAGAGAGGAAACCCAGGAAGCTGAAGAACATGGCCTGGACATAAACAGACTCTGAGGAAAGAGAAGGGATCAGTCAGCTCACAGAGCAGGAACAGCACTTCTCAGGCCCAGTACTCCTGTCCTGCTCTTCCCAATACCACCTGGTAACAATGCCCAGCCCCCCACAGCCCTTCCAAGCCCATTTGCTTTCTTCAGAAGGAATTGACAGAGCCTGTTTCAGGATCTTCCCCCATTTTTTTGCCCCCAGTGCTAGCTGGTATGCCTCACAGCCCCTCCTGGAAGGGACCAGGGCTCCAGGCGGTTTTGTCTCCTTTGCTGGTGCTTTCTGCAACATTCCTTCAGAGGCTGCTGGCCCAGTCAAACCCCTCTATTCAGAAGTGCCATGTTCCCCTGTAAAGTTGCATTGCTCTGCCCAAGACACTGACTTTTAATAGAAGGCACAATTGTCACTTGAAGGTTCTTTGTCCGCTGCAGGTTCCAGGTACGGTTGACATTCCCTGTGAGATGCAAAGCATACAGCAAATATAAAAACAATCAACATTAATTATTTCTGACCCTGATCTTGGTTCTCTGAACTTGCAAAAACAACAAGGGCTGGCTTTTCACTAAAATCTGTGTGTGGTTTTGCCTTAAACCATTCTCTGATCTGTCAATATACAGCCTTTCCCAAATGTTTCCCCTCTCCTCCCTATTCACAACCTGTTTTTCAGACTAGAAATCCCTGCTTGAGCCTTCCATATATTGCTTAAACCTGGATGTCTGAATCCCAAAGGCATCTCATCTCCTATTCATCTAATCCCCAAGAGGAAAGATTCTGTCAGGTAGTGGCAGTCCAGTTTTGCCTTTGGCCAAATCTCTGTAAGTAAAACACTCCTGTGCAGGATGTAACTCTAGAAACTTCCTCTGTTTCTGCAGGGCTTAGCACACCTGGCCAGTACTGCTCTGCTGACAGCATTAGGATAAGAGAATGACACCCTGAAGGGCACAGTTCTTTCTTTTTGTGGGAAAACTGGGTCAGAAAGGTGGCAGGGGAGTAGTAAAAAGCTGTTGAAGTAGCCCAATATATCTGTTGGTTACAGTCTTGCCTCTCCTACAGGGAGGAAATCTCAATGCTTTGAGGACAGGAATGTCCCCCCTCCAGATACAGCCACCATGACTGGTGGAGACTCTGCTTTTTCCACTGCCCAGAAAGTGGACGTGGTGTTTTCTGGTTGGAAAAGACACCAGAACAAGTATTTTGTATAATGCTTCTCCCAAAATTACCAATTTTTCCTGTTCCCCCAAATTCAGGGCTGTCACAGATGCCAAGACAGCAGTGGGAGAAGATGCTCTCTGCAGGAACTGAGCCTCCATGGAGCCAGGAGGATAACACAGCAGCAGGGAGCAGGGGCGAGAACCAAACAAAAAGCTGTAAGCAGTATTGCCTGGATGTCTCCAGCGTCTCCCAAGGCATCAGTAATGCCTCTGAAAAGCACATAGCCCCAAAATGTCAGACACTGTACTAGTCAGCCATCTCCTGCATTTATCAAGACTTTTAACCGGCCCAACAATATCAAATTTATACTTCACTCTTCCTCACAGCTACCTGGATAAGACAGACCTACATAGTTACCCCATGGCATCCCACAGGAAGGTCCCAAAGGACACCCACTGCTCCATCACTCAGATGCAGCAATCAAATCCACCTCCCAGAACAACTTACCATGAATTGATGAAGGCACAGAACCCCCACAGGCATAATCCTCCGGCTTGATGACGAACACAACGAAGAACTGCTCACCTGGGAAATCCTTTCTCTGCACAGAAGGATGGAAGACACAATCCATGAGACACAAAGACTCTCCTTCCAACAGGCCAGAGATCAGGTTTTAATTGCTACACAGGCACAAGAAAACACTAGGACACAAATTAGCAACTCACCTGCACTGTTATGGCTGCCTGCTTTGTCATAGACTGGTAAACACCATTGAACTCCACGTTATGGTCCAGGTCATACACTGGGCACTAAAACACACACAGAGAAGGGTTAAACCAGGGACAACATCCAAACTATTTTCAAAGGAAGCCAGCTGGAAAACACAGTGCAGAACAGCAAGAAAAAGCCCCAGTTGGGGTATTGAAGGGAACAAAACATCTTGCATCTCTGCCTGCTCCCCACAGTGCAAGTCCCTGCACTATTCAGGGCGGTGGGAAAGGACAATAAATATGGGGTTATTTCCCAGCTGCAAACAACAGCCAACCTCCACGGCAGGTAACACCCCAGGAAAGGGGATGAAATACACAGAAAGGAAATCAAACTGGAAAGGAAGAAAGACATTATGTCTGAAAATCAGAACTTCCCCAGGCTGCCTTGAGCCATGGGAGGGTCAAGGGAACAGCACTGCGCCCTCCCTCAGCCACCAGCATCCCATCCAATGCCACTCCATGGAGAGAAACACCCACATCACAGGGCAGCAGGGAACCTCAGAAGGGAGACATAAAAAATCCCCTGTGTGGAGTGTGTTCCCTATGGACAGGCTAGAAAGGAATAGTTTGTTCACAAATTTGCAACAAAAATCTCTCTATGAGTGGCTGGAACTCAGATTCTCTGTCTTAACCTTCTCCCCACAAAATTTTCATTCCTCTTTCAGGGGCTCCCTTCACCACCACCAGGGCAAAGCCCTACCTTGGGCTTCTCCCTCTGCAGGGCACAGACCCCTCACAGCTGGACACAGCTCCAGCAGGCAGCTCCTCACCCTTCTCTGCTCAGACTTACCACAATATCCTGGACAGAGACAACTGAGCACGGGTAGGCTGCATCGGACACCACGTTAATAATGACTGAGTCAACATCCTGAGGAAATTTGTACAGAAAATACTGCAGAGAAAGCAGAGTACAAGAGTTATGATCCAGAAATCATCCCTAGCAGTATCTTCAGCACCTTCCTAAGCTACCTGCACAGCCCTAGATGGGCTTTGGGGTTGGATATGGATGGCTTTCACAAAAAAAATCAGATTTCAAATACCAGGACCTTACACTACAAAGGTGCTCCGAAACAATCACCTAAGACTTTTCCAACTGTAGAGCTCCCTTTCTGGCACACAAACGTTTATGCTGGGCAAGGGCCACCTATTTCCTATTTCCCTTCCCCCATGCCATTCCCAGGAATTAGGACCCCCAAGTGGAAGGGGAGGGATAAGCAGAAAAACACCCTAGCGTTTTCCAAGTTGCCCATTTCTACTAAAGTATTCTCATCACCCCTTTCCAAGCAGGGTCCCTTCCCTGCTGAACGTGCTGAAGGAGCACTGGCTCCAACCACAAGTCCTACAAACTGCAAACTCACCAAGCCAGTTTCCTCAGCAGAGAACATTTTACCTGTACCAAGCAAGGCAGACTGAGCTCCTTAATTTCCCAGGTGCACCTTTTCCCCTTGTAAAGTTTTAGGTGCATGAGGACCACCTTTTAGCTCATGAGGACTCTTCTATGATGTTCTTTAAGCCACACTTGCACCAGAATACAGAATTAACACAAGGGCATTGAGGCCAGCAGTTCTCTGCTGCACAGACTGCAAGTATTATAAACACATCAAGCCAACACTTCTGACCTAGACAAACATATCCAATTTCTGCTTCTGCCCTCAGGCACAAACTGGGTTCCAGACAACATCTCCTTCAATTGTTATGTCTTTTTTCAACACCCATCTATATTTTGAATCATCTGGTTTTTTTCTTCCCCCTGTAGAGTGCTTAACACTTTGATTTACAAAAATCTCACCCTTATATCAATTAAGAAGCAGTCTTCTACTCCATACATCTCCATACATTTCATATCCTAAACACTCTACATACAAATTACAAAACCCTGAGTGTTTATAAAGAGTCACCATCATTCCCTATGCTTCTATAATATAAAATACTGCATGTATCTGCAAACCAGATTAAGACACTTGATAGCAAAAAAGATTAGCTGGGATGCCTGGTAATAGGAAACCTAAAATTAAATGGTGTTACTAACAGTGAAAGCAACAATGAAAACAGAGTCCCAGGCAGCCTGGGTAAATTACATACCTTCCCAGCTCTACAAGTTCCTGTGTCTTTATTGTTACCTTCAACAGCATTTTTGTTAAAGAGAGGATTTGTATCTGCAGGGCTCTAAGCAAAGCTGTTCAGCTGGAGGTGCTGCTCATGTGTTTCCTTCTGAACTAACAAATGGACATATCAGGCATTTCATTTATCACCTTGCAGCCTGACCTGCTGCCCTGAGCAAGGAATAGCAGTCTCAGTTCTGCTGCACCTTTACAGCTTCTTTATTTCTGTATTTCTTTTTTTTCCAGTAAAGACTGCATCTTGACAAGTCATGCTCAGGCAAGTCAGCCAGAACTGGCAGGAACAAGACACTGGCGTGCATCACCCCACAGAAGGGCAGCAATGGCCTCTGGACTTCTGTACACTTCTCCCTGCTCACGGGTTTTGGGAGGACCCAAATGTGTCCTCAGAGTAACTGAAGCACTCTTACCTCTTCACCATATCCACAGAAAATTCAACAGTAAGGAAGTTTCCCTGCATCCTAAGAGGGAAACTACCTAGTCATAAAAGACTTGCTATTTCTAACAAAAGATCACATTGAACACTTGGATTTGGCAAGACATACAAAGCAGTCTACAGGGGATTCCTCCTTACCTGGGGCTGGGAAGGGCTGGCAGTGAAGTTAAAGGCTTTGTTGGTCCTAGAAAATAAATGCCAGAATGTTGAAGTCTAAAACTTTCAGAGCTGGAATACACAAAGTACCCTCAGATTTAAAAAAAAGAAGAAATTTTTTTTTTTCCCTGGGGAGGAAAAATAAGGGAATAGCATGCAGATGGACCAAATCCCTTAAGTGATGTTCAAGTCATAAATGAAGAAAATGCACTTGTATTCTCACATCCCAGCTTACTTAAGTTGGAAGTTGTCCAGCCTGGTGACTAGCAGCTCATATGCAATATTGAACGGTGCCATGGAAGCGACATCCACAAATATAATCTGGTCAGAGGGTCTTGTTTCAGGTATTGGCTCAGAGGGACAGAGGGTCCGACTCACTTCTTGGTAGTTGTAAGTCCTCTGATAGCTACAACAGCCAGGAGAAGGAGGGAAAGAAAAAGTTGGATGGGAAAGAAAGAGAGAGGGAGAGAGAGCACAAAAAAGAGAGCAGTTAAAAAATTATTCAGCACTACTAAGAATGGCATAATTTTTCCCTTGCTTGCATAACTGAAATTCTCATTTGAAAGGCCACGAGCATTCAGCTTTTTATTCTGCATTCAAACTCCACCTCTGTTGCCTCTTGCATTCTGCACAAGGGACTGGTCACCCCCAACATTTCACTTCCCTCGGGGATGCCAACGACAGCTGTGGATCTCTAACATCTGCCGTTTAGTGGAAGGACAGAGAGCAGTGACAGCCACTGCTGTACCCATCGCCTGCACCAGGCAAAACACTGCAAGGTATCTGCTGCTGGCACCAGGAATTCAGCCACAGGATGAAGTTTCTCATCTTAAATGGCCTAAGGTGTCTGCAAATTCTCTGTATTTGAAGCCAAACGAGCTCTGGGATTGACAAAGATAGAAAGCAGCATCGCTTGCACACAGAAACAGCCCCTAAACAGCCACCCTCTAGAATAAACTTAACTTAGGTATTCCTGAGGTGAGAAACAGAAGCTCTTTTTCCTCAAGTGCACTGTAACACAGAAGTTAGAGTGCTCTTTCAAGAGCCTGTTCAAACCCTGCTCCAAACCAGAGCCCAGGAACTTCCTGCACGCATGGAAGACAAGTGTGGAATGACAACAATGACGTGTGGTGGATCCACTGAGTGGTGACACAGGAAGATCCCCCACAGAGAAGCCTCCTGGTACTCTGTGGTCATATTTGAGAGGCTAAGAGCCAAGAGCAGGCTGCCAAGTAAGAGGTTACCTATCAAATCCTGGTCTTCCTACACCCAGCTGGCAGTGAGTAAGCACACCCTGCAACCAAGTTTTCAGAGGTTACAAGATGCACCACTTGAGGGAGGCTGATGATGAGTACAGCTGGTAGACAAGTGTGCTCCAAAGAAGAGACTCCAGTACTTACAGGCCTCGAAAAATGAGTGGGACCTGCCATGACAGCACTCCCTTCTGCTGGCGGACTACGAACAGGACGGGGTATTGGAGGTTCTCGGAGCTGCTGTTCACATACACCCGCACTGCGTCCACCTGTGGGAACACAGAGTACAGGGAAGTATGAGCTGAAGGTAGACAACAAGCCAGCTCCAAATCTAGGTGGAAGAAACCTCTCCCCCTTCCTCAGTCTGACCTAGGTGCTGACCATGTGTACACAGAGATCAACAGTGTTTGTCACTTAGACTGATTATTTGGATCCAGAGATCATTCACAGAAATGCCTTTGCTGATGCTGTAGTCCGGAATCACAGCCCTATGCCCAGGTCAGAGGTGACTGTCACACAAGATACAGTGGACAAATGCAGAATACCTAAGAGGAAGAGAGTTCAGGAGCTTCTGCTGGGAACAACCCGAATAACTTGTCTTACAAAAATCAACCAAACACACTCAGACGCACAAGACAAAGACCCAAAGCTACAACAAAGAATTTTCTTGCTGGGACTCTTCTGTATCTAACTCAATCAACATTACTGGGAAAGTCACAAAGATGACATCAATAGCCAAGGATGAAAAAGCAGGTTAGCAGCTGGCTCTCACGTAAACAATTCCAAGATAACCATAATCCCACCTAACAAAACAGGAATACACTGCTGACTGCCCTCAAGTGGACAAGAAAGGTTGCTTGCGAGAAAGGCAGCAACTGAAATTTCTCATTACAATTTCTGGCCCCCACACAGTTGCAGAGGTAGGACAGCTGTGGCATAGAACACCCTCAGTTCACTATTTGAGAGGCAAGCAGTTTGTCTGCACCACATGGAAATGTCACCCTTTCCATTTAGAAAGAGCATCGCTTCAGCAGAACCACAGACACTGATCAAGAAAACAAAATATGAGAATGCATAACTCATCATAAGAAACAGTACATCTCAATTAGAAGCCTTGAAATAAAGAAAGCATATTAAGTAGATAATATATACACATTTTGAACCCACCACATCTTGAAAGATTATAATGGACTCTCACCAGATCAGTAAAAGACTTTGCATAGATATTTTGACTTTATATTCCGCAAGAAGAGTAAAGGTAGAAGAAGGTGTCACCCTCTCAAAAGAACATACAGAATCAGCAAGGTCGAAGAAGCAAAGCTATCAGAGACAGCAGCTTATTCTTACCCTGAGGACACCAGTTTCAGAGAAAGGACTTGCATCTGCAACTGCAAGTCTAAAAGAAAATTTCCTATTTACTCTTGTTTAGTGATTCAAAGCTCACATGGGAGTTTAGCCTACTAGAACAAAACACCTTCCTGAAAGACATAATCATTATCAGTTTTCCTGACATTTTCACCATAGTACAGAGGCAACAGCCACCAATTCCTAAAAAATAAAAAGTCTTCAACAAAAAAATAAAACCATAAATAATTGAAATAAAACCCGCTTGAAACAGAAGGGCAGACATTAGATTCTTTTCCCATTGCCTTCAGGCTTCTGAGGGGGCAACACCAGGCTTCTAAACCTTTGCAAAGCCCTTTTGGCCAGTTTCTCCTTCCACTCACAAAAACTACATATGCAATTTTGTTTCCAAGTATACTTCACCATAAGGTGCTAAAACAGAATTAAGAAAAAAAGCATCGCAAAGCAAAACACATGAGGAACACCTGAAGGGTGTCACCACAGTGGCCACCATGATGCAGCCTTGGAAGGTAACTCGGTGGCTTCCTCAGCCTCTGTAGCTGCCCTGAGGGAGCCGAGCCAGCACACGTTGGTATAACTTGGAAACACAGGGACTGTGCTGCACAAGCTGCTGGTTGTTTGTCGGTGTTTGCTGAGACAAGGAATGGGGACACAAATGAAGGGACTGGAACTGAACAGGAAAATAAATCTAAGGAGCATGAAGACACAATGGCCAAGCCAGTCTCCTGCAAGGACACAGAGCACCCATGAGGAAAACAACTATCATTGAAGAAAGGACACATTTCAGCTACCTGTGCAGCAGCTTTTTGCCATGAAACAGATCAAGCAAGCCCACCTCCACAGGTGAAGTGATTCTCACTTGCCTCATGTTGGACATGGCTCTGTGAACCCTCCAGGGCTCAGCACATCAGCTCAATGTGATGGGGAGCTCACACCAAACTCACAGCAAACAGCATTACTGGCTAATGCATCCTCAACTGTCCATAAATACAAGCCAGAGATTGGGAAATTCTCTTCTCCATTGACTTCCCGAATACAGGACATAACCCAGGACACAGGTTATGCATATACTGCAGATAGTCAGGTTTTCTTAATTGTACATGAATATATGTACATTAAATGAATACAATTCATTCCCAGCCCTCTCAGCCTCCCCTTGCAGGAGAGGTACTCCTATGCCTTTATCAGCTTTGTGGCTCTGCACTGGACTCACTCCAGTAAGTCCATACCTTTCTTATACTGGGGAGACCAGAACTTGACACAAGCAGATCACCCAGAGCTACCTGACCATGCGTGGAGATTCCACAACCTCTCTGGGAGACCTGTTATGGTTGACTGACTATCCTCAGTAAGAAAAAAAAAGCTTCTCATCTATCCTAGAGAAGAGCAAGGGGAGAGAAACAAGAACATTGGCAATTAATGCTTTGATACAGAAAAGCCTGAGAGGTAGGAGAAGGTCCCTTCCCTCTGCTGTAATCCAACAGCCAGACCCCTCATTTGGTTTCCCTCTCTCCACAAAACTAAACTGATTACACACCACCTACAGTATTTATTCAGCTTTGCTGCCAATTCCATTATTTTATAATACTAGTAGGAAATAGGAATGCCAAGAGACAGAAGTAAGATTCTCAAGACTCAATATTCTTTTCAATCTAAGCACTTACCCACATGAAAACTGGTATATGCTGTATTACTACCATAATGACTTCTCTACATCCTTACTGCATTCAGCACTATGTATTTGCTCCCTCTAACAGCTGGTTATAGCTCCTTTGCCCTATTCCTCTGAAATTCCATATTCAGGTGCCTTGAACTCTTTTTGGTCTGATAATATCTGGGGCAGCATCCAGCTGCATCAAGGCAGGACCACCTATGGCCTAAGTATGGGCTCACAGGTGGGAGATTCCATTACACTTTTCATCCCTCTCTGCACTCTACACAGGCAAAGCTGCTTCCCAGGCCACATTCAAACAGGGTGCCTCAAACAGAGAGGAACATGACAAAGCCAGAAGCAACCGTTACAAAGCAGCTCATTAAGAAGATCCCAATGTACTTTAAATTTCACCTCAATATATCAACAACTCACTTGCAGTGAATACCTCCGCTCCTTCTGCATTTGTACATAGCCAGCTCAGTCAGGAGCATCACACTCCCTAACCACATCAACATCTTTATTATAAAGTCCAGGTAACAAACAGGGTGACTAAGAAGCTGGACAGATGGCAATTGAGGTTCCAGTCCACCTAGTTATTTACCCGGCTGCCATCACCACAGCAACACAGGGCCTCTTGTGGGCAGATCCTGCACTTCCAGTGGAGGAGCCAGATCCCAATCCCAGGATGTGCTCTGCTCTCCCCCTCACAGAATCTCAGGGATACAGCAGCAGCTTCCACCAGCTTTGGTTGATGGGCGTCTTTCTCACACAGAAGCTATTCCTCCCTAACACAGCAATAAAACAGGTGGGATTTGCCTGCTAGCCAAACTCACACAAGAAGTTGCCAACTAATGGTTGGAAACTTGCAAATAGGCTTGGGTATAAGTTCAGCAAAATGTAGGTGCAGTTATGGGGAAGCTTGGGAAAGTGGAGGAAGGATTGCAATTTAACTGGAAACAGAGCTTCTCTTGTCTGTTGCCACTCGCTCTCTGATTTAGTGCTACAGATTAGAAGGAACCCTAATTAGAGTCTTGGAGAAAGGCATTTTCCCTAGCAGGATGAACTGTCTAGCAGGAGCATCACAAGGGACAGGAATAAAAATGTAACATTTATGAATGGATGTTTATGCTTTTTTAGGCCTTCAATTTTACTTACCTTAAACTTTCAATCCATGTTTTGCTTCTAGATTCTCTTGCTTTGTTATAGACAACATATACATTTTTATGCCATAGATTCAATGAATTCACTACTGAGTCAATGCTACTAATCCCATCTTTGCCTGTGAAAGTCAGCATTTGGCACTTGCCTTCAGCAAAATATTTTTAGAGTGCAAAAAAAGCAGACGGTGAAAAAAAAAAGGTGATTTATTTACTTATAACATGCTTCCCCCTCCACACCTTTCCAAAGGTTATTTCATTTTAAAAACAAGCCGTTCTAACGCAAGAACCCCTCCCTGCTACGGAACCACAGCTCCTACCACACACAGCTCTCCCTTCCAACACAGAAATAAGATTCCATGCTTTACGCAGAGACAAGAGGAACTCCAGCAAAAAAGCGAAGTTTTAATGTAAAATTATAATCATCATAAAGACTATGAGTCTCCTCTGCATCCACCCCCACTCATTTAGCACTGGTGAGATGAGGAGGGAAGCTTTGCCTGGGCACTCCTGCATTGCCAGCACTGCTGAGGGACTTCACTTCGGAGCAGATCGTTCCCAGCGCCACAGGAAACTAGTTGCACCTTCCCCTTCCTTGTACACTCACAGAAGGAGGCTGGCTATATTGGTATTATAATATAGTGCTAGGTTTCATCTGCACCCTCCAAGCTGAAATCCCCACCTTGGGAAACGATTTGTGTACCAAATGCTCCCTTTGACAAGCCAGGCACTGCACAAATATTTGTCAGCAATAACCATACTGCTGCCTCTTGCACTGCGGGGCTGAGGCAGGGTCAGGACTGCTTCAGAGACTTCTGCTCCTCACATTCTTTCCCATGTACAGGGGCTATTCACCAGCCACACTCACAGTAGTTTTGTTTCTCAGATGACTGACCTTGAAGCTTCTTCTGTATTTCAAGGCGGACAGAGCACTAAGACAGCTGAATAAAGAGAGAGCCCTCAGCACTGGACAAAAACGTGTTAGACCAGGGAAGACAAATATTTGTACTTCAGTTCTACCACCACCATGGAGACAGGGGGAGGGAAAAAAACTGAGGAAAAAAAGTACAACTGAATTCCATTCTCTAGATGGGAACAGGCAGAAGGAGCCGGTCCCAAATTCGCACAGCTGAACAGAACCAACGTGGCTGCGAACATTAGGCAAAATAAACCAAGCTCTTGTTGACATGAAGGAATCCTTGGATTGGTTATTAAATCTGCATTTCCCACAGAGATTACACATCATCTTAAAACCGTGGGGATGTGAACTGAAGGGCAAGGCAGGAGGTTGCAACAACAGCTTGTGCTGCAAGCAAAGGTTTTCAAGGGCTTTACCGCGGATTCCTTTCCAAAAGCTCTTGCTAAGCAAAGCCTTTGAGTCACACCAGGGCTCCAGCACGCTCTCCGCCGCACCCACACGCCAGCCGCTCCTCGGGAGCCCGTCGGGATTATCAGCCCATGTTGCGACAGCGCTCGGTCGTGGGGCTGCCAAGGCAGCGGGCCAAGCCCGTGGGCAGGGAACACATCCGGCAGGCAAACACACATTGCTTACAACGAAAGGTCTCAGCGCAGGGGACGTGTACAAAAGCCACTGAACTGCTGCTGCCGGCTGTCGCACAAGAAAGAGGCGCTTCATTTTTATATAAACCCCGAAATTAAGTGAAGGAGGATTGAGCCAGATGGAGTAGAGCAATCGAGGCAGTGAATGAATACCCCATCGGTACCGAACTCTGCTGCTCTTCCCACTGACAAGGCAACAGGGGGAAGCTGAGACCCTGAAGGAAAATAGTTCTGAGACACTGACAGGTTTTAGAGAACCTCTTTTCTTCCCTCTTATGAGATACGAGCACCACTCCTGGCTGACAACACAACAAGTGGAGCTCAGAGGATCATTCCCTTTCAGCTTTTCTCTTGTCTCCACGCTCCAATGTCCACAAGTCTTAATTGCCAAAAGCAGTCTGTCAAATAACCTTGGCCCACAGTTTTCTCCCAGCATTTCTGCCAGGAGTATTAAATACCCGAAGCAGCATAAACGATTAGACGGACTCTGGGTATGTCAAGTGCAGCCTCAGACACATTAACATAATTGCTCCAGGATTAGTATTTTTCACTTAAATATTTCACTCTGCGCAAATATGCTGTGCGGACTTACAGTCTGCCATGGGCTTTCCCATGAGCTCACTTGTTTGCAACAGTATCTGTGAAGCATAAATGGAAGCAAGGCAAATATAAAGCACGGTAATATTTTTTTTTTCCATTTTTGAAATTTTGTCCTCTAACCAATGTCACAAGGGAGCCAGGACAGCCAGAAAGAGAAACTGGGAGTTGCCATGCTGGATGTGCTGGTATCACTCTTCGTTTAACACCCTCAAACTTCAAGAATACACTAAAAATAAGCAAATCCTTTTTTGAACAGCCAGTTAAAGAACAAAATACTCTGCAATAATTGCATCTTCCTAAACCACAGCAGCTGGAACTCTGTGCCAGGCCAACCCTTGAAACAAAAAGGTTTATTACCCTTCCTAATTTGCTGTAACTCCAAACTCATGGCAGCAACTCCAGGGATTGCTGTCAGAACACAGATACCTGGTTCTTTCCTGGCTCCCAAATTCTTCACCTCAGTAACACTTTGGATGTGGACTGAATTACATGTTGTAATTCATTATGTCTTTTTTTTTTAAACCATTTTTCATTTATTTTAAACAACACTGAAGTAGCTATTTCTATGCTCAAAGAAAAACATCAGTGTAAAAAAGTAAGGAAGGCTGTTTCTGAGATCCTCTGTGGTTCTCCAAGTATACACAGCAGGAAATTATGTTTGCTTATGCAAATGTACTAAACTGTATTTTCAAACCGAGCAGATGGCACAGCCTTGCAATATACCTTTTGCAGTCTGCACTTCAGTTCCTGAAATATCCCCTGAAATAACAGATGAGGTCCGTACATGAAAAGCTTACCTCCCTATCAACAACTTCTGCACAAGTTATTTGAGGACATTTCAGCCTCTACTTACAACGCAAATGTATAATAAATTGCTGCACTGTTCTTGGAAAGAGTTCAAACTGAGGGGAGGCATTTTGATGAAGTTACTCTTACTCAGAATTTGTTTTCTTTTTTAATCTAAACATCTTGGGGGTGGGGAGGGGACAGCAGGGGGAACAACAAAACCTGATCAGCTTTGATTTTAAGCATGACAACCCAACAAGAAGAGAATGAGTCTAAGATATAGAATGACATTCAAATTCAAAAGAGATGCTTTAGTTCAAGGACAAGTTATCGAGCTTGACAGCATTAGCTTACATATTAGAAATAAAAATAAAATTCTTGCTAGCACTGCAGTCACCATCTGAAGGTCTGCAGGCTACCCTGCAAGAAACCAGAGCAGCTTTCCGTTTTTTTCCCTAAAGCCGGCAAGCTGATAGCCTCTGTCAAGACATACTCTCTTTTTGCCCTCTGGGTAGGGAAACACACAAAATGCAAAATCCTAGAAAGATAAAGAATAATTTAAATTTGAGGGGATCTCAGTTGCTCCTATCCTCAGCCCAAAACAAAGCCGCCTCCCACACCATTCTTTCACTTAAGATATTCCACTTCTGTCAGAGACAGTTTTCAAGACTGTATTTTCTGAAGCAAAAAAACAACTGCCAAGTTTGTGTTTTCAGCAGATCTCCATACCATTTCTCTCTTAGCGTACTTTTGTTTTCCCCTGTAAGCAAAAGCTTTTTGTGTGACCTTGGTCAGGCTGAGGAGTGGTCAACAGAGCCCACTGAGAAGCAGCAAGCACATTCCAAGTGCTGTGTGCTCTGCACTGCCTACGCTGTCACCTCCTAGGGTTGGCTGTTTTCTTTAAGAAATATAAATTATATACACAAGTTATTCCACAGGGATTCTACTGAACCTTCCCTGGCTTCAGACATCGTATACTATAATTTGCTTTGATTTTTTTTTTAATTTGACACTGTGCCTACATTCCTGTCTCATAAGGCATTTACTATTAGGTTCCAGAAATGGTGTGCTGAGGCTCTTCCAGTGTCCTGTGGTGAACATACTAGAGCCAGCAACCAAAGAGCAACAGTGTTCAGGCCCTGGAGATCCTGCAATAACAGCAGCTTTAAAAACATCAGGAGATCTTCTCATGCAAGCAATCGTAGTTTTCCCACTTTCTTTGATTTTTACCTGCATCTTTGTGGCTAAACTGGTGTGCTTCCACCCAGCATTAAGGAAAGACAGAAGTTAACCTGTTGCCCTCACTACAGGTCAGGCTCAGCATTCTCCAAACAGTAGACTAAAGTTTTATTGCATGCATGGTGCAGCTGTGGACTGAAAGCTGGGCTGAAGCCAAGACTAACATTATGGAGAACGTGTGCAGGACACCATGGGAATACTTTGAGCTAGTTTAGTTCCAGCCTGAATGGTCCTACTTGTTAAACCCAAAGCCAGCTCAGAAGCAAGAGATGAAAAAACTGCTCCAAGAGTTGTTATAATAGACGCGGGTGCTGCTGGAGTGGGACCTACAGTCACACGTCAAACAGCAAAGAACAGCAAACACAGATTTGATCACTGCTGCTTATTAAACCAGGTTGCCCCGTGCAGCAGATCAAGGAGTTTCCCTGCAGCAAGCACAGATGGCTTTGGTCTGAGCAAGTGACTCATCACACAATTCCAGAGGAACAAACAGGTGAATCCCAGTTCTGGCTCCTTGCCTAAAGGAAAGCAAGTGCTACTACCATCCACACCTGGGAAACAAGAGACCCATTCACTAGAGGTCAGAGGAACATGAATGCATCATGCTCTTTGGCTGGAAAAGCCACTTGGTCACAAAATTTAAGGCATCTAATTGGAAGACTTTTGATCTTCTTGCTTGTGCTGGTATCACTCTTCGTTTAGCACAGTCAACTTTTTCCTAGCTGGAGTTATGAAAAAAAGAAGGGTAATGATGGTTGCAACCATCCCTGGTAGCACAAAGCCTCTCAGAGATTGAGAGTAATTTTTAACCCATCACTCCTCAGATAATCTTCCAAGACAAGACACTCACTCCAGGGCTACATGTCCTCACACTGCACAGCTGCTCAGCAGAGAAGCCATAGCTTAATCTACCATCAATCACATTTTATGGTAAGCTGGGCCATATGGGAACTGAGACTGGGGCTCTGTTCCTAGTCCTGGCAAGGGAGGAAGAGGGAAATAGCACCCACTCTCTCTTAAAATAGGTGCAGCCCACTGCTCGGCTTTAGAGCTCATTGCAACCAACGTGTGCTGCATGAACGTCCAAGAACTGTGTCTGGATTGCAGAAGCTTTGCCTACAAATGGAAAGTTGGAAACTTTTTGTCTTCAAAGATACTTGGTTTTCTAAATATAGTCCAAGTGTTTCCCAAATCATACACTCAGCTGACCTGAGCGCCAATTAGGAAAAAAACTTCTATTGTCTTCCTCCTCATGATATTCTCCTGGACCACTTACAATTTGGTTCAGGACATACCAACATGCACAATATTCATGTAATTTTTGTTTTCAGCAAAGTAACCATGAGCAACTGCCAGAGCTTACAGTGGTGGAAAGTCTCATTCACTTTGAATTCCTCCAGTACTCACACACATCCCATTCTTTTCGAAAACCCTTACATTAGTGCGATCATAGAACTAAGCAGGTTCTCCTACTTGTCACATAAAGCCTTCTCCAGTCAATGGTAAATCCAGCAGAAACATTTTACAGCACTTTTTCAGTTGTCTGGGCAGGAGCACACTGCGCTGGCAGCTCCAGCAAACCCACAGAGGTCTCCTTCCTTTCTCCCTCCCAAGCAGGGACATACTGAACATGTGGAACGAGTGTGCTATTTTTCTAACCCCCATCCTGGATGTCTCCAGTGTAAACAATCCTAAAATAAAATAATCCTGTTTGCCCAACTAATTGTTCATCAGACTTCTAGCAGTGCACATCTGCCTTTGCTGTTAGAGCATGAAGGCATAGCAACAACTGACACAGCTGGGTTTATTACTGTACTTTTTACACTCACAGTTAAACATTAAACAAACAGCTGTAGGGGGGGGGAATTTCAAAGAGCAGCTAGAAGGAAGAAAAGGCAATTCAAAAAGCAGTAAGACTACCCCACTACAAATCAAGAGTTTCCACCACAAGGAAGGAGTTTGTCATGTCCCTTTGCTCACAGGCCAAACTCTAGAAGACCCTTGCCAGCAGAGGAGGCTGTGCTTCTCCTCAGCACAGCTTTACTGTCACAGTTCCACCTCAGCAATTAAGACCGAAATCCTACTACATAAATGCCTGACAGCTCTCCTGCCTCAAGGCAAAGTGTTTCTGCATAGCTCATAGGAGGGCTTTTCCCCCTCCACAGAGGGAGAGATGTGGCGATGTACATACACATAGCAGTTTCAGCTAGGTGATTTGGTCAGCATGTAAGTACTGTTATTGTCATCTTACCCATAAGTTGCACAGAAAGGATGCCACATGTTTCAAAACAGCTCTGCTGCAGAGCCCTGAGTTGTAGTTTCTTCACCTGGCATACATCTGCTTGTGAGCTTTTTCCCTCCCATCTTGCATGCATCCCCATATTCCAAGGAGTAAGGATGATGAGATGGATGAAGAACATCCTCTGAGATCAGGCAAGCACAACACTTTGCAGAAAGCAGCAAGTCTCTAAAGCACCAAACAAGAGAAAAGGTCTTGTTCCTTCCTTTCTCTCATCCATCACTCAAGCACTGCTCTATTCAGCTGCACTTTCAGATGTGCCTGTGCAGCCATAACATGCGAGCAACCAGAACATTTACAGAGGGTTGTGGGCTACAAACCAGCCCTCATGCTTTGTCCTTGTCCCCACGTTTTCCCTTGCTTTGTGGGCTTGGCCTCGTGAGAGAGAGCAGCAGAGGGGAAAACAGCAGAATTCACATCATGAAAACGAATTCCTGTTTTCAGAGCCAGATCACTCCAGATCTGACTTGATTCAGAGGCGAAAGCAATTAAACTCATCAACAGCAGCCCTTCCATGTGGGAAATGCTCTTTTTATTCAATTAACTTTCCTGTAACTAAGGTTAATCGCCCATGTGGTATCTGCCCTGCGTTATCAGAGGCTTCTGGCTGAATTGCCATCAGCACAGGGACAAGAAGAGACCAAAAAGACCAGGAAGAGCAGAGAGCTCACAAGTGGCAGGCAACTGGCAAACACTGGCTGGCATTCCCCTCACTAGGAGTTCAAGGCTAAAGACTGTAGCAAAATACACTAATACACTGAGTTTTTGCAGAACTTGCATTCCTTCAGGAGACCCAACACCAAGAGGACAGCATGTCCCTAAATATCTTCCCAACTCTTGCATAAGAAAACCTTGCCCACAAGAACTCGGTCCCAGATTAAAGACAAGATTTCTACCACCAAGCTTCTAAAGCTTGAATAATTCTCAACAATAAGGAAAGGCAGGACCACCAGGACAGCTAAACTTTTGACCATGCCAGTAAAAAGACCCAGTCATGTTTGCCTCGAATGGGTTCAGGGCTGTAGCTAGGGAAAGGGCTGCACACACCCACCATTACCCAAACCAGGTCAGACATCTTCTTGCCAGCTTCCACTGGTTCATCTCAGGAATGGCACCTGTGGAGCCCAGTGAGGAATCACAGAACTGGAAGATCATCTTCAAAGATCATCTAGTCCAAACACCCTGCCATAGGCAGGGAGACATCATCATTAGATCAGGTTGCTCAAAGCCCCATTCAGACTGATTGTGAATACTCCCAACGATGTGTATCCACAACTTCTCTGTGCAACCTGTTGCCATGTCTCACCATAAGAAAATTTCTTCCTTATATCCAAACCAAATCTACACTCTTTCAGTTCAAAACTGTTGCCCCTTGTCCTGTCCCTACAGAACACTCTAGAAAGCTTTTCTTGATAATTTTTATAAGCCTTTATGTACCAAAAGGCCATAATAAGGTCTCCCTAGAGCCTTCTCATCCTCAGAACCTGTCTCGGCATCCCTCATCAGAAAATTTCCTATGAATGTCCATCTTTATTTAAAGAGTTTTTGTCTTCCAAACGTTTTTCCTAGCAGGAGCTGGTTGCATAGCCCTCTAAGTATATTCATGGTAGTGTTTGGTGAGTTCTGCATTGAAAAAAATACTAAATCTGAAACCTGAATTTTCCCTTCTTAGATATGCTCTTGACCATATCTCTGCAGAGATTTCATATTTCAGCATAAAAGACCACAGAGATTGGTCTATTAAAATTCCTGCTAAAGTGAGGCAGTAGTTTGTACTGAACTGTGCGGAGCACTCTGTACTTCACAGCCACAGAAACAGTTTAGTGTCTAAAAGTTCCCCAGAAGTTGCATTTAGGTACCTGCAAACACCACTGAGCAGCCATGTGCTTTCTCCCTGCCTCCTCCACTGTGCCTTCACCATAGTTCTCCAGGAGAGAAAGCTTTTTTTGTAGAGAGTCTCCAGCAAAAACACACGGCCTCAAAGAGCACATTAAATTGAAGGAACCAGATTAATTTTAACTGAACTCAGTATTCATGCCATCTCTGCTAACAAGCCACAGACAACATCTAAAATCTAAACTGCCAACAGGTCCTCATCGTAATACCCAATACTTGTAGTATCTGAAGAAACCTAACTTACACCACAACCAGTTTCCAAATGGTGGCTCAAGCCCAAAGTGTGCTTTTGACCTCCTGTGATTATTGGTGACACCCAACAGTTAAATAAGGCTGGGCTCAGTTGCATCATAGCCCAGACACCCAACTGCTGCCCCGTAAATATCAGGTGCACTTTATTACACAGTATATAGTGTGGGGAAAAGCCATGGCTTCCATTTTCTATTGTTCTGCGCAACTGAGGACAGGAGGGAAGTTCACCATTTTTTGGTACATCATCTACCCAGTTCACCATTTTTTGGTACATCAGATCATCTTACTCTGCAATTAACACCCAATCCAAACAACGGGGGCAGAGTTTCCAAGGTATCACTTAGCTATTTGAGAAAAACACGACACAAAAAGTGGGGAGGGGGAAACCCGCAATAACTGGGTATACATAAATGACAGGTTTCTTTCCACCATCAAAGAGCCACGGAAGGCCCTGGCCACGCTGCCCTGCAGCCTCCCCACGACACACCTCACCTGCACAGCCCTGCCTCACCTCCCGGGCCACCAGGGGAGAGCACCCTGATCCTAAGGAAATGCATAGTGGGGAAAACAGCATTTAAGAAAGGTCATTAAGTGCACGCACACACACTTTTTTTTTGGTCGCTTGGCTTTTTTTGTGGGTCTTGCGCTGGGTTTTTAAATTATTTTTAATGTAGTACTATCAGCCTCCCAACTTCCTTCTACACTTTAAACCCATTTTGCTGCTAGAAGCGCTGAGTATCAAACCCCCTTCGGGGGTGGGGGGCACCAAACCACCTGCCCACCCCGCAGCTCCTGGGACGTTCCCAGGCGGCGGCCGCAGGAACCCTGTCCGCGCCGGGGAAGGTGGAGAAGAACCCGCAGGTGCACTGCGGCTCCCGACCACCGCGGCGGCGGGAGGATGCGGGCAGGACAGAGGCAGAGCCCGGCCCGCTCCTGCAGAGCCGCGGAACCCCAGAGGAGCCGGCACCTTCCCGGCACACACCCCCAGCCGGGAGGGCAGGGGGGCACGGTGCTCGCCCCGCCGCGGCGAACCCGGCGCTCCGCGGGTCGCTCCTACCTGCCCGGGCTCGCTGCGGTAGGCGAAGGCGTAGACCCGCTCGGCGCTGATGTTCACGGCGCCCCGGTAGACGCGGCCGAAGGCGCCGGGAGAGGGGTTGTCCCCGGGGCCGCCCCCCGCTGCCGCCGCTGCCGCCCAGAGCAGGGCGCAGAGCAGAGCCCCGGGGGCTGGGGCCGCCCTCCCGGCCATGGGCTCCTTCCTGCCGGCGCCGCGGGGCGCCCGGACCGGCTGGCCCCGGCAGGGCGGGCGGCCAGGCGCTTTACCTGCGATTTAAGTAAATAGCAGCGACAGGGCCGGGAGGCGGCGGGGGACAGCCCCGCACACCCCCGCCCCTCGCCCCGGGGACGCCGAGCAACTTTCCCCGGGGAAGGACCCTCCGGCGGCCGGCGGGGCGGGGAGGGGAGGGGAAGGGAAG